>OY294044.1:59101585-59228743 GCA_958510825.1 Brachypterus glaber | reverse complement strand
TCCAAATCTTACCTTAACTAAATAAATTTATCGCATTTCAATAAAAAATACCCATGTTATAAATTATAATTTATAATATTAAAATCGTTGTACTAATATGAATTATAATATTAAAATCATTGCTTAATTAAAAGCATAATTTCTTTGTTTAATTTAACAAATAAAGGTGCTCGGTTAATAAACTTTTCGCTTAGTTAAGAAACAATTCTGTTACTCGTTACTATCCAAATCCTACCTTAACTAAATAAATTTATCGCATTTCAATAAAAATACTCATGTTATAAATTATAATTTATAATATTAAAATCGTTGTACTAATATGAATTATAATATTAAAATCATTGTACTTAACTAAAAGGATAATTTCTGTGTTTAATTTAACAAATAAAAGGTGGCTTGGTTAATAAACTTTTCGCTTAGTTAAGAAACAATTCTGTTACTCGTTACTATCCAAATCCTACCTTAACTAAATAAATTTATCGCGTTTCAATAAAAAATACTTATGTTATAAATTATAATTTATAATATTAAAATCTTTGTACTAATATGAATTATAATATTAAAATCATTGTACTTAATTAAAAGCATAATTTCTGTGTTTAATTTAACAAATAAAAGGTGGCTTGGTAATAAATTTTTGCTTAATTAAGAAGCAATTCGTTACTATCCAAATCATACCTTAACTAAATAAATTTATCACATTTCAATAAAAAATACTTATGTTATAAATTAAAATTTATAATATTAAAATCGTTGTACTTAATTAAAAGCATAATTTCTTTGTTTAATTTAACAAATAAAAGGTGGCTTGGTTAATAAATTTTTCGCTTAGTTAAGAAACAATTCTGTTACTCGTTACTATCCAAATCCTACCTTAACTAAATAAATTTATCGCATTTCAATAAAAATACTCATGTTATAAATTATAATTTATAATATTAAAATCGTTGTACTAATATGAATTATAATATTAAAATCATTGTACCTAATTAAAAGCATAATTTCTTTGTTTAATTTAACAAATAAAAGGTGGCTTGGTAATAAATTAATGTATTATTATAATATTTATTAATAAAGGTAATAAATTAATAATGTAATACTATAAACATTTTGTATTTATGTTGGTATAAGACAGACAAATAATGTTTATTTAAAATTTATCTTTGACAAGATATATATAGTGATTATTAAATAAATAAGAAATAACATGGTAAATTTACGATTGGAATTTAATAAAATATTATAAATAATAAATTTAAAAATAATATATTATTTTAATCGACGTATTTCTGTGAAAAGGTGGTAGGTACATACTAATTTTGCACGATTGAAAATTATTGTTTTTAAATTAATAATATTGTATAAATTAAGTATTGGTACGAAAAAACATGAGGAACATGTACACTAGATGTTTGGATGTTATAAACAAAAAAAAAATGCAGGATAGAGTGTTCTCAAAAAGATCAGTTAAAATAGTTATTAAAGAATGCGTTTTGTGTATTTCGGTATAAAATTTATTATTAATTTCGGAGCCGACTTTCAGCTACTTATGTAGCCATTTTCAAGGCTCCTGAAAAGTAAGTACATTGTAAGATGGGGTACAAAAAAGTTAGGTTAAGCAGACTTACTTTTGTCAGGCGTACAAAATCGTCACGATCACACTTAAAATAAACATTAATAATAATAAATAGGACTGTAGTACGTTAACAAAGACATTTAAAATAGAAAATATAAAATTAATTTTGACACGAAGATTTTATATTTTGGAATTCTCATATTTCACAAAGTAATTAAATATAAAGTTATGGTTTAAAGTGATCTTACTACTTTATGTACCATTACGCTAAATAAAACCCACATACCCAAGAAATTAAACAATACGAATAAGGTGGTAAATGCCGGTTTAAAATAAATAAATATCAGTATTATAAATGAAATATTATTTAGAATTTTTTAATTATTATTACTATTTATTTTAAGACAGGTACAAAGAAAATTTACAACTCTATTGAAACAAACCACCTTAACATATATATTATATCTAGCAAAATACCAGCTAACTACTGTAGTTTGTTAATTTTAACTTTTAACTAGTCTTAGAAACATTGAAAGGAAAATATGGGAATATATAATGCATAGAAAATATAAGTTTTATTAATTAAGTTAGCCTTTACTATAACTTTCCCCCATCATTGTTAAACCTGAAAAAAAAAATGACAAGACTCTTAACTTGAATTCTTAAAAAAATATATATTAGGATCCAGATGTGACCAAAATTTTTGAAAATGAAAATAAATTGAAATATTAAAAAAAAACTTGGCATTTTGACTATAATAAACTAAAAAGATGTACACTGTAAAAACTGAATGTAAAATAATGTAAAAATACATGAATGTGCATAGTACGCTAAGTAAATTTACTATGCGGTACTATTCATAATAATTAATTACAATTATTATAATTATTCATGAATTTGTGTAAAAAAAGAATGTAATATTAACATTATGGACTATGTAATTTTTAACCTACTAGTATTACCATTTACGGACTATGTAATTTATTATTTCTTCAAGCGTACTAAATGGTCATATTTTATAACTGAACACACTAGTTAGAAGTGATCTATTTTTTACAGTAAAAAAAAGAGTTCATTGTTGTACGCCGTAAAAAAAAATTATTTAGCAAAACCACCACTGGCGGTTGCACTCTTTGACTTTGATGACAGCCATACTTCAAACCTATTTGTTTATTATGTAAACAGGTGGTTGACTCGAGATTCTGTGCAAAAACCTTATGTGAAATTGAATAAAAATTATTGAAGAAGAATATATGGTTTATACACCTACAAATCTCTCCGAAATTGCAAATGCTACATAAGACATGTTACCATCGAAATCGCGAAAAGTATACGATTTAGCCTACGAAAAAAAAATTAAAATGAGCTAAGAAAGGTTTAAGTTTATTTCGAAAGGGTTTTTATGCCTATTTTAATTAAAAAAACATACTTTATTACTGAATAAATTAAATTTAAAAATTAATATTTTAAAAAATATATAGGATGCTTGAAGAAAAAATAGTATGTTTCACTCAGAGTAAAAGTGTTTTTTTACTCGTCTGTAGTTTCCGGACTCCGCTTCGCGTCGTCCGTAAACTTTAGAGACTAGTAAAAAAAAGCTTTACTTTTCCTCTTAGTAAAACAATATACTTTTTACCGTGTAGATTATATAGTTCAAGTAAATAAGAGTTGAGTTCACTCAATGAACCTTTTCAATAACTTTTAGTACAAAAGTTTAACTTAGATTAGATTAGAAGCGACCTCTAAAATTTTATATGGCAATTAACAAATCCAGCATATTGATTGAAATTAATTAACCTGACTTGTGAAAACTAAATCCGCTAATGAATCACGAGTGTTTAGTGGCGAAGGTGTTTAGCGGATAAATTTCTAACGGGTTCTCGGTAATGCATTAATGTAATTACAAACTGATTATTTACCATCGAGATATATAAAACGAAACGATAGGCAACATGATATTTGGGCGTAGTTATGCTCAGTCATCGACGAATTTCCAGTCCTCGCATAGGCGCCGCGTCGATTCTAGCGTTGACGCGAGGTTTTAAATATTTACATTTTTATTTCTTTTTATCTTGATTTTTTTTAATGATTTCATTTAAACGAGTTAGGTGGGAAAAAAGTTATCGATAAATAAAAATTAAAAACTTTCATATTCTTAAAAGATAAAAATAGAATATCGTTTTTTTCTTCGAAAAACACCGATATATATATATACATATTTATAGTTAATATGTATAGTCAATATTGTTGTGTGTAACAAATTAGTCGTCAAATGTTTCGATTTAGTGACCTTTATAAAAATTTCCCTCATAATTCGGCAAAATTATTCCGTAAGCCTATGTTTCTGTGTTTATTTTTAACGTTGATGAGTCATAACTGAATTTATTCCGATTAATGGTTATGCTAAAAGAAAGAAAGCCTAGAAAATAATAAATGACTTCTTACACAAGTTTTTGCAGATGAATGGAAATTTGTACTTATTTTTTGTGATCGATAACACTAAATATTTATTTTTTCTACTACCTAATTAAGTGCTTGCTTACGTATTATCTACCGTTGTCAAGGCTTGTTTACCTTGGCAATCAATAAAATCAGTCAACTCATTTATTATTGACCGTTGTTAAGCATTGTTTATTGACGACGGTCAATAATGAAAACTTTTTGAGTCCAAACTTTTTCAACTTATTTGTCAAATTTACAGCTATGTCAAATAATTTTTAAACTTTATTTTTAACTGTTATTTGGAGTTACTAGCTTTAGGTAGTAGAAAAAATAGTATATGCACCACGTATACTAACTGTCTTAACTGTTCTCGACTGTTTTTTTGCCTTGTCTCAGTCAGCAAAAAAACCTTCAGTCTCGAACACTAAAGACTTAGTTCGCATACTAGGTGCATAATATACTATTATTTGTATTTTAGGGTAAGCAAATTAGTATCTAGGTTTAACATTTTAACAAAAACAAGAAATTAATTTAATTTATAAATTAAAATAAATTAAGAAATATATTTAAATAGAGATATTTTGTAAATTCTTATTGTAAAACTTCAACATCAATTTCTCAAAACCTATTTTTGGTAACAGTTTCCTTTTGTATAACTAGCTTCATTTATTTCAGCGTGTTAATAAACATTCTTAAATTATCTATACAGCAACAGCATGTTAGTGTTGGATCAGGTTTATCTGACGACGAGTAAGGGCATATCCACAGGTTCGCATAACAACATAGAACATAACAATGCGATGCCGTAATTGGCTTGATGTGCCGTCATGTATCTTGTAAGCCAATCACGACATCGCATTCTTATGTTTTATGTTCTTATGCAAGCTTCTGGATAGGCCTTAAGAGATCACCTTTTAATAACGCCATAAGCCCAACTAAAACGTTTTGACTGAATTAAAAAAATGATTAAGTATGTATAAGGTCAGTAAAGTCCTACCGTCAAGTGGGGTGACTTCGGACGGCGTGGGTGACTTCGGACACTTTTTGCAGCCCACAACTTGTGCACACAATCCCATAACTTGTGCACACGTGCTTTGGTTCAAAAGGTTTTGCGAAAAAGTGTCCGAAGTCACCCACACCGTCGGAAGTCACCCCAAGTTGACGATACTTTAGTAAATTAGGCAGGTCAATAAAGACAGTTTCGAAAAATAAAGTAGTAAAAATGTCTATAAAATTAATATATTTATAAAAGTTTTTAAAAGGGTTTGCAAATAATTATGGGTTATACCATAACAGGTCTATGAATTTAAAAAAATAAAATTTCAATTTAAGGTTAAAATTTGAGTGATGTTTTGCCTCGTTGTTTTATTTTCTGAAACAACCTGTCTTAATTAAAATCGTCGCTCCTTTTTATTTTACTTTTTACTGCTTTAAAGCTATAGTAGGGTAAATATGCCAAATAGGGCATTTCAAAAAACACGAACTTTTGAAAATTTAAAGTGCCCCTCATATCCTAAAAAATATCATAGGAAAATTCTCTGCCGATTATTATCAGCTACATTTGAAAATTGGAAGAAATTAAAAACTAAATTTTTTATATGGCACGATTTTTTCAATAAAATATAGGGGAAACTGTTTTACCTTGGACCTATTTGTACCTAGAACCTACACTTAAATTTCAAATTTCCGAGTATAATTTCTCCAAATCGACAGTGGTAGTTTATTACCCATCCGCTAGATGGTTATTTTCAGTTTATTCGAAAACATTGCCGGCAAGCGTGTGTGTGTTATTCCGCTAACTAATATTTTACATTGAAAAGTAAGTATTTTGTCTGCGACTTTTTTGATAGTAGTTGCCTTTACATGTTTTATAGCCAGTATATTTATTTTTTTGTTGAAATACATGTTATTAAAGTATAAAATGTATGCGCTATGGAAAGTTTAACTCTAACCTAAAAAAATATACGGATTTTTTTTTGGTTTGGACCAAACCAAATTTTTCTTATTAAAAGCTATCTATTTCTAACAGGATATTATGGAACACAAAGTATTCTATGTTTCATGACCAGAGCTCGGATTCAGGTTCTTATTTACCGGGATCTCACAAAAATTAGAATTTTAAAAACTGTTTTTTAAAGTAAATAGACATTTTAAAATATATGTTATTAAATTGACTTACATCTTGACGCTGTTATTGAGTGAGTCACTTGGAACATGAAATACAATTAAAAAAAGAAATAAAAAAATACAAATTAAAAAATATTTATTTTGTCGAAACAAGTAATAGATTAAAACAAAAATAGTAAAGAAAATTTAAGTCATTTTCTTTTTTTTAAATATTTTTTTCATATTCTAAGTGACGCAGCGTCAAAATGATAAATCCATTAGTAAAATATAGTTTTAAATGCTTATTTACTTAAAAAAATAGTTTTTAAAAAAGTTAATTTTTGCGTGGTAAATGAATTCTTTGATCCGACCAGTGTTCATGACTTATTTTTTTCTTTTATTTTGATAACCCAGGTCGGTATTCAGCAAAGTCGTCTGCGTCTTGCCTCGCGGACGTCGGATTAGTGACGTGACGTGATCGGCCGCCCGCTTCTTGTTTATCATATTACCTGAGATCCCAAGGACACGTCATTTTCGATATGTGTTCACTCGTCACGTCGCCCTAAGCAGATCAACGGTTGACGGACCGATAAAGATTCTCCAATTTGATGCTCTGGTGAGCGGAAAAGACGTATTTGCAATTTGATAGTCACTCAAAATGTTAGGAAATATTACATTAAAAAAACAATTATAACCTGTACTTATCTACAATGTAGATTTTAGATACTTAAACGTATCAGGGTATTATTTTTTTAAGGTGTAGAACGTAAGAATAAAGATGGTGTTAAATATAAAAGGCTGGTATATAACTCGTGTTGAAACAAACCAGGATTTTTTTACGGAGATTTTTGGCTTCACTACACAGTTAAAGGTTACTGCTCATAAATTTCTCACCCAACATTTCATTACCGCATAAAACATTTACTACATAAAATTTTACGAATTACACGTTATTACACTCAAAAAATAACCAAATTAATAAAGAAAAGATTATGACCGCAGTAAATCATTGGGTTTTCTTTAACACTGTTTAGTTAACCCCCTATTTTTATTGATATTATATAAAAAATTATATTTTTTTTTAAGTCTTAGGTTCACTTCAACTAGTCTAACTTTGTTTTTTCGTTCTTAGTCGTTTGTTTTTGCTTTTCCCGTTAAAAAAAAACACAAAACCAGAGTAAAAACAGGCCAAGTACAGAAAAACAAAGCCCAGATGAGGTGTTCTAGAAAATCTATGTCTACAGAAATCGATTTCTGAATAGCATACCTCGGAAATAAGCTACCTGTTCTTTCATGAGCATAACATAATTTCAGCACTGATTAGAAGCGACCTCAAGATGCCTATCCCCACTCTACAACAAAGCAACGCCAGTGTATCATTTTGGAGTGTTATGCCCATGTTAATGGTTTAGGAAAATAGCGTTACAAAATGATCAAAATTTGCGTTACGTAATACTTTAACGTTCCCTTACATGTAGAATCATGGGTATTTTTTTACGGAGTATAGTTTGTTGAAATGTTGTTAAAACTGTAAATATTAACAATCATTAAAAAAAAAGGTGACAAATAAATATTAGATACAGTTTTCTTAGTTAACCAATTTAAATCTTTCTGTAATGAAAAAATTTTTTCTTTGTGTAAACCTGAAAAAATTAATCTTATGAAATACGTAAACTATTAAAGTAATAAAGAAACATGAACTTTGATATAGATCGATAAATGTGAAGATAGCGTTCTTGTGTATTTGAACATTTAAACTTTCCGACTAATGTATGTAATAGTGACTAGAATATTTTTAGGTTACGGTAACAATAAATAACAAGCCGTGAATATATGTAATGCTACGCATTTTATTATATACTATTTACAGTATATTGCATTTTCCCAAATACGATTACGATTTTTTTTAAATTGTTTTTTTCAAAAAAAAAAAATGAAAAAAAATTCCATTTTTTTACAAATAGCTTTTTTAAAAAAACAAGAAAATTTTGAAAAAAAAAAATTTTTCAAAAAAAAAATTCAAAAAAAATTCAAAAAAAAAATTCTTTTTGCAGAAAACGAAAAATTAAAAAAAAATAAAATCATAGTTTTTTAAAATTTTTTAGATAACTTTTTTGTTTTTAGGGGGATTACTTTCAAAATTGGTAGAATTGATCCTTAAAATAAAAGTAAATTTTCCTGAAAAAGTTACTTTCATCGAAATTTTCTTTCAGTTCCTTTCGATTTTTTTAAAAGCTTAACCCTCCCATAACATTTTTGTTTTTGGGGGATTACTTTCAAAATTGGTAGAATTGATCCTTAAAATAAAAGTAGTTTTTTCTAAAAGAGTTACGTTAATCGGAATTTTCTTTCAGCTTATTTGGATTTTTTTAAAAGTTTAACCCCCATATTTTTTTTTGTTTTTGGGAGGATTACTTTCAAAAAAAAAAAAAATAGGGAATTTCCCTCACAGAACTTGATTTTCTCTAAAAATTTTAAGTAGATCGGATTATTCTTTCTTAAGTTATCGTGTCCACAAAAAACGTGATATCAGACAGACGGACAGACAGATGGACAAATGAAACAAATTTATATCCAAGATTTTTTATCCAGGACGATTTTTGAAAATTTTTGAAAATTCCAAACTACCGTATAATACTATTCTAGCGCCGGCGCTGTGAATAGTATAATAATGGAAAGACATAAGATACCTTTCATTCTAGAAGAACAACGGACAAACTTGAAGAGTAGGTAACGATCGATGGATTATATCAGGGCCGTATTAACGCATGAGGCGAGTGGGTAGTAGTTTTTAGAGATGACCAAAAGTTTGTTTTTATCGGACGTAAATCTGACTTAAAATAGGTATTTTCTTAACTAGTGTATTAAGTGGATAAAATCACTTAATACACGAGTTGAGAATTCAATTTTACCCAACACCTTTTATTTTTAAATAAAAATCTATAATTTTGCGAAAAATTATGTCAAAAATATTAAGATTAGGTTTTCTTAATACTAAAATAATAGGTAGCCATGGCCTAAGTATGCCTATTAAAAATAAACAATTGCTAGTTTTACATTTCTTACAAACGTCAAAATGGTGATGACAGAATTTTTAATAAAAACAGTATTTTATTCAACAACTAAAGAATAATTTGGGGTTTTCTTTAATTTTTATGGTTTAGTTAACGTGCTTCTATTTATAGAATAGTTATAATACTTAATTAATAGGCTATGTAACCAATTTTGGGTGAGATCAAAAGCTGCACGTAAAAGAGTGGGTGAAAAATTCACTAGTGGAAAAAAACTCACTTCTGACATTTAAAATAGTGCTCAAAACAAGTGTTTCTTTGAAGGTGTTGGATAAAGTATATTTATTTGTTATTGAATAAAATATATATTTATTTGAAGAAAACTTAAACTTTGGAAAAAAAATATTTTGAATTGCACACAGGAAAAAATATTCTAATATAAAGTATTTATGATACTTGGGTTAGATACTTGTTGCGAGTACAAAAAAATAGGTAGTTTCATATATTTAAATAATTTATAAGAATTAATAAAAAGTGCAAATATTACTTGTTTTTAAGAAATTAGTATCGGTACTATTTTTTATTATTTTTAGTATTTTAAATACTTAGTATAAACATCTACTTACCACCTTTAAGTTTCTTAAAAACTCAATACAAGTCATTTTATTATTTAAACCAAGCACTAAACTAAGCTATGTGCGCAGCTTTACTGGACGTCACTATACTGGAAATTCAATAAAACCTGGAGTGACTCAGTTGCGAATGTGTGGTAAAAGGCGAAGATCATACCAGTTCGGGTGCGACTCGCGTAATTTCGTCGAAGCTTCGCAAAGGCGGACCCCTTATACGAAAGCAGCAGAGGTATGAGTCACTGCAGGTTTTATTAAACTTCCAGTATAGTGAATTTCACTTTATATCTTATTTTATTCCTTTACTTTATGTGCAAAGGCTTGGCCATTAAAATATAAACTGATCGAAAAAAGTTAAGGATATTCTTAAGAATGGTGCTTTCTCTGGTAAGAAACACTTTAGGAAAAATATCATAAAATATCCATATTTTCTAATCATTTCTAAAAAAATAAATAAATTTAATTAATTCTAAAATATTTATATTCGGGATTTAACAATATTTCCTTAATATAACAAAAAAGAAAATATTTTTGAAAATTGAAAATTAATTAATAGCGAGTAATTCTACCTCTGTAAACACCACTTCAACTCGCCGAGGCATACCTAACATTAAGCGATTTAACTGATCTTATTCCAAGACGTCCCATAAATCCGGAAGAACTTGCTAGTTTCCTTACGTCTTGAAAATATGGTTGACGATCAATTACTGTTCTAGCAAGCATGTCCCAGACATGTTCAATACAGTTTAACAAAATGAGACAGGGGCCGGCCATATTTTGTTTTTTCGATTATTTTTTATCAGAGAAACCAAAATACCCTTAACTTATTTCGATAAGTTTATATTAAGTTATGCCCGGGCGGCCAGAAGTCTAAAGACGGCCCCTTCCTTGCAAGTTTCCTCGGAATTTATTATTTATAGATTTGTTTATCCAGACAACTTTCATATTCTTTACGATAATGTCATTAACATGTCACTATATTCTGCTGATTTCTCAAAACGACAAGAGTTATGTTGATGTTCTTTCGTCTTCTACGCATATATATCATACCCACGCTGTTTCTGGCCAGAAGATGGAAAGAGAACGAGACGCAGCATCTGTCAACCGTCTTGAAACTATACTGCTTGCCGATATAATGACTTTCTGTTAATTAATTAAACTTATAGTGTACTTATGATTCGATATTAAATACCAAGAATTAAAAAGCAACATCATAAAAAACATATGTTATATAGGGTTGCCCGCATTAAAAAGCTATTTTCTATAGAAGTTTTGAAACAGAATAACTAGCCGGCATTGAATCAAATATATGTATTGATAATAATTATTTATTGACGACTACTAAAACAAACAACTCTTTAGTATTATTTAAAAGAACCCAAGATAATGTTAAATTAAATAGCATTTATTCAAAATATACCTTAATGTAGAGGCCATTATAAATTGAATTAATAATAGCAACTTGACGCCATAAATGCAGGTAAATGCAAAAGCATTGTATCATTACACCTAGATATCTTTTTAAAGAAACATGCATGTTCAAGATGATGTAAAATTATAATTATTTATTAAGGTGGCTTAGCCTATTATTGCTATGTTAAGACATTTAATTTTTAAGTGCATTCAAATTTTTTTGTAATCACCCAAAACTTTACTACTTTAACAATAAACATATCTTTATTCTAATGGGTAAAAAATAAAGAAACTGCAAAACAAATATTTCTTTTTACAAAAGATTGCATACTGACAATATTAGGAACCCATGTCCCAAATATTGCCAGAGTACTGGCAATAATAGTAAAGAACATATTGTGACATAACAACAATTTCAGCTGTTTTTAGATACAATTTTGGTACTTAAATAACAATTTGTCATTTTTAGTAATCCCTACGCACTCTTTATGTACATATCGATTAAAATCTCATATCTGCCTGGCAATTATCCTCGAATAAAAAGCAGAACCAAGATTTAGAACTCTCTGATTTCTTCGTTACTTTCTTTTCTTGTTGTTTTTTGTTTTTGTCATTTTTTTGTTGTCAATCACTTCGCATGGCAATATTAGGAACACAGATACTTTGAAAACAATTTTAAAAAATTACTTTTTCGCTTCTTTATTGACTAAAACACAATAGGTGCCCAGAAAGTGCATGTTTGTGCCTACCTACCTACCTTCTTGCCCTGCAGTAATCGATGCTACCCACCTAGCGACAGCACAATTTTACAATTTTTTATAGTGGAAGAGCACAAAACCCAAACTGGGTTTTTGTGTACGTCATTACCAATTGGATAGACATAATATTTACAGGCATCTTTTCGATATAACAGATATACTGGCAGCGCCATTTATGACACATCTACCTTAGTATTACTCCAAAGTAAATTAAATAAAAGTACTGTCGTTACCCAAAATGCTTTATCTATATACCTAAAACAATAGAGTTGACATAAAGCATAAAATAATTTTTCCGCGACAGATTATTAAAACTGACCAATGTGCGACGTGCCAAGTAAAGGTCTAATATCAGACGTTCGGCTAGTTCACCATAACTTGTATTTTACTTTAGATAAATACTTTAAGCTCGTATGTATTATGCCACTTTAATTGTTAATCCACTATTACACCCAGATATTTTTTAAATAAGCAGATATCATGCAAAAATATTTATTAGGACCAGTGGTACTGTAAAGTTAAATAATGTTCGTTTAAAACATACCTTCAGGTAGTGGCTTTTATAAAGCGAGTTAATGGTAGCTACTTGACGCCATAAACGCAGATAATTGCGGTAATTTAGATTGATTTAATTTATTTAAAAGACCATTAGCCGGGCGAGTTGCAGACGCACATCATAAACTAGCATAATCTGACTGGGGACCGATGCTTTATGGACAATTAAGGACAAGCTAAGTACTATTTATACGCAAGTTTATGTACTCGTTATGCCGAGACATACCGTAAAAACAAGCTGTAATTATATCAAATGCTTCTGATTTTATTGGATACTCTTTTTAAAACAATTTTTAAGAATCGTTTCGACGATTGGCCAAGGAGAAATGCTTAAAGTATTTTTTTACTACTATATTATTATTATTTGTCCTTTCTTATTTCTTTTATAATTTATTTTTAAGGTTTTTATTTTTTTTTCTTTAGGTTTTTAACCGAACTTGTTTCTTGGGCTTTATAGGAGAAATGCTCTGCCCTTCTCAATTTATAATAATAATAATAATGATAATAATAATAATAATAATAATAATAATAATAATAATAATAATAATTTAGTATATTCATCCGGGGAAAAAAGTTTTTGTATGCACAATAAATATTATGTCTAATTCTACCTAAAATTAAGCATAATTATGCAAAATTATGTATGATCAAGTCTGGATTTTGACCATGTATGAATTTTAACCCGGCATAATCATACATAATTTTGCATAATCTCTATGGGTATACATAGACCTATGCCTAATTATGATGCATAAAAATTTAAATTTTGGTGAAGGCGCACCATATCTGCCCATGCATGATAAAGTTTTTGTATGATTATGCATAATTATGCATGTCTAATTTATCCTTAAATTAAGTATAATCATGCATTATTTTACCTAAAATTATGTATAATTATGCGTAAGTATGTATGATTATACTAGGTCAAAATTCATACACGATCAAAATCCAGACATGATCATACATAATTATGCATAATTATGAATAACCATACAAAAACTTTTTCCCCGGGCAGTTGCTGGTCTGCAGAATGAACACGTAGTCGAAATTTTGCTTTCTTAGTTTATTTATTAAATATTATAAAAAAAAGGTCACTATTTTTTTTTTATTTAACCCTTCGTTAGACCAATATAAATACTAACAATTTTAGTCGTTATGTATCATAGATATCTTGTTCAACACACGGATGCGTGGCTATTGAAAATATGTGTGGAATGTAAGTGCACGCTTATGAAAGAAGAGAGCGCGCCGTCCGTTCGTTGATACCTCCCCTTTGCGTCGGAGGTTTTCTACCGTGTGGATGACATTTACATGTTTTAAAATGTTCTTTTTATATACATTTTTTAAGTTACGTACTATAAGGGCCTCTTGTTAATGCAATAGGACTTTCCAAATATAAAAGATCAAGTTTTATATAAGTATATGAGGTATGTCAAACTTTATTTTAAGCATTTAAAATGTAGGTATAATTACATAAAAAATATTAAAATCTATTAAAATATATCAAAATTAAACATTTTTTCAATATAGAGGTAATATTTAGTTTAATTTCGTCAAACCTAAAACAAAAAATCGTTTTTTTCAAGTATTTTTTATGAAAAATATAAAAAAAATTGACTTGTCGCAATGTATCTCACAGAGTTTAGCAAATCGCCAAGTTTACGACACACAATAAATCGTGGTTTAATTACAACTGATACGTGGTGGGTAATGATGTAGAGGAGTACCTAAAGGGAAGAGAACGTACGCAAGGAAACATGGTAATGGCGATAAATTTAATATTTTAGGTGAATCTAATAGATATTGCTACTAACGAAGGGTTAAAAACAGCATACTCTTCTAGGTGCAGGACTTTGAAGAGTATAATGAATACGAGATGTCTTGTTTATGTGACGGCTAGCTTGACTTGTATTGTGCCTAGTATATGAACTTGCGAAGTAATACTTTATGACGTTTTATGAATGGTAAACCACCACCTGGATGCTCAATTAATGTTCGCCAAAGAAAACAACTAACGTGACATTGGTGCGTACACGACAAGGTAACATAAGTCAAATAAAGGCATATCCAGTAGCTTACATAAGAACATAAAACATAAGAATACTATGCCGTGATTTGCTTACAAGATACATGGCGGCCTTTCAAGCCAATCACGACATCGCATTGTTATGTTTTATGTTCTTATGTGAACTTGTGATTAGGCACTAAAATCTAAACTCGGCGCAGAATCTGAGTAAGAAAATTGGATAACAACAGCTTTAAAAGTGACTTTTATTGATATTTTTACTAGGTACCCATCGTGCTTTTAATAATTTTTGACATTATTTGACTGTCATTGTACGTCTTACAAATATTTATAAGAAAATGTCTTTATAAAGTTTGTTTAAAATTACATCGAGGGCGTCGTAACATAGGGGCGTATTTTTTATATATTAACACGGTTGATATGCCCCTATGTTATGAAGCGCTCGATATGTAATAAAATTATGGTTTTTTATTCATAATATGCTATTAAAATCAAATTTTATATTACCTGTACTGGTAATACCTAAAATTATAGTTTATTTTTCAATATGGATAAGTTTGGACTTTTCGTTTCGTTTCCTTACAAGGCAGCATTTCCCAGAATGGCTGTTGAAGGCAGTAACCTAGGACCAATTTTTTTAACATCTAAATATCTAGAAGATATGCTCATTTTTAAGTTTTTGACTTTCAATTTTAAGCATAAAGCATAATTTATTAAGATAAAAGTATATAAATATAACAAATATTATTATAAATGACAAAAAACGTGATCTGGAAGAGACCCATTTTAACCCAAAATTGAATAACTAAAATTTCATTTAAATCTGTCCAAGGGTAACCAAAAATTACGAAAATTCTTGCCTATGAAGTTATTAACTTACAATAATATTATTATAAATGAAGAATAACGTGATCTGAAAAAGACTCATTTAACCCAAATTTCAGTCAACTCAAATTTAAATTAAATACGTTTAAGGATGAGGTTATTGATCAAATATGAAGAAAAATAACTTTTTCTGGATCAATTAATTTAAAGTTGGGTATATAGACTTTAACTAGCACTATCCAAAGAAAAGGGTATAAATAATTTAAAAACTTAATGTGTCCATAAAGTTAAGTTAAGTTAAAGTTAACCAATTTAGTCTTACGATACTCTAACGGTTAGAAAAGAAAACTTTTTTCTCGCGTTTTTATCGATTCCGTCAGAGAATTACGAATAAATTTTCATTTTAAACTTTATTGTCCGTTCAAAGTTGTATATTTTTTACATTTTCAGGCTAATATTAAAATGCCATGTACTAATTATCATTAGAAATATTGCTCATAATTATACTCTTGAAAAAATTTATACCTTATGACAATATCAAATATCTACGTGGGATGATCGTTGTTAGTTATTTATTTATTTTTATCTTTTTTCATATTTTATTATTTGTGATATACACAAGTTTGACAAAATTAATAAATAAATTATTTCGGTTTAATTGTCGATCAACTCTTAAAGTGGACAAGGGCCACTGAATAGACTACTTATAACACTAGTACATAATATGTACTAGTATTATTATTAGAATGGGAAAGACTAAAGTTTAATAACAAAAGCCTACTTATACTGTTAAGACTGAACTCAATACTTAAAACTATACTATTTAAAGATTTGAAGTAAATTTATTAAACATTAAAATTAAAATAATAACATAAAAAAAAATATTTATTATACATAATTAACTGTAGCCAAAAACATTAGAGAAAACTTATTTTCCTACTTTAATTTAGTTATATAAGATACCTTTTCTACGACTGCTTTAGAATGTAAGCAAATACACACACTTTTCAAACCCAGAATTAATCCATTCTAGCTCTAGATACGGTATGAATATTCTGGATCAAGTGTTAGAATGAGCACATGTAATGTCATCTCTTCTTTATAAAAGAAAAAAGAAAAAAAGAAAACTGTAGCAAAATTAGCAAAACCTAGCAAATTTGCGTTAAAATTACATAAAGGTATTTTTTTTTTCTTAATATTTGACCAATTTTTTTATCAGTTTAGTTCAAAAAATTAAAACTGCTCCATCTATTGTTAAATATTTAAACCTGATATAGGTTACAACAATCTGACATTACCTTCAATTTTTGCATTATAATTTGTAAATGTGCTAAAATTAAATAAACATCTTTTTTAACTACTGATTTGATAACATTATTAAATAACATTAATTGCTTTATTTAAAAATGTGTGTTTTGTTGCATTTACAATGTCGAGTCACAAAAAAACATTGTTTTTAACCTTGTCCGCAGTTTAAAGCCATACAGTGTTTCATATTTGCAGTCGAAGAAAAAGTATAGTCTACAACACGTATGGAATAGTCATTCCGCGCTCGCGGGACCGTCATATTCGCCTACCGGCTCGTATGACAAACTTTCCGCTCGCGCGGAATATTGTCAATTCCATACTAGTTATAGAATATACTATTTATTTATTAAAAATATTTCTTCATTAATTTTTTTAAATATATATCTTGGACTAATCCTCTTAGAATATAATTTGTAAATTAAGTTTAAAATTTAAATGCAATTAAATAAACTAATTTTATTTTAATGTATCTGATAAGTAATTCAGTAGAGGTTTCTTGTATTGTTAATTGCCTATTCTTCCCTCATAAGCCAAACAGCCTTATCTTCAGACACATTCATACAAAATCCTGCTAATAACCCAGAATTTATTTTTAAGTATTAATTCTTATGAATGGTTTTCCCAGTCATTGACACTAAACTCACTAAGAATTTGACCAATGAAATGTCAGAATTATTTGACACATTTTATTTCATTAGCTATATTCATAAATTAGTTTAATGTACTCAATCATTAAGACTACACTAATTTAAAAATTTAAGGTTAATTCAGGCATAATTATTACTAACTACACTAAACTGAATTAATAAATTAAGAAATTAACAAAATTAAGAAGCATAACCTCAAAATTTATAATAAATTTTTTGTGGTATGCAACAATAAGGTAACTGCTAAATAGATAATACGACTGAATAAGTAAAACAAAAACAAATATCTATTGCGTAGGGCGATTATTACTATATTTGCAGTTGTTGGGTTTAAAAATTGTGTTTTAAAACCAACTATCTCCAAAAGTACCTTTTATTTTCTTATGTAACTACTTTGTTTTTCCTTAACACTGAAAATGTACGAATTTTAAAATACAAAGGTGTCGCCATCTTCATTTTTATTTTGATACTTGGATAACGTTTGTTTATAACATTTTGTACAAAAGTTAGTGTAGTTCAGAAATTCTTCTTTTTCTATGGTTTATTTTAAGATTGTATCATTATTTTATGGTATATTTTATCGTTTATCTTAATTGTTGGCTACCACGAAAAAATTATTATAGAATTTGAGGTTATGTTCCTTAATCTTCTTAATTTCTAAATTTCTTAATTCAGTTTAGTGAATTTAGTGATAATTATGCCTGAATCGACCATTAACCTATCAAATTATTAATTATAATTATAATTAATTATAATTGTGACATTTCTTTAGTAAATTTAATGTTAAAGACTGGGTAAATCATACATTAATTAAGATTAGTTCAATTAATGGGATAATTAATGTTTACTTAAAATTGTTTGTATTTAAAGTTGATACTTTAACGCTTCTGAAACAATATTTAGTGTTTTTTTCTGGTCAGGCGTTTTTGTTTAAAATCATTATAAAAATTGCAAGAGGTCAAAAAACCCATTCTGTAAAATGTTTTTGATACGGGCACCAAAATTTTAAAATAAATTGTAATATTAAAATTTTGCAGTAATATTAAAATTTTGCAAAACTTTTCCCAGTTTCATACCGCAATTTTAAAATAATTTTAATTTAGTATTATTATTATTATTATTAAAGATAAAACCTTTAATTACTTTGTCATCGTAAAATTAAAGGGAAAATTTAAATAAATAAAAAAAAACTATAATATTTTTATTTTAAAACCTGATTTTAAGATAAAAAGTCCAAACTGCGTTGTCATCGTAAATTTAAAGAGCAAGTTTAAAGATTTAGTTAAACCTATAAAACAGTAAAAATATCTGTTTAGCTCATTACGAATTTTACAATTTAATAATAATTTTATACCCATTTTTTACAGTTTTATCAAAATCATTTCTTACTAACATAGATATATGGCACTTAGTGTTACGACGGCAGTATTTTTGACCGGTGTTTAAGACAAGAGTGGCTTGAAAATCTTGGAAGTGCGTCTTCAACAGAGATTAGAGTTCGTTATATATGCTCCGCGTCTCGCGTGATAAACTGTCAACGACAAGCGGTTTCTTGGCCGTGTAAAGCCTTCTCCTTGGCTCGGTGCTAACCTGAGCGTGATACATATTTCGCTAATTTAACTCAACAGTTTATAGACCGTGTTTTGGAGAAGAAATTCACTCATATACAGTAGCAATCATAAGTTTAGATAATTACTAATAATAAGACTGTAATAATGTATCCGTTAATATCTAGGTGTATTAAGTGATTAACATTTTAGCTGGACATACTAATACACTATATATAATCAGTATATTTAAAAAGACTAAATAATAAACTTAGCTTAGCATTTACTTGGGAGATTATCTCAGCGGTCTAAGGCATCGATATAGCATTGACACTGAGCTAATGATCGTGAGTTCAAACATCACTGGCGCCGATTGCCTTTTTCAGTTAATTAATAATCGAAATTTCGCGAAAGCGTACTCCCTAGATATATTGGTTCTAAAGTCAATTAAAGCCGGTGATTCCCTCTACTACTAGCCCACAAAAGTTCTGGACTTAGAGGATGCTTAATTAAGTAGAATAGTACGAGGTTAAAAATAAACATAAAATAAACATAAACTCGAAATTTGCATTAACCTAAATTAAACATTTTAAAATACTGACCAAACGTTGCACGTACCGTATTTACTCATTGCCACTGTTAATAAAATTTGGTAGAAATACGTTCCAAGTAACTAAAATAAATCGTTAATTAATTTAACAACGTAATATGGGACATAGAGTGCACAAGAGGTAACTTAAAACAGGGTGGGACATATATTGTCCCACTGGGTCTCAAAGGAGTAAAATAGTACCAGATATTAATGGAAATACTCTAAAAATAAATTATAATAAATCTAAACTTATGAGTGTCACTGTACAACGTTTTCATATCTTCCATTTACTTGCTTGTTTGCCCACATTGTCGAGTGATTATGCAATGAGAAAAGTTTCTGACAACGATGTTGTAAGGAAGTACCTAAGTGGATAATTTTCTTAATTGCACTTAAAATACTAGGGTCTTACCATGGAAAGTAAGGTGATATTGAAGTTAGGTTTGGACATAGAGTGAACAAGAGGTAACTTAAAACAGGGTGGGACATATATGTCCCACTGGGCCTCAAAGGATTAAAGAGTACCAGATATTAATGGAAATACTCTAAAAATAAATTATAATAAAACTAAACTTATGAGCGTCACTGTACAACGTGCTTACTTTCATATCTTCCATTTACATGGTTGTTTGCTCACATTGTCGAGTGATTATGCAATGAGAAAAGTTTTTTGACAACGATGTTGTGAGGAAGTACCTAAGTGTATAATTTTCTTAATTGCACTTAAAATACTAGGGTCTTGCAATGGAAAGTAAGGTGATATTGAAGTTAGGTTTTCTTCGTAGTGTGGAAAGAAACAATCGCTAACCCAACTTTATAAAGTCCAAAAATTTCTAATTTTACACGAAAACAAAATTGATGGATGGATTTTGCATGTAAACAACCAACTTCTTTAACGAATTGTCAAAATTTTTAGATTAAAATGGCGCAGGCGCAGGCGCAACTGTTCAAAGTGAGTACGAACCGAGGTGAACTACCGACTACATGCTTCAGGGGTAAGGGGAGCCATACGCGGCTTAGTTGTGTGGATGTTAGGTTAAGTTAAAATTTCCAAAGGAACGTTAAAATTGGTGAGGTGGCTTACTATAAACTTAGTTCTCAGTTAAATGGAAGGGTGCTTTAGTATAATAAATTAATTAATTTTAAAAAGAAAAGTTAATTTTTTGTTTTAGCACATTGCGAAGAAAAAGATTATTTAGAAAAATTTTCTTACTTTAAATTTTTGAAGCAATAAACCTAAAAAAATACTAAAAGAAAGAAAAGAATAATTATTATGAGCTTTAATTTTAGGTTTATTCGAATCTAAACCCTACCTTGTCATCATAAACCAGCTCCTAAGTGAGTAAAGGTGATCCATAATTGGACAGTGTCCAATGGACGTAACTTTTCCCTACAAAGTTAAACATAAACCCAATATTCTTTAATTTTTAGCAGTGAAAACTTTTTACTTTTCTGTTTTAAGCTTTGGGTTTCCATTTATTTAGTCTTGTAAATAACAAGAAAACAATTCAATTTAAAAGTAAAAATTAACATAAACTTTAGGTAGCTTGCAATAAAGTCTAATAAGAAAAAGAAAGAATACGATTATGCCTTTTTGAGCATAATGTAATTCAACGATTATTATTATTTTTATAGGTGAAGAAATGAATACACATTATAATACGTTAGTGTCAGTGTATGTTTTACTTTGAAGTATAACATTTAAGTTATTGTTGACAAATGCAAATGTAATTACGGCTGCAGGTAGGAAAGACGAATTCAAACAGTCTACTAGACGTATTTTATACAAATTATGAGTCGCTTAACCAACAAAGACAGAGATAGCGACATTGGTAAATAAGCGGGAAAGAAAAGGACGGCATATCCGTTCAGATATTAAGATACTGAAATAAAGCTGAACTTCGTCATAAACAAGACACGGCTCTATGTCAGGGGAATAAAAAACACGAAGTGAACAAATAGAGTTGCTCCGTATCATATAGAATACAGGGCTATTTTGTTAGAGGAGGATGAGAGGAGAAAATGAAGGAGCGGAATAACAGATAAAAGAGGAAGAAAAGAAAGAAAAGGAAGAAGAGAAAGAAGAGGAAGACGGGAAGAAGAGGAAGAACGGGAAGAAGAGAAAGAAAAGAAAGAATAATAAAAGCCCTACATTGTCATAAACCAGCTCGTTTATTACAATATAGGGTTTATATAGCTCGCGAGCTTATAATTAAGTTAAGTAGATCCATAGTTGGACAATGTCCAGTAAACATAACTTTCCCCTACAACGTTAAAAGTAAACCAAATATATAATTTTTAGCAGTGTAAACTTTTCACTTTTTTGTTTTAACTTCTTGCTTCGAGTTATTTAGTCTAGTAAATAACAAGAAAACAATTCAATTTAAAAGTAAAAATTAGCATAAATTTTAGGTAGCTTGCAATAAAGTCTAATAAGAAAAAGAAAGAATACGATTATGCCTTTTTGAGCATAATGTAATTCAACGATTATTATTATTTTTATAGGTGAAGAAATGAGTACACATTATTATACGTTAGTGTCAGTGTATGTTTTACTTTGAAGTATAACATTTAAGTTATTGTTGACAAATGCAAATGTAATTACGGCTGCAGGTAGGAAAGACAAATTCAAACAGTCTACTAGACGTATTTTATACAAATTATGAGTCGCTTAACCGACAGAGACAGAGATAGAGACATTGGTAAATAAGCAGGAAAGAAAAGGACGGAATATCCGTTCTGATATTAAGATACTGAAATAAAGCTGAACTTCGTCATAAACAAGACAAGGCTCTATGTCAGGGGAATAAAAAACACGAAGTGAACAAATAGAGTTGCTCCGTATCATATAGAATACAGGGCTATTGTTTTAGAGGAGGTTGAGAGGAAAAAAAGAAGGAGAGAAATAAGAGAAAAAAGAGGAAGAAGAGAAAGAAAAAGAAGAGGAAGGAGAGAAATAATAGAAAAAAGATAAATGAGAGAAAGAAGAGGAAGAACGGGAAGAAGAGAAAGAAAAGAAAGAATAAAAGAGAAAGAAAAGAAGGATAAAAAACATGAAGTAAACAAATAAAGTTGCTCCGTATCATATAGAATACAGGGCTATTTTTTTAGAGGAGGATGAGAGGAAAAATAGAAGGAGAAAAATAAGAGAAAAAAGAGGAAGAAGAGAAAGAAAAAGAAGAGGAAGGAAAGAAATAATAGCAAAAAGAGGAAGGAGAGAAAGAAGAGGAAGAATGAGAAGAGAAAGAAGAAAATGAAAAGAAAGAATAATAAAAAAGAAAAAGAGGAAGAAGAAAAGGAATAGGAAGAAGAAAAGAGGCATGTATCTTCGGCTAGATATTTTATTTACATATCTCAACCAGAAACTAAAATGGTAAAGAATATATATGATAATTATAGTAAGATTTGTATCAATGCGGTTGCAACCTATCAACGGCTAGAGCGTCGTAAGGCAGGACGCGTGTAAGTGAGAGGGGTAATACTGCATCCAAATTAGTCGTCGTATAGATATAACATTTTAAATGTTAAATATATATATATATATATATATATATATATATATATATATATATATATATATATATCTCTTTATTTTTGGCCTTTGCCTTTGTCAATTGGCCAGCTCGCTGCTCTCTTGTTTCTGCAGATGGTTCGCCTGGTTGTTACCATGCCATCGCTTTCTTTTGGCCTGGTCTTCTGTGAGACCACTATCACTGACAAATTACTGTTGTAGTAACTTCCACGCTAGTATGAAAAAATTTCTTTAAAAACACACAAAAAAAATTATCGTCAAACGACCATTAATATCAACTTAAAATTCAACAGTTCACACGATTAATATTCATATCTATGGTTCACTTTAACTTACATTAAACATTAATATAAAAATACTCTAGGCACATCATAAAAGATGGCAAAAAAAATACACAAGGCACATCATAAAAGATGGCAAATTCGATGCACTGAATTCAGGTGCCAAGAAGGCTACACCCGTCCATTTCAAAGGCCACGCTGTAACTGAAATGTTAAATATCTACCCCCAATTTTATAATAATACTCTTCTGCGCAAAGAACTGCGAAGAATATAACTATGATTAAAATTGACTATTAACATATGTCACAGTGTCTTAAATTACGATACACGCTTTGAAAAGCTGCATTACCGACCGAGCAAAAGCAGTGTATTTATACGCACAGGGGGACCTCGTCCCAAATGGATAATAACTCGAAAATTTATGATGACTCTTTAATTAATCATAAGATATGAGAAGAATAAGGATTACTTACCCTAATTTATCACTAAACTTTATTACTAATGAACAAAATATTTATGTATACATAAAAACCTCGTAAACACTGTGAACTCGCTCAAAATTCTGTTCTATATTTCATTTATACTTCAAACTTTAACTGAAAAGTTTGTTATTTAATGATTTTACATGTTTGAATATTTTTATCATGAGTACTATTTTTTAGGAGAATATATTAGTTTTTCTTCAAGCGTACTAAAATGTTCATATTTTATAACTGAACACACTAGTTAGAAGTGATCTATTTTTTTACAGTATAAAAATGAGTTCATTATTGTACGCTGTAAAAAAAAGTTAGTTAGCAATACTACAACTGGCGGCAGCACTCTTTGACTTTGATGACAGCCATACTTCAAATTTGTTTGTTTATTATGCAAACAGGTGATTGACTCGAGATTCTGTTCAAAAATCTTGTGTGAAATTGATTAAAAATGATTGAAGGAGAATATATGGTTTATACACCTACAAATCTCTCCGAAATTGCAAATGCTACATTAGACAAGTTACCATCTAAATCGCAAAAAGTGTACGATTTAGCCTACGAAAAAAATTTAAAATGAGCTAAGGAAGGTTTAAGTTTATTTCGAAAGGGTTTTATTGGCCTATTTTAATAAAAAATACATACTTTATTACAGAATAAATTAAATTTAAAAATTAATATTTAAAAAATATATATAGGATGCTTGAAGAAAAAATAGTATGTTTCACTCAGAGGAAAAGTGCTTTTTTTTACTCGTCTGTAGTAAATTCTACAGACTAGTAAAAAAAGCTTCACTTTTCCTTTTAGTAAAGCAATATACTATTTTTTGCCAGAATTTTATCACTAATTAGGTCAAATTATTATACACTAGTAATAACAAAGAAGTTAAAATGTTGCTCTAAACATTGTATTTGGTTTTATATACTGCAGTCTTTGTATAAATACGACATTTTTCTAAAAATAATATAAACATTTGTATACATGTATTACATATATTGTAAAATAAATCTGTTATAATCACTTGTTTTTACAATCTGACATGACTGTTTTATAAAAAGTCACATAACCTCAAATAATTGAAGAAGGTGCTATCTCAGTGTTAAGAGAGAAGCTGCTTGATGGTAAAACTAACCTAAAATTTCTCATTTGACTTAACCTGGGTACAATTAGTTGTATTTTCGCGCCGGTAAAATCCATGCAACAGATCTATAGAAGTCAATTTTAATTAAAAATGCCATTTAGCCATATTTTGTCCTGTTTATTGGCTACATTTTATTAAATATAAACTTCTGTAAACAGTAATTCCAAACTAAATTGCAAATACTTCAAAGTTCTTTTTTTGCTTCTCGTATTTCGCGTTAGTAGAGCTTATAAAAGTGACGTTTGAGCAACTTAAATAGCCTGTCAATCAGACTCAGGAATCGTGAAACGCAAGAACTTTCATGTTTTGATGAAAATACAATATTATTATGACTAAGGTCACTCCAACCAGCGGCGCTTTTTTGACAATCGCTGTTAAAGGGCCGCGGTGCACCGTTGCCTTCGTCACAGTAACAGTAACAACATAAAACAACAGAGAGAGAAAGCATGGGGATTTTTAGGTTTACGACGTTGGTGCTATACTATGTGTTTGAGATTACACAATACGGAGAAAACAAAGATAAAACGATTAGAACAAGGCTGACGTGATTGTAGTGGAGAGACGGCCCGTCCGATGCGCTGTTTCATTTAAAAACAAATCACATCAGCATTGATCTTTGTTTTCTCCGGTTTATATAATTTTAAACAGGCAGTATAGTTGACCGAGATATAGACAAATTAATCTATAAGTAACTTTTAGTAATCTACGACATAATTAAAGTGAAAATTAGGATGTTAAAATTCTAAAATAAATTTGTTTTTAAATTACTACTGATATCCTTGATAGAAATTTTTCATATTCTACGAAAAATCAAAATAAATTTGTCAGGTTGTATAACTGTGTTTACTTGAATGGTTATAAATTCAAAAACTATATAACATAACTCAAATATTATTTATACCAAGAATAAAATAGATTTAATTAATAATAATTTATCTAAGGCGAAATTAATTCGACTTAAGCATAATAACTTCTTAAAACAAGTCAACCGTTTGGAAATAATCTTTAAATAACAGTTTTAGGTCTATGATGCATCATCGATGACAAAGGAACGGCGTTTTTTACTTCTTTATGAGTTGGCCATACCCTTAGATGGTCACACCAAGCTGCCTCTGGATAAAGTGACCCTAATGACATCGCAACGTGTCCATCCAAGAAAATGACATTTTCTCGATAACCGTTTAACAAAATAAATTTTTCTGAAAATTTAATATTTTAACAAAGTTATTCCCTGAAAACTGATAATTTCAGTAAACACTAGTTAAATATATCACTCAGAAAATTTCGTTGTATTTTTAATACTTATTTTTTATTTATATCGCCACCATTGGTATTTAGTACTTTACTTGTGATAGTAAATACTGCAATGTGTGTATTGTATAGAAAATGTTGTCATACTAACATAGAGACCGTCCAGGTACATTTGGATCCCCACACAACATGGGTTTATTAATACTGTAACATTTGGTAAATTATATCATAGTTATAGTTTGGTATACTTTAAGTTGTAATAGTTGTGTTATTGATCTAGTTTAAAGTATGTTATAGTATTTAATAAAAAAAACAATCGGTAAATAATACCAAAATTTTGATTAGTAATAATACAAAGAAATGTAAAAAAGGATCCTCTATTTTGTCAGTGTGTAATTGTGTGTGGTTGCAATCTTTATATTATTACTAATCAAAATTTTCGTATTATTTACAGATTGTTAATTTTTCTGAATACTGTAACATAGTTTAAACTAGATCAGTAATACAACTTAACAAAAACTCAAAGTATAACATACTATAAGTGTGATATGCTTTACCAAATGTTACAGTAATTTTATTTTTACTATAACATACTAATATTAATAAACACATGTTGCGTGGGGATCCAAATATACCAGCACAATCTTTATATTAGTATGACAACATTTTCTATACAATACACACATTGCAGTATTTAATATCACAAGTAAAGTATCAGATAACAATGGTGGCGTTATAAATAACAAATATGTATTTACAAATAAAATTTAGTATTAAAATTACAATTAAATTTTCTGAGTGTAATTTTTCACGTCAACTCTGATGTAATATTTTAAAAACGCTGCTATTGACAAATTGACATTGGCCCTTTTAGAACCAAGCCACAGAAATAAACTAACTAGGAAATAGGAGCCGTACACGAATTACGTTTTTAAGGACTTTTCCTAAAAATCTAACATAATTTGTGCATGTTTTAGAAAAGATTATAATCCAATAATTATGATTATTATAATATTTATTATGGTCTGTTTCATCAAGCAAGAGAGTAAATTAAAAATCGCGTATTGGATGTGCGAATATACTGCGTAGTTTATTTTATAAAACGTAACTATATTCTATACACAAACATCACGGAAAGAAATTAGTGGGCTCTGCGCTATACATTATAAGATATTTGGTAACAGTGGCAAATTATAGTGATTTAAGCTATAGATTATAAGGGACACAATAACTAATAATGTTAAAAATAAATTGGAAACGATTATATATATTACAGACACGATTATATTTATTACAGGCACTATTATAAATTTACAGAAATTTTATTATATTATAAAAATTATTAGCACGGACAATAATTAAATCTATTTAAGCTATAAATGCCATACTATTTGTTATATTTTATTATTCACTAAACAATTAAAGTATTTCATATAAATTTTTACACTGACTGCCATAATTGTAAGAGAAAGCCTTGTATTTATATAATAAGCGATTATAATTTGCTTGGTATGTGTGTTATAGAGCTCCTAGCTATAATTTTTTTTTCCGTGATATACTATTCAAACCTGTTGTAAAAATATTTGCTGTGCGATTTTTAATTTACTCTCTTGCTTGATGAAACAGACCATAGTTTCCGGTATGGTACAAGGGAGCATACTTAAATAGAGCAAGGATGGATGATAAAAAGAAAAAATCTGATATTCGAAAAAAATAAATAAAAGCATGTAAATTTTCTGAGAACTATTTATTTGAATGTTTATGGAAATCAAATTAAATATATATTAAATATATTAATTTACATAGTTCTGTGGATTATAAACATTTACTGCTAAGGGAAAATATTTATTATAAATAAAACAGTAATGCAATTAAGTAAGATTTATTTGTTTATTTGTTTTATCACCTATTCCAGTTCCAAATAAAATTATATTACACAGTAATAATTACAGATAGCTATCACTTAAAACGAATGGAGTAAAAATTACTATGCTCATTTATTAAATAATTATGTAAAAAGCCCATTTAAACTAAAATTTATTCACGACAATCCAGTTTAAAGCCTACTCGTGAAATAATAATCATTATTATTGATGATATACATTAGTAACTGTTGTGTTTTATTGAAGTTAAATTTAATCTTGTAATTTTCATAAAAGTTTTATAGTGTGATCTTAAAAATTTAATTATTTAGGAGTGCTTGTTGATAAAAATCTTTTGTGGATAAAATTTTAAATACTGTTAAGAGGGCGCGCGAAAACACTTGCAAACGAAAATATTTTTACAAACGAATTTTTGTAAACAAATTTTTGTAAATGAACTTTGTAAATGAATTTTTATAAACGAATTTTTGTAAAAGAATTTTTGTAAATAGATTTTTGTAAACGAATTTATGTAAAAGAAAGTCCAAACGATTTTTTGCAAATGAATTTTTATCAAATAATTTTTGTAAACGAATTTTTGTAAACAAACTTTTGTAAACGAATTATTGTAAACGAATTTTTTTAGCAAATTTTTGTAAACTAACTTTTGATTCACTTTACCCGGCAAATATTTTTAACATTTATCAAAATAAAAATTTTAACATGAGATAATTGTAAATATGATGGGGTTCCTAATTTTACAAAAGTTTAAAAGTTATATGATGCAGTTTTATAATTTTATTATCTAGGAGTTCTAGTAGATAAAAATATTTAGTTACTATTATTTTTAATTTTACTAATAGTTTATAATAAAAAAAACTACATAAATGTGTAAGGGTAGAAGTAACGTAGACAAACATAGAAGTATGTACTTAATAATACAATATTATTGTATTAAATACTAATTTTTAATTATTATTAATATTAATTAATTAATTAATTATTATTATTATTATTATTATTATTATTATTAAGAATAACAGTCCAAACCTACTTATATTATTTATATTAATATCATTTAAAATTTTAGTAAGTTATTGAGTTTATGTAAATTTAAAGCAAGGATAGAATTAGGGCTGGTTTTCATTACACATAATATTATAACTTTATATTCAACTTCAAAATGAAGTAAGTGTAAACAAACGCACGTGACAACAACGGATTTAGTGACAGGGTAGGACTCAAAACAAAATATTTCTATTTATGCATTGCAATGCATTGTACGCTTTATCGCAAGTCAGTACTGACCTGTTTAATTTTCCACATCCCTACTCTCGCAACATTCGAGTGTTTTAACCAATAAAACCACGCGCCAGCTGCCGCGTGCGCGATTCTTGTATTTACTTCTACTGAACCTTGAAGTTGAATATACTATAGGCAGCTTATAAAAAAAATTTTCCTTAGTTAATCCTAGATTTTTAAACGTATGCAATACATAAAATGATTTTTTAATTAATTTAATTATTTAATAGCAAAAAAAATAATGTATTAGAACTCTCGCAAGGCCTTGGTATTTTTTTGATAGCTTGTCTTGTCATATAGACTTGTTCGTCCTTTCTCGTCTAGCCAGAGATTTCGCAACGGCAACTTGATAAGTTGACAAGCGGTTTTATAAAGTCTGCAGAACGAACGTCTATCACAGTCTCATCTACCATCTTTGTTCTAAGTGACAGGCAGAGTGACAGCTTTGTCCCGAAACGGAGTGGAATTTTAATTTAGTCTCGATACTTAATTCATCATTTGTGTGTTCCCGCAACAGAGGGACCCACGTTGTGGTTAAACTTTTACGAGTTATTACCACTTTTCTAAGTCAGGGTGAAAGTTTTACATTTTAGATGGAAATTGTTTATTTTAAACTGAAACTTAAATATTATGTATCTAAATGTACTAGATTTTATTATTTATTTATATCCGATATATATTTTTTAAATTTTTTATTAATATATATTTTAATAACGTCAAAAAAACTAACTCGCCCTTAGGTGGGACACTATACACAGCGTGTCAAAAGTCCGCCTCCCCCACCCCCTTTTACTTTTGAACGGCTTAAGATATCAACTTAAATTTAGAACACACAAATAACAAAACCCAAATATTTTTTTGGTATATATTTGGTATGCCTAGGGGGCACGATGGAGACAGGGCGGCAAGGGGGGATTTTTTTTAAATAAAAAGCGGGGCTGTGTGATATATCATTTTAAAGCTTATTAAATTCTCTATTCGCTAGGAATAGGAATATGAATTTTGTTCAATTTTTTTTTTAAATCAAACATTTTTTGAAAAATGGCTTATTTCATGATGCAAATACATCAATTATACTTTTAAACTAATTTTGAACGATATAAATAAAATTTTACAAAAAAAATCTTAAAAAATCGCATTTTTAAGCAAAAAAGTTGAAAAATTAAAACCTTAAAAAAAGGTTTAAATAATTAAAAATTATATAGACAATTAGAGAATTTTATAAGCTTTAAAATGATGTATCACACGACCCGCTTTCCCATTTTAAAAAAATGTCCCTCCTTGTCCCCCTGTCACCATTGTGCCCACTAAGAATATCAAATATATAATAAAAAATTATTGGGTTATGTTATTTAAGTGTTTTAAATTTCAAGTTGATATCTTAAGCCGTTCAAAAGTTAAAGGGAGGGGGGCGGACTTTTGACACGCTCTGTATATATGATATATGACTTATAGTTTTGAATTTTAAAAACGAATATGCTTATTTAAAACTGACCAACAACTTGGGATATTTTCTTGTGAAACTGCAAATTTATTGGAAATAAACGACAATTTATTTAGATACTGTTTTGAAGTTTTAGTTTTTTATAGAGCTAAATATTAAGAAATTAATTTAATAATAAAATAATTAATTATCTTTTTTTTATAAACATTTGCTTTCAGATATTTAAGAAAAAAAATAAATAAATTAAATTAATAAAATCTGTAATTTTATTTTAAAACTTTCAAAACTGTTAGCCAAAATATTAATCTATTCTCTAAAATTTAAAACATTTGTTTTACTTAGTTTTCTTTCTTTAAAATACAGTGAAAAAGATGATCCTTCTTCTTGATAATATTTTTGTTTCCTGCAAAATCAATGGCCATACCATATCTAAAAGGTTTCAGCGAAACCATTACAAATAGGACATAAAGCATAGTTTTTGTCAAGTTGTTTCAAGATAATTTTTAGGTGCTTTTTCCAACCAATAGAGCGCTTATATAGTTTTTAGGGAGGTTAGTATCCAGCCAGGTCTTTATGCCGACATGGCAATAATGGCACATTAGTGTGATATACGGCCAGGCGGATATCAAACCAATATTAGTACCCCTGCGAAATGACACCGAATTGCCCATAAATATTGCCTTTAAGTCAATATCACTCGTTACCCTTGATTGAAGTCTACACTAACTCATACGAAAAATTCCCTGCACTCATTTAAATACAAAGTGACAAATAAATTTTCCAAACTTTTTTATCGTTTTTTCGTAATCCCACCAACTCCAAGCAGCAGTTTGTTTCAACTATTAAATTTTATTATTGGAGTGGGTTATTTATATACCTATCTTACAATACACGTCAGAGCATCGTAAAATATGATACAAATATTTTACGTCGCTTAAAAAACGGCTACATTATTTAATATAAAATCAGATAAATAAATTTTATGCATTTTGCTATACCGGGTGTGTGTTGAGCTATCCAAATGAAATTTGGAGATCATCCATAAGACAAAATTTGGCTTTGAAAAACATTTTGAATGTTTTATCTTAACGCTATCAGAGTATGAACTATAAAACTGTCAAAACTAAAACTTGAAGGATGACATTTCTAAAAATTGTTTTTCAAAGCCATCTCAGTTTTTGTTTTGTCATATTAAATCTGAATGCAAATACAATTACAAAAAGTGAATAGTAAAAATTAGTATTTTAAGGCCAAGTTCTTTAAAATAAACCATGCATGTAATGAGCAACCATCTTCCCATTTAAAAAAAAAATGACAAAAGTGTAACTTTTAAACTTTTAAGAGCGCACCAAAAATAGAGTTTTCGGAAAAAAATCAAAATAGTATTTTTCTTAAGAAACTAGACCAAAAATTAAGCAAATAAGCCAATTCAAGGCACTTTAGGTTTAAAATGAAAATTTAAATAAAAAATGACATGACCTGTCAAAAATTGACAAGTGACATATGGTTGTATTCAGAATTGATTTCTAATACAAAATATGTAAAAATATATAGGGTGTACCATTTAAAAATCGAAAGTTAAGGTAATTTCAGGTGAAACCGGAAGTGAAAAAAAGTTGATTGATATGTCAAAAAATCGCAAGTTTTGTCTTATGCATGATCTCCAAATTTCATTTGGATAGCTCAAAGTATAAAAAAGTTAAGGGTGGTGAACCACCTTCCTGAAACACCCGGTATATTATATTTATAAATAATATATTTAAAAATAACACAGGCCCACAAAAAAAAAACTTATTTTGGGCGCTAAAAATGATTGACAGTTAAAAATCCCGCTGACCCTCAAATAGAAAAAACTACAAAAAAAAAAACATTGGATGAGCTAGCTTGAAATAACTAGCACCTTAACTATTGTATCTTGATTAGGAAGTCAAAAACTATAATATATTCAAATTTTAGCTAAATCTGACCAAAAACACTTTTCCATAAGAACGAGTTTTCCAAAGTGTTCATAAATTATTGATTTTTGGACTTTTGCCCGTGACTATTTCACAAACAATATATAGGCCAATCAGAACCTTACATTTTTAGTTTTTTGACCAATCAAATCAAAATGAATCTGATAATTTTTGCACAAGTGAAATTATCACTTGGTTACTATGGAAACAAGAAACTGACAGTTACTGACATCTTAATAAATGTTATATTTTTGCAAAATGTGTTTTTAATTTGTGAAGCTTACCTTTAGTTGATTCATTTTTATTGATAAGCAATATAAATGCTTATTTTATTACCAAAACATCCTAGGTATAAACCCTAATTAATTTCAGATAACATATTCTATGCACTTTCCATCTTAAAAGCTTTAAATCACTGATATTCATAAATTCTAATTTATTTAATTGAATCTTGGTAGTAAAAACAGGCCACTCAAAACTAATTTAAACACTTATTTATTAAAAATATATTTACAGTAAAGAAGTAAATAATTTACTTCTGTTAAATGAGTTCAAAACATCAAATGACTGCGCTGGTACCAGTATAGCGTTGCCAAACTTTATTAGAAACCGATCGCAAATTGTTTTCTTACTGGTGGAAACACCCGTTATTTTATTTCTTTTCAGTTGAAAACTAAACTTTTTAAACAAAAACAGCAATGATCTTTATTTAAATGCTAAAATATATGATAGCAACTATTTTATTGGAATAATCTCAAGCATAAAATATCCCTCAAGCAAAGTTTAGACTTGGCAACATTCGCGAACAAGTGAACATCGGGTTTTAAAAAGCGCGGAAAATTTGAGATTTAAAATTTTAGTTATAGTAAGTAATATTGTTGTTTAGTTCTTATATTTTTAATTTAAATATGAAACAACATTAAACATGGTAAAATTATATACTTATATACTTATATTTTGTGTTTGAAATATTCTTTCAAATACCATTCGTGCATGTTGAATTATACATAATTTTTTTACTGTATATAAAAAAACATTTTGCTTAAGGAAATTGTTTTCGTGAATTTTTCGTCAAAATTCCTCGGTCTGCGGTCTCGGAATTTTGTAACATGAAAAATGCACTCAAACAATTGCCAAGAAAAATATTTTTTTAATACAGTAAAAAAATTATCGATAATTCAACATGCACTTATGATATTACTACTAAACATTTTAAATCAGAATGTTGAGAACTATAAGATGTATATGAAAAGTTCAGTCAAATCTAATCGGAATATATATATATATATATATATTTAAAAATATTGTTTTGTTTTCTTAAAATTTTATAGCTAGCAGCTATTTTAGAATATATGTTGACTGTACGTAGGCTTCCAAACTTATTTGGCAATACACAATAATTTAGTTTTTTTTGTGGTCGTCCGGAAAAACTCTTTTCGACTGATTAGTAAAATATCACTTTACCAGGCAGTCTGGCAAGTGGCATTTTCTGGTTTGTAAAAACTAATTTTCCAGGCGGATCCAGGACAAAGTTTTTTGATTAATAGACTTCATATTATTTTCTCATAAATAGGTACTCACGATATTTCGATGTGTTCTTTGATTTTTTCGTTAGCGTTTTAAATATAGCTACTTAAAATGCATCACAACATATCAATCAGAACATTTGGCGCATCATATCATGTAGACAAGAAAACAACAACTTGGCAGGGTACAGAATACATAATATGTCTAATAAATTATAATGAATTACTGGCAATTGAACTACACGTCCATTATATTCCATTTCATGTCTTGTTAACAGATCTGCGTGTTTCTAAATAAATTTTACTACAAATTAAACGAATTTCGGAAATTAACTGGGGGATTTAATTTTTTTTGGCTTCAGTTGGTAAAACGTGACAAAATGATTGAGGTTTTTATTTTAAATTTTTGTAATTTATTTGAAACTTATCAAAAACCGTCTCTAATTACATATTATATTCAAATTAAATTTTTATGTGGCAACCGAAGGGTATGTTTATTGGAAAAATGTCCGATTTAGAAACGTTTACTTAAATTTTGCAATGTAAGTAAAACAAATGTTTACGAAGCCTACATTTTTCTTAAAAGCTGATTGTAATTTTTATATATATTTTGTAAATAATTTCACGTTAGGTTTGTACCGCGTTTTCCTGTCTAGAATAAGTAAGAACTAAAAAATTATCAGGCGCTGCCCTGGTTACTTATTATAGAAAAGAAAATGTACGGTTGCGATCGGCTAACTGGCATCAGTACGGGCACAGGGGTTCATGGATTAAAAATTATGATAATAAGCTTAGTTTAACACCTTGGGCGCCAGAATCTTGTAAACATACATGTGCTTGGCAGTTTATGTGTTAAGATTCAAACACATAAAAAATAATGTACTAGAATATTAATTATCTTTTACAGCATGTATAAACCTGAAAAATAACTATGATTTGAATAGATTTGTATATCTTGTGTTGATTATAATTTAAACAAAAACTCAAATATGTGCTGTTACAATGTTTATTTAAAATGACAAGTAGACAACTTTAATTAATCATATTAATTAAAATAAAATTATAAATTACCAAAAGTATGGTGAAAAGACCCCATTGCGAAATATAAAAAAAAATGTGGTGAACTACCCTATTGCAAAAATGTTAAAATATGTATACCAAAATTATTATGGTGAATAACCTAAATAAAAACAGTAATATAAGGTATGTGTTAATAAGTGAAAAATAGTAATCTAGGCGTACTGCCCAAAGTTGCAACTTTGTTTACAAACCAACCTAGAATATTCATAATAAAATAGAGCACCTTAATAAATATTAAAATTTGAGAACTTGGATATTTTACCAAAAATAAATATAGTAAACCGCATTTTCATTATTTACACTAAAACTATAAAAACCTGTTAATTAAAGTTGTCCCTGGAACGACCAAATACTTTGTCCCACTCCCTGATGATGTACGTCACTGTGCAGAACATTTCCTTGTCCTTGCCTTGAGAACTCCTTACAAATTTGAACACGTTTGAAACTCAAACGCTTGAGGATCCATTGAAACGTTTGTAAACCTCTTGGCTTAACAACGGTACTGCAATTTACTGAACATCTTGAAAAATCTTGAAAACTCTTGAAAACTAAAGTGGAAAATTGAAGAACACCTCAATGAAAATTGAAGTTAAAGTTGAAATGGAAAGCTTCGCCATCGATACTCGTAAAATTTGAGATAACGGTAACGTTGTAAAATATAAAAGCTTCACCAACAATATTCATAAAATTTGGGATAGAGGTATCGTCAAAACATTCGAAGAACGTTAGAACAGAAATGGAAAAGCTTCACCAACAATCCAGTCCAAAACTGAATTAATTGGAGCAGTAAGTGCTGAATACTAGAATACTCTGCAGCCTGAAGCCTTCATCTGTACGCCTTTTGAAAGATGAATATTGTGGAATTTCCATTAAAACTGCTTGAACTAATTACGTAGGATTATACTACACTTCATTACAAACTTATTGCAACATTTTTACACAAACATAAACCACGGATGGTTTCACAAAAATCAGATTCTGATTTTACGACCTGAACGCCATTGCTTGTCGTTTTGAAAAAAGAACGCCACTCCCTTCAACTCCGGCAAGGTACAAAACTCCCCCCGTGGCGAAACTTGGAACTACGAACAACAAATCGATTTTGAGGGTAGGCAACACAAAAAACATCTATTCATAATCTCAATAATACTTGAAAATAAAGAAAAAGAATACTCTAAATAAGTTTAAAATGCCTAGCCATACATCTAACAATCGTTTCATATGGTTTAAGAAATGATACGACGAAAATAAACCAACTTGAAGTCATCAGCTGACCATGCAATGCATACTGTATACCTGAATGCGGGTAGAAGTAAAACTAACCTCAAAATTAGGTAAACAATCTTTGATAATGATTTTATCCGACTTCCAGAAGCTTTAGCTGTGATTAAAAAGGTAAGACTAGCTGAAAAACATCAGTAGCTAACTCAAGTACTGAATGTAGTAGATTACTAGACGTTTGTTATTATATTTTAGGCTATCAAAAGTAAACACCAAAAATAAGACAAATTCTGTAATAAAAGAAAAATGACCCAGCAAATGGAATCAAGGACCATCGCAAGACTTCCACAAGACCATACAATAAGTCTGTACTCAATCTTATATGTGCAAATAGAAAGAAATACTAACTTCTGAAAAAATGGTAACATCGTATGATTACGTGACACAGATCAGGTAATCTTTAAAAACAGTGGCAGTCATAACTGCTACACAGCCCTCCTCCGAATAAATAAAAAATATTTATTCCCAAAAATATTTTTTAACCCAGAGTATAAACTCCAATAGTTAACTCTAAATAGAACATTACAATATCACAAAGAATAACCCCGTAACCAAAAAAAATTACTCCTAACTTATGCTACTAGCATATTCTGATTCTGTAACCAAAAACTATTAAATTTACTTATTATTTATTGTAGCTTTATTCCCCTTTCCGAATATATACAAAAATAAAAATATTTATTTATTTTTCATTGCATTTCTATCCAATTTTTATGAATCAATATTGAATCAATGTTTATTGAACTTGTTATTGAATGCATTTTTATTGAATTTTTAGTTAAGCCTGATATCTACGCGTACCACACGCCTATTTACTAGGGACAAATCCATGAATTGACAAAATCAAGTTATAGTTACACAATCGGGAAGTTACATAATCGGGAAAATTCTTATTAACTAAAATTCAACAACAATGACTTTTTAATATCAATAATCCTTATTATTGACACTAAGTCCAAAAACTTTTTAGTCCATAGTTTTGACCGTTATTAACCTTTTAATTTTTCAGGTATTCTAATCAAGATCTCAATCAAAACTGAAGAACACTCACTCTACACCCATCTACTAAAATGTCGCAGCAATCAGTTCTAGACCTGATCCCTCGAGCATCAAAGAAAATATTTTTTTTTTTTTTTACAATATTTGACTTTATTTTATTTAAAATAAAATTTAACTATTTACACTTGACTTTTACTCACTCTTAGCTAATATTTACAATTAACGGTTTTATTTTTCTTTCTGAAATTTAAAAACTCATGCATGCAGTTATCCGACGGATACATCACTATTCGAACCCAAATATTTCTTAAGATCTTTAACGTGCCAGTCTCCAATGGATTGACCGTTTTTATCCTGTAACACATAAACCAAATTTGACTTTTTACCTATTATCTTACATAACACGTACTTAGGCGCTAATTTTGACGCAAAATAATTTACTGCGCTGGAAAGAACTTTATTTCTTTTCCATACCTTCTCACCTATCGTGAACGTTACGTCACGCTTTCTAAGGTTATAGGCTCTTCTATTTCGCTCGTATGCTTCATGCAATTTAGTTTTTACATCCGCAAAAATGTCTTTTAACCCAACTAAATCCTTAAAATACATTTCCCGAGAATCCGGTTCCAACTCAACGTCTTGAGTGGACGAAACTTTGCCATAGTAAGCCCCTGTTAAAGGTACGATTCTTCCAAAATTGAGAAACGCCGGCGAATGTCCGTGGACCTCATTAACTGCGGTACGAAGCGCAAGACCTATTTTACCTATATTTTTATCCCATTCCCGGTGATTTTCTTTTATATAAGACCTTATCGCCGTTTCTACCGTTCGATTCTGTCTTTCTGTAGGATTTACTTGTGAATGAAATTTGGCATTGTACCAGATTTTTTGAACTTGATAGTCGTCCGCAAGCTTTTTGAAAGCTTTCCCAGCAAACTGAGTACCATTATCGACAATAATGTACTGCGGTACGCCATATATTAAGAACACCTGATTTTCTATAAATTTTATTACACCTTGAGCAGTAGCTGTTTTCAAAGGTTGTAAAAGTGTATATTTTGTGAACCAATCAGATACTACTAATAAATAACAAAACCCTCCATTCGATCTAGGTAATGGACCTATAAAATCTGTTGAAATACACTGCCAAGGGAAACTAATATTCTTTTCTTTACCCATCAACCCATGACGTGCATAATTCGGAACCTTTTGTTCAGCGCAAATTTTACAACACTTAACATATTTCAAAATATCTGATCTCATACGTGGCCAAAAATATTCTTGTGATACCCTATTAAAAGTTTTATAAAAACCCATGTGAGCTGCTAAAGGATCATCATGACATTCTTTCATAACAAGCACCCTACAGAGTCTCGGAACCAACAACTTCCACTCTTTAATATTCGTTTTAATACCTAAATTAGAACGATCAAATTTATATATTTTATCTTCTACAATTCTATACTCTTTATATTGATTTGGACTCTTCAATATCTTTTCTCTTAATGAAACATAGTACTCATCTTTACCATACTGTTCCGAATCAAATGATATTAAATTAACTGACGGAAATACTGGTTTTTCTGGTTCAACTTCTTCAAAAGCCCTACTTAATGCATCTGGAACTACTTGTAAACTACCCTTACGATATGTAATATTCATGTCATACTGTTGGAGTTTAACCGCCCATCTAGCAATTCTTCCTGTCGGGTCTTTAAAATTTGCTAAATACTTTAAACTAGAATGGTCTGTTATAACATTAAACCTAACTCCTTCAATATATCCCCTGAAACGATCAATCGCGAATAAAAGAGCTAAACATTCTTTTTCACCGGTGCTAAAATTTCTTTCTGATCTTGAGAGAGTTCTTGAGGCGTATGCAATAACCTTTTCCTTTCCCTCCTGAACCTGTGTTAACACTGCTCCCAAACCTACATTACTAGCGTCACATTGTATGGTGAAAACAAGGTCGTACCTAGCACTGGTTAAAACCGGAGCTGAAACAAGAGCTTCTTTTATTTTAACAAACGCGACTTCAGCTTCATTATTCCATTTAATTGGTTGTTTCTTTCCTAAACCTTTCAGCAAAGCATTAAGTGGTGCTACTAACGTTGCAAAATTTTTTACAAACCGTCTGTACCATGAACATAACCCTATAAACCGTTTAATCTCTGTAGTTGTACTAGGACGTTTATAATTTAACATATCCTGTACTTTTTCTATATCTGTGCGTAACCCTTCTCTATCCAAAACAAAACCCAAATACTTTAATGATTTTCTAAAAAATTTACACTTATCAAAATTTATTGTAAGATTAGCTTCTTTTAAAATACGATAAACCTCTTTTAGCAGACGTATATGTTCTTCAAAACTAGATGATACTATTATTATGTCATCTAAATATACAAAAATATATGGTTCAAAGGCAGCACCGAACAATTTATCCATCAATCGTTGTTGCCTTTGCGCCGCGTTAGCCAACCCAAAACACATACGATTAAAGTGAAATAGACCATAGCCAGGTACAGTGAAAGCGCATTTTTCCTTTGACCTTTCAGTCAGTGGAATCTGCCAAAAAGCTTTTTTCAGATCGATTGTAGAAATATATCTCGCCTTACCAAGCATACTTAAAATTCTATCAATTTTTGGTAATGGATAAGAATCCTTCTTTGTTTGAGCATTTAATTTTCTACCATCGAAACAAAGCCTATGCGATCCATCAGATTTTTTCACTAACAATACCGGACTATTATAATCGCTATTCGAAGGAGAGACTACCCCTTGTGCTAACATATCTTTTAATTCTTTAACTAAAATTTCTTGCATATACGGAGACATTTGGTATTGTCGCATTTTAAAAGGTTTGTTATCCCCAGTATCAATATCATGTTTCATTATATGAGTACACCCTAACTTATCTTTTTTTAGTTCTTTGAACAAATCTTTAACTTTATTAGCTAAATGTTCCTGATCACTACTTAACTCTAAAATTCCAAATTCATTACTAGAATTAATACTATTTATTTCTACTTTATTCAAAAATTTCCAAGAATTATTTTCGAAACTTAGAGATATAGAAAATTGTTTCAAAAAATCTACTCCAAAAATAAATTCTGTTTGCAAAGTCGGTACTACTAAAATTTTTAAAACATTTACTGTATCATTGACTGTAATTGGTAACTCCACAAAACCTAAAACTTTTTGATGTGCCTTATCAGCCGTAGTTACATATGGTATACTACTATTACAAATTTCTAAATTTAAACTTTTAATCAAACTAATTCCCAAATTTCCTATAACTGAACAGTTAGCGCCAGTATCTATTAATGCTACTATTTGCTTATTAGCGATACTTGCTTTTATATAAGGCCTATTATCATTTGGTAAATTTTCAAAAGGATTTAAATTTACTAAGGAAATTAAGTGATTTTTATAAAATGCTTTTACTTTTTCTAGCCAAATTGTCCAATTGAACCAATTGTCTTCGTAGCTACTAGTTATCTTACTATCAGGTATGGCCTTATGAAGTAGTGAGCGTCGGCCGGGATTTCCCACTACTGCTCTACATTTTTTTGACAATTAGAACAATCTTTTAAAAATACGTCTTTTTTTCCACAACGGTAACAAAACTTAGTCCTTTTTGCAAGACATTTACTAAAAACATGATTAATTCCATTACAATTATAACAGACTATTTGCTTTACTTGATTACTACTATTTACTGTACTATTATTTTCTGAACTGCTATTTTTCTGATTTTTATTACTATTAAAATTACTGCTACTATTACTACCAAAAGATTTATATCCATTATTTCTGAAATTTCTATTATAGTTACCATTACTATTATTATTATTTCTAAAATTGTTACTAAAATTACTATTTGAATTTATCTGACAACAGTGCCCTTCTTTACAAACATTTTTACTACTACTTGCTTTATTTACACAACTACTTTCCTCTGCAAAACTACTATCTTGAGTTTCTACCACATTTACCCTAGGTACTGATTTCTTATAAATTGCGTTTTTATTTGTTACACTTTTTTGTTTCAAAATGTAAGCTTCATCTAACTTTTTACAATACTTTCTGAGGTCTTCAATCGAGTTTACTTCTACTAATGATAACGGAGTAAAATAATGTGGAAGTATCCTTTCCCTAATTGTTTTCAATTTTGTAAAATCACTAGGATAACGCAAAAGTCTCTTAAATAATGTCTCCATAGCCGCTGTAAAAACTGAAATTGACTCATCTGGTTTTTGATACTTTGCCCTGATGTCATCCCAAGTATGATCATCTACACTAGCAGACAAAAATTCTTTCTTTAATAATCCTATTAACTCTGACCAATTATTAACTGAACTTTTAACTGACAAAAACCAAGAGAGCGCCGGCTCTTTAAATAAGTCATAAGCTGTTTTAAATAAAATTTCATCTGAGACGTTTCTACAAACTTTTAAATAATCTACTTTTTCAATGAACGAAAGTACGTCTCCAGTACCGTCAAAAGAAACACCCCATTTATAAACAGGTACAGGCTTTATAAAGTCCGGGTCTGATCTAGCCGAAGTATTAGCTGCTGCATGAAACGTTGTGTCATTTAAAGAAATTCTTGTCATATTAGTTTCATTGACCTTATTCTCATGCGCAGTATGAGCCTCAATCAAATCCGCCTCTAATTCTAAACAAGTGGCTCTAGAAATCTGTAAAAATTTTGTCCTATCTGCTTCTTTATCCTTTACTTCCGGAAACCTATTTAAACGCTTATTTATGTGCGCTAGATTTGACTTTATACGAATGAGTTGAGAAATTGAGTACTCAAACTCCTCAAGTTCTTTAACTAAAGTTTTTACAATATCAATATTATCATTAATAGCTTTTACCTCATTATTGAAATTAAACTCCGGATCGACATATTTATTGTCCTCCGTTTCCCTTGCTATAGCTCTACTCAATGTTTTAATTTTCGCATTTCTATCATTCCTAGCCGTTAAAGACCTAATACGCAATTCATAATTTATTTGCTCTACCGTCAAATATCTAAGATCCATTTTATTTAAATCTTCCATGATTAAAATTTTAATTTATTACTAAAATTTACTATCAAAAATCTGTCAAAATCTGTCAAAAATCTTTCGCAATCTCTCTTTAAATAGTCAATATTCTTTCTAAAAATATTCACTCTCAAAAATCTTTTGAAAATCTTTCAGAAATCTTTCAAAAATCTCTCGCAATCTCACTCAAAATTTGCAATATTTTTTCAAAAATACTTGCCCTGTCCGCCACTCTTTTTTAGATTCGGATCGGAACCAAAAACTCCACGATTTATTCTCGCGTACTACTACACCTTTTTTGTTCACCCTGTATATTTCAGAATTTCACAAACTCAAAAAATCTCTCTTCTTTCATCAAACTTTAATCCATTCTATATATTTTAGAATTTCATAACCAAAAACCTCTCAACTTTATTTTCTCCTATATATTTTAGAACTAAAATAACTCACTGGCCAAACTTTTCTCTCTTTATTTTACTCTATATATTTCAGAATTAAAATAATCAAAACTATGCACCAAAATGTTTGCTTTTCAAAAAAAATTCTCTCTAACTTTTATTTTTACCCTGTATATTTCAGAATCAAAAATAACCAAAAACTGTACCACTGCGTCCAATACTTTTTTTATTACGATCCTATATATTTTAGAATTCGAATAAAACTCAAAACTTTACCCTTTTGGTACTCTCAACCTATCCGTGGTTTCTTTTCTCCCTGTATACACCAAACTATTTTTTAAACATTGCACACCTATTGTTTAAATCAAATCAACAACCATATCCAGTTTTGTCTAAATATCTTAAAAATATCTTAAAAATATCTCAAAAAAAATTTTTTTTTTTTTTTTTTTTACTTTATATTTTTTTCACAAACTTCAAAAATTTAAAAGTTAAACTAGCTTAATCCCACGTTATTTGGGCGCCATTGTGTACCGCGTTTTCCTGTCTAGAATAAGTAAGAACTAAAAAATTATCAGGCGCTGCCCTGGTTACTTATTATAGAAAAGAAAATGTACGGTTGCGATCGGCTAACTGGCATCAGTACGGGCACAGGGGTTCATGGATTAAAAATTATGATAATAAGCTTAGTTTAACACCTTGGGCGCCAGAATCTTGTAAACATACATGTGCTTGGCAGTTTATGTGTTAAGATTCAAACACATAAAAAATAATGTACTAGAATATTAATTATCTTTTACAGCATGTATAAACCTGAAAAATAACTATGATTTGAATAGATTTGTATATCTTGTGTTGATTATAATTTAAACAAAAACTCAAATATGTGCTGTTACAATGTTTATTTAAAATGACAAGTAGACAACTTTAATTAATCATATTAATTAAAATAAAATTATAAATTACCAAAAGTATGGTGAAAAGACCCCATTGCGAAATATAAAAAAAAATGTGGTGAACTACCCTATTGCAAAAATGTTAAAATATGTATACCAAAATTATTATGGTGAATAACCTAAATAAAAACAGTAATATAAGGTATGTGTTAATAAGTGAAAAATAGTAATCTAGGCGTACTGCCCAAAGTTGCAACTTTGTTTACAAACCAACCTAGAATATTCATAATAAAATAGAGCACCTTAATAAATATTAAAATTTGAGAACTTGGATATTTTACCAAAAATAAATATAGTAAACCGCATTTTCATTATTTACACTAAAACTATAAAAACCTGTTAATTAAAGTTGTCCCTGGAACGACCAAATACTTTGTCCCACTCCCTGATGATGTACGTCACTGTGCAGAACATTTCCTTGTCCTTGCCTTGAGAACTCCTTACAAATTTGAACACGTTTGAAACTCAAACGCTTGAGGATCCATTGAAACGTTTGTAAACCTCTTGGCTTAACAACGGTACTGCAATTTACTGAACATCTTGAAAAATCTTGAAAACTCTTGAAAACTAAAGTGGAAAATTGAAGAACACCTCAATGAAAATTGAAGTTAAAGTTGAAATGGAAAGCTTCGCCATCGATACTCGTAAAATTTGAGATAACGGTAACGTTGTAAAATATAAAAGCTTCACCAACAATATTCATAAAATTTGGGATAGAGGTATCGTCAAAACATTCGAAGAACGTTAGAACAGAAATGGAAAAGCTTCACCAACAATCCAGTCCAAAACTGAATTAATTGGAGCAGTAAGTGCTGAATACTAGAATACTCTGCAGCCTGAAGCCTTCATCTGTACGCCTTTTGAAAGATGAATATTGTGGAATTTCCATTAAAACTGCTTGAACTAATTACGTAGGATTATACTACACTTCATTACAAACTTATTGCAACATTTTTACACAAACATAAACCACGGATGGTTTCACAAAAATCAGATTCTGATTTTACGACCTGAACGCCATTGCTTGTCGTTTTGAAAAAAGAACGCCACTCCCTTCAACTCCGGCAAGGTACAAAACTCCCCCCGTGGCGAAACTTGGAACTACGAACAACAAATCGATTTTGAGGGTAGGCAACACAAAAAACATCTATTCATAATCTCAATAATACTTGAAAATAAAGAAAAAGAATACTCTAAATAAGTTTAAAATGCCTAGCCATACATCTAACAATCGTTTCATATGGTTTAAGAAATGATACGACGAAAATAAACCAACTTGAAGTCATCAGCTGACCATGCAATGCATACTGTATACCTGAATGCGGGTAGAAGTAAAACTAACCTCAAAATTAGGTAAACAATCTTTGATAATGATTTTATCCGACTTCCAGAAGCTTTAGCTGTGATTAAAAAGGTAAGACTAGCTGAAAAACATCAGTAGCTAACTCAAGTACTGAATGTAGTAGATTACTAGACGTTTGTTATTATATTTTAGGCTATCAAAAGTAAACACCAAAAATAAGACAAATTCTGTAATAAAAGAAAAATGACCCAGCAAATGGAATCAAGGACCATCGCAAGACTTCCACAAGACCATACAATAAGTCTGTACTCAATCTTATATGTGCAAATAGAAAGAAATACTAACTTCTGAAAAAATGGTAACATCGTATGATTACGTGACACAGATCAGGTAATCTTTAAAAACAGTGGCAGTCATAACTGCTACAGGTTACAAATAATAACTTGAAATTAATTCTTTAACTGCAATTTTCTCGAAAACCGTTGTCTGTACGGTGTTATATAAGGAGTGGCTTTTTATGTAATTAATATTATTTAATCATATTTTATTGAGACAATTAAAAAAATAGACAAAAAAGTTTTGTCGAAAAGTGATAAAAATTACCAAATGAAAATTACATAGAATGATAGCCTAGTCAATATTAGCTCAAGTGCAAAAAGTCTTTACTACAGTTCCAGAGATATTTAAAAATAAAAGATCTTTTTCAGATGTACCTTTAGGAGAGCTGTAGCTCTCTTAAGGCTTTTTTTCAGTCCATCCTTTATAGAAACTTTTTTTTATATTTTTGGATACAGAATCATCTCTCTAAACTTCGTAACCTATTTCTGAATCACTGGGTATAGTAGGAGAAAAGAGGAAAGTAAAGGTTTTTTGGCAGCAGCATTTTTATTATTATGATCTCAATAACAACCTTGTATACATTAAAATATTTGTAATAAATTATTTATTTTTATATCAGTTAAAGTAAATGTTGTTTGTCTGCGAGGTGAGTGATTCACGGTGTGAGATGCATGTAAGAAAAATAGTGAGAAATAACTCAGATTAAAATAACACGGTGTGCTGGAACCAAGTTGTTTTTCGCCTTAGTACTAAATATTAACGGGTTATTACACTGTCACTGTCCGTGTAGATCCGGACTAACACGTAATTGTGTTAATTATAATGTATAAATTTATAAAAATTGTAATTTTACCACTGTTTTTAGTAAAATTTACAAAAGTTTTTCAGATTTTAACACATTCTCTTGTCAATTCAGGTCTAGATGGACAAATTTGTAAACGTTTTTCTTACAGTGTGTCAAATCGTTGCTAAATTGTCATAATAAAATGGATGAGATGTCTGTCCGTCTGTGTGTGTCTGTCCTTCAGAAGTTTTTTCATACTTGCCAAGTAGCTAGAAGTCTGACACTTTGCTCTGTTGATGAGATAAGTCTAAAACGCAAAATAGAAATGACGAAGGTGCCAATATGAGCTTTCTTGGCCTAACGGCTAGTGTATTATGAGAATGGTGCCACAATAAATTTATAATTACTACCGCTTTTACTAGCGTATCTGTGAAGGTACTTTAAAAACGATTCACCCACCGCAGTAATGAAAAGAATCCAGCGCATGCGCACTGATTTTCTTATTTTTGTTTTGACGTATGCCAAAAATTATTTTAAGGTTATGTTACATTCTTTTGCAGAATTTTACAAAAATATCTACTTTTTTCTTTGCGAGATAACAGTTTTTTTTTAATTGGCTAAAAGTACTCGCTTTTAATAGTATTTTCGTAAAAAAAAATTGCGGAATATTCATTATTAAACATTTTATTCTTAAAATATATCGCCTTCTAAATTCTGAAATATCGTATCTGAAAAATGCCTCCCATTAAAAAAAAAACACCAAACCAGCCATCTACCAAACCAAATCATTATTAACGTAAACCAAAGCCTCCCATTAAAAAAAAAAACACCAAACCAGCAAACTACCAAACTAAACCATTGTTAACGTAAACCAACGCCTCCCATTAAAAAAAAAAACACCAAACCAGCAAACTACCATACCAAACCCTTGTTAACGTAAACCAACGCCCCCATTAAAAAAATCAAACAGAAATTCGTGAGTATTTTAACAATCTTTTGCTATATATTCTAACAAAAAACTAATTATATTCAAGACAGTAAGTTTTAGTAATAAAACCAGAAATCAGTGCAAAAATATAGTTTATTTTTGTGGACCTGATGCGCAACATAACCCCACTCAAATTAAACTATTTCATAAAACTACAACTGCCTAAACGGAAGCCACTTTTGACATCCGTCAAAACAAAAATAAGCAAACCAGTGCGCATATGCTGGATTCTTCTCATTACTGCGGTGTGCGAATCGTCTCTAAAAGGGTTCTGTCTTCCTAAAAAACGATTAAGCACACAAGTACATACTTTTTTTTGACGTAAGATTTGTCAATTTTTTTTTAATATCGCATTTTTTTTAAATAAATAAAATTGGTTTTACTCTAAAAGGAGCTGATAATGGCTTTTTGTTATTAATCCGTACGACTCACCTAAATAAAGGAGTTCTGAAAGAAAAAACGAATATAAAAAAGTCGAAAAAAATACTTGATTCCAGCGCACCGTGAAGGGAATAGTGAGAAATATCTCAGATTAAAATAAGTGATTTATACAAAACGGTGACGTTTTATCTGACGAAAAGAGAGGATCAGTGTACCTCAGTCTACGAAATGTTCCATAAATTAAAAAGAATGATCAAGTTGGCCTTCATGCTGAAGGCTTCAGCGTGTTTGTTGAAATGCACAATATCGAAAGATCTCGCTGCATTGGTCAAACATGCAATCGTACAAAGCAAACAGACGTAACCAATTTTTAAAATTATAAGGATAGGCAGAAAATTTCTTAAAACTAGCCTACAGTAAAATTGCCTTTAATTCAGTTATGTTAAACATATTTTTATTTTAAACCCATTCCTGTTAAGGACAAATCAATTCAATTAGATACTATATTTTAACAGAAACTTATATGCAGATTTTATGAATAAAATTAGTTAATGTCGAAGTTTTTAGCTTTAACAATTATAAAACTGTTAAATTAACAAGTTTCGAATAAAAGTTTTTTTTAAGAAATCGGGTTTATTATATTTGTCATTAAATATTTTGAAGTTTTACTTTTTATACGCTGTAGGCAAAAACAAGCTTTGAATAGGACCCCTCTGAATCGATAAAATGCATACATTTTGTATAATATACAAAATTTTATTATTAATAATAAAAGTGTACAACTGAAAAAAAAATATTATTAATAATAAAAGTGTACAACTGTATTAAATTTCTGTTTAAAGTCAAACATGAATGAAAAAGAAAAAAATTCCACCCTTCCAAAATCCTTTTAGAAATCTAATAAAGGTGTTAAAAATTACTATTATATTAGGGATATGTGTATCCTTCCAATTGTGGTACCAATAGCACAAAATTTAGGGGGAAACTTCATATACGTGGACCATAACGCACGTCCACATCGAGCTCAAATTGTTAATCAAGCTCTGGATGAAAATAATATTAATAGAATGGTTTGGCCAACGAATTCTCTATATTAGGGATATGTGTATCCTTCCAATTGTGGTACCAATAGCACAAAATTTAGGGGGAAACTTCATATACGTGGACCATAACGCACGTCCACATCGAGCTCAAATTGTTAATCAAGCTCTGGATGAAAATAATATTAATAGAATGGTTTGGCCAGCGAATTCTCCCGATTGATATCCAATTGAACATATCTAGTCATACCTAAAACGAAGAATGGCTTTAAGAGACTTAGAAGTGGCCAATTTCAATGAATTGCGTTCATAAACGAAGAATGGAATTTAATTCCACATGATTACATTAATAATTTAATTTTATCAATGCCTAGGAGATGTCAGGCAGTGCGTCCCTCTAATGGAGGGCCAACAAAATATTAATTTTTTTGTATTGTTCGTTTTTGTATTACGTTTTCTTAGATCTATAACCTTAATGCTTTAATTACACTTTTTTTAAAACGTTTGTATTTATTCTTCTTTCACAAATTATACAATCCTGGTATGCTGTTAAGCCATACCATCCGTGTATCATTTTCTATCTCACGATTACAATAACAGAGATATTGTTTCTGAAAATAAATAAATTTAATATGATCGAAATATTCTTTAAAGTAAATTATTAAATTGACTTTAATTTGATTACAGAAAGGTAATAAATTTGACAACAAGAAAATGACATAAACACAGCCTTATTGATGTTCAACATTTAGGTTAAATTTAATTCTAGCCGTTTTGCATACCTGAATAAAAATCGTTATAACTTTAAAACGAAATAATCTGGAGACACAATTTAAATAAAAATTAGTTTACAAATAATGTATTTTTAATATAGAATGTCACAAATAACCCAATTAAAGCTATTTTTTCTATTGTCGTCGTCCAAGTTTTACCTAATAAAACATAGATTCGAATTATTTAATTTACTTGGTATATATAAATACTTATATTTGCTAAAAATATATTTTTAAAAGGCATACATAACACCCTTTGTACCAAAAAAGAAATTATATAAAAATATTAAACCGTTTACGAATGGTATTACTTTTTGTAAACCCAAAATTTATAGGTGTTCCACTTCGAGTGCTGACGAGTGTAAATAAAAAAAATAAATGATCGAAAAGAGAATTTGACAAGCTTTAGAATGAGGTATCACACGACCTCAATTTCTATTAAAAAAAAAACACTTGCCCCTAGCCCTGCATTGTGCCACCGAAAATCTAGATCTAAAGTTAAAGAAGGGGGGCGAACTTTTAACACACACGGAATCTAGAACTTTAAGCAGCTTTAGTTATTAAATACCACTTGTTACAGAACAACGGTATGTTTTACAGTAACAACTTTTATTCAATAACAAAATTGCTTTATAAAATACAAAATCGTACTGTATTTAATAAATTCTTAGTAAATAATATGCATATTATATCTGTGGCTTGGTTCTAAAAGGGCAAATGTCACTTTTTCCGTATTTTGAGTTACACCGCTAATTTTTTTTTTCAGATCTATATAACCTAAAAAAGCCAGTGTCAGTGCTTGTGAGATAAATGTAGACTTTAAGCGATAAGGGCAGATGTGTTCAATAAAAATTTCTGTTAAACTGCTAAAATTGCAAATGTTTGAGTTAGTGTATCCGTTCAAAATTTTTGACATTGGCCCTTTTAGAACCAAGCCACAGATATGTATATCGAGATGAAATAAAGTTGCGCCTGTTTGTTAAACTAAAAACAAAATACAACTAGTGAGCAAAGAATATTTCAAGTTTGCTAAAGTGCATACGTTAGCAGATTGTATTTATGGTCCTGCTAAATACTTAAATACTCTCCAATTACGATAAAAATATTAAACTCTAAAAACATTAATTAGTATAGTTGTTGTATTTAATAATCAGATGCATCTTTAATTCCTAATTAAAGTTGAATACATAATACAGTCCATTTGTTTTTATACTGGGAAGACTTTTTTATAAAATTTTAGATTGATATGTATTGTTTTAATAGTGGGAGAGCTGGTGAGCATTTTAATTTCATTATTTTCTCCCGGCTGTATTTTATACGTCTTTTAAAAAGTAAATTCAAATTAAGGTATTTCCAAATCACAATGTTCATGTAATGTACAATTTTACACATAGGTTTGGAAAAACAAAGTTTTTTAAAAAGCACCACAAAAGATTTGTAAAGCATTTACAAAAGATTTGTAAAGCATTTTTTATAATTTTTGGTCAATAACTATGGTGGATTTGTTAAGCATTTTTTATAATTTTTGGTCAATAACTATGGTGGAAAAATCTAGCTTAATTTTTAAGTTTAAAAAAATAAATACAAGGGTTATTCAGGTTAGGCTAGGATTCCAATCCAATCCAATTCTAGTAGGGGTTTTCCCTGTAGGTAGTTGGCCAGCTCGATCTAGTATAATTTTCGGCCTAAGCAAGTGTAGTGATGTTTGTGAAAACGCCTACTTATAAAAAAAATATCTCTTTGAAATTCATAAAAAAATATCCACGTTACAACGAAATACATTGAATTTAAATTTAGCATTACATATTAATAATCACGACTCACTTAAAACATTACAATTAAAGGAACACTTTCACGACATTACATAAAATAAAAAATAAAATTAATCAAGTCCTGTGCATATCAATGATTGCGATGCTGATTCTGGAATAAATCCGCCAAAGCGGTCACACCCGTCCCTTACAAAGATCACGTTGCGACTGTACACTAGGATTAATTCTGGAGTACTGTTTATTGGTTACTTTAAGTCACGCGGTGACAAATATTTAACCACTATTGGTCAGAACCAGTTCCGAACAGTTCTCTGAATGTAAATTCAGATGTGCATATGAATCTTTTTTGTTAGAATCCCATACAAGTCATAACTACCATACGCGTCAAAACAATTTGTTAAAAACTTTAAAAATGAACACTACCGCAGGTCAGCGAAGTTGGGTATTTCTAAGCTCTAGATGCTTTAACCACCTCCCAGAGCTAATACAATCCATTAACAAAAACAGATATAGATATGAATTAAACAATTTCTCTTAAATTCTGATCGAGCTGCGGTGCGTGCATTGATTGACATTAAAAATAATTAGGTGAATTATTTTTAAGGCTAAGGCACTTAATATGTTTTTTTATATATTTATTTTAATTTTAATATTACGGTTCTTTTATATTGCATCTTCTCTTATATATTGATTATCTTCAACATTTTTGAACCCTTTTAGTATTAGTAGTTATAAGTAATATTTGTATTGTATGTATGTATGTAGTAACGTGTATGTAATTTTTAAATATTCTTATATATGTATACACGGTGTATTTGAAATAGCGTCGGAAATTTTAACAGATGATTCTACATCATAAAATATGACAAAAAGTTCCTATAAACATATGTCTAAAAATGCGTCATAAGGGAGCTACGCCCCTTTGAAAGTTGCTAAAAAAATCGGTTTTTATTTAATAACTCAGGAACCCTTTGAGATATATCAACGAGGTTTCGCACGTCAACTAATCCTACCAAGGCCCGTTTTTATGTGTTATTTTCATGTACTTATTTCAACCAGGTGTGTGCGTAACGGGGGGGGGGGGCTTATCAGTTTTTTGTCCCAAACTTTTTTCTGTGTAACTTTTTTGCAATTTTATTTTTGAAATATGATTCCTTAGGTCAAAATACATAAAAAAGGTACTCTTGTTGTAATACTGTTTTCGAGAAAAAATCATTTGAAGGTGAAATTCCACGGTTCGAGGACGAAAAATTAAATACTAAAATGTTGAAAAGCAAAATTTTAATGATGCAAGGCGAATGTACATTAAAAACTAAGAAAAAAACCTCATATACAGGTACTTCCAAAAATCAATCCTAATGGAGCTATGGTCTCCTAAATATGCACCATTTTTAAAGGGCTATGGTAGCTTTAAAAGCGTTTTTTCGACCTACGTGTATGGAAAATTTTTTTCTTAGTTTTTGATGTAGAATAATATAGGATCATTAAAATTTTGGATTTCGACATTTTAGTATTTAATTTTTCGTCCTCGAACCGCGAAATTTCACCTTCAAATGAACTTTTCTCGAAAACGGTTAATCCTACAGTATTACAACAAAAGTACCTTTTTTATGTATTTTGACCTGAGGAATCATATTTCAAAAATAAAATTGCAAAAAAGTTACACAGAAAAAAAATTGGGACAAAAAACTGATAAGGCCCCCCCGTTTCGCACACCCCTGGTTTAAATTAGTACGTGAAAATGACATACAAAGATGGGCCTTATTAGGATTAATTCACGTGCAAAACCTCGTTAACATATCTCAAAGGGTTCCTGAGTTATTAAATAAAAACCAATTTTTTTAGCCAATTTCAAAGGGGCGTAGCTCCCTTATGACGCATTTTTAGACATATGTTTATAGGAACTTTTTGTCATATTTTATCATGTAGAATCACCTGTTAAAATTTCCTACGCTATTTCAAATACACCCTGTATATATATATATATCACGGTCAGGTAATTTACCTTGTGATTTTTCGGTTTATTTAATATTTATAATCTTCTAATCTCTATGTATTTATTACTTTTTTTGAATAACCATTATTATTATTATTATTATAAATAAGGCTAATATCACTCAGACCTAAGTTTTGCACATTTCATTCACACCAGTTTGCAACTTCAACGAAATTTTACGTGTCTAGGTTTTTTAATTGTAGCTGAATTCTAGATTAATGAGCATTGATTCTCAAGTGCGCTCTACTTTAAAAAAGTATAAATAAATTTAAAAAAGATTCTATACATCCTGTATAATGTATAGTAAATGGATAGTAAATAAACTAATGGACTTTTCATCAAATAAAATTAATGAATAGTCGAGGCAACAAAACAGAAAATAATCGTCGATTATGTATGCATACGACTTGAAATTTTAAAGTGAAAACAATATATCACAGGTCGTGATGTGGGACACTGTACAATCATAGTAATTAATAATTAAAAACTATAAATAGACAGTGAGTATCGCACGTACAACATACAAGGTGCGCAATAAATTATTGTAAACGACATCGCTGGCCCCGACAGCTTTAAATGCGCCCATGATGGACCGTCATTAGCCCTACGCAATGCTAATTCGTGTTTACTATTTTTTATTTTGAATTGAATACACTACATTACTGCATACACTGTAAAAACATTTGCCTACCAGGTTTATGCTGCCTACGCGTACCCACGGTCAAATGATATTTTTGAGAAATATAGCAAAATTCAAATAACAATATTAGTTTATAATATAAATTATATTGCTTTTACTATTATATTGGTTTAACAACAAGCCAACTAGCTCAGTGTAGGCTTAACAGCTCTCAGGTCACAGGTACGTACCCGCTTTGAGTTATTACTTTTTTTGTTTTTTTTTTATTACTTTTAAAACAATATGTAGAAAAGTATTGTGTATGTGTCACTTTTTTCCACTATTTTTTCTTATTAAACAGTACACTATTATTTCTTTAAGAGCGGACTTGCAAGGATTAGATACGAAATTGAATTTTTTGCATAAAAATGTTTTTTATAGATCTTCATTAACAAAAAATACAATCAAAATAAGGTTTCGAAAATTAAATACAAATTATATTTTTGTATATAGAACGTTTTTGTCAAAAACTCTTCCCTTAGTTCTTGTCAAGGACCATGACTTGTGATCTGGATGATTGATAGAGTATCTATCAAAGCGTTTCTGCAAAACCATCCATCTACAATGTGACATTTGCTATACAGGTAAAAATGGAATTATACCAGTAATAAAGTATAAAAATATATTTCAAAAATATTTAAAAAATATACTATACATAAAAAAAGCAAAAATATAAATGAGGTAGTCAATGTAGTTGTGGTTTAAAACTTAGGTTTACTATAATATCAAAAATACATGTTAGGTATGTGGGTCAAAACATTTAAAAGTTATTGTTAAAACAACAGTCTACCACAGGTAAAATTATAACTTGCTACAAGTATATTTATAATTTGCTAGGCACTTGGCAGTCTGTCGATTTTTAAATATTTTATGATGCATTAGTTAGAGTTATTTAAGGCAGCTTTAAAAGGTTTCTGGTTCAAATCCGGACGATGCCTATTTTTTAATTTTTATTTTCAATGTTTGTAAAATATTTTTTTATAAAATAAGACTGTATCGTTGTAATCAATTTATAATATTTCAAAGTAAATCTAATGTAAATATGAAAATCTTTTATACATGTATGTCATCGCAAAATATGCTCATATGAGAAATGACGAGCGGGGAAAAATCATGTCGTAATGTTGGTCACGCCAATAGTCACAGGCATTGCGCCTAGTTAAAACTACATACCGAAGGGGATCGGATTACCAATTTGTCTACCACCTGTACAGCAACTGTTACACTGAACTTAAAGTGTAGGTATTCAATTCAAATTACATTAGTTTTGAACCAATAAACGTTTTTCATTGTAACGAAGAAAACTTCATTATATTAATCAATTTTTTATTACAATAACATAAGATTAAAATGAATATGTAAAATTATACCAAATATTAAACTAAATTAACTAATGTAATTAAAGATGTGATTTTTGACCTTGTTCGTAGAATAATATGTATGCTTCACTTGATACGATCGATCTTAGTGAAACTAAAGATACTCTAGAGTTGTTGTATTCGTGCCACGTGTAATTATAGGTATGTTTACAATAGGCGGTGTAGTGTCCGCTATACGTGGTACCACTGAAATGGCGTATAAGTTGTATTTTGAGGGTGCAATGGACTCGGAGGGATAATTACTCATATCTACAGTCTACAGTGACTCTGAGCTTACTTTGAAACTGTGTCATCGGGGAGAAGCATTTAACGTGAATTACTAAGATTTTTGGGAATTTTTGAATTGTAATCAATTAATGAAATTACATTTATATGATGAATTTATGCAATTTTAAGCATGATATCTGTGGCTTGGTTTGGACTTTTATATATATATAGGGCCAATGTCACTTTGTCAATAGCAGCGTTTTCAAAATATTACATCAGAAAACGCTGCTAGTGGCTTCGCATTCTATAATATACTCCTCGTAGTTGCAAGTGGCTTTTTAATTTTTTTTTGGAAATATATATATCTCGAAAATGGTAATATTTACACACAAAATGAATATAAACATTTTTGTAGAACGTAAACAGACCTTTTTATTGATATACAACTTAATATACCTTACTTTAAGCCTAAGCAAGTTTTTGCAAAAAAAATAAATTTTTCCCTTTTGTCCCACTTGCCACACATCAATTTTTTTCAAAAAAAAAATCCTAATTAAATTTTGAGTTTGTAAACCTGTGTTTAAAATTTTTGGTCTTAATCTTAAACCGTTCTCAAGTTATCGTGCTCAAAAGTATTACATTTAAAGCAAAAAAAAATAGCTTTGTGTTCGTTGCCCAATTCTTTGCCCAATTCGTTAACCCTTAATTTGGCAAACACCTTTGGGATGAAGTATATAAAACATCTTTTAAGGGGAAATTTAGATACATAAATGTAAAACATTTATGAAAAAAAAAAATATTAAAAAAAGTCACGTCACTTGTAATACCAACTTGTATTATGACTGACATTGCCAAATAATTTTTGTTTACCAAAAATAAATTGTCCAATACCTAGTATTAATGTTAGTTCATACTTGACATTTTAATCAATGAAAATGACATTTTAGTCATCCTGTAAACAAGTTGGGTTATGAAATTTCTAATCACCGAAAAGTGACATTATATTAAAATGTACAAATGTAAAGTAAATTTAGTGGAAATGTCGTTTGTAAATTTGATTGAGAAGTGTTTTTAAGAGGTATTGGATAAAATGTTGTAAAGTAGACGTGGGGTAAGTAACATTATTCACTCAAAAATTAACCCACCCGGCCCAAGAGCCTCATCATTGTGAATAATATCCTACTTACCTCACTGTACCGTAAATAACTATTTTTGTTATCTTAAGATGCATGTGTTACAACTTTTTTTCGCTATTAGATCTTAATCTGAAAACTTTTTTGTATTTCGACCCACTCTAGTACTGAGTGGGTATAGTATAGTATTTAGTATAGGGTGGGAGGACTTTGTAGTCCATTACTTCAAATAAATAAGTAGGAATGTGTGAAAGTAAAATTTAAACCCAATGAAAAATTTAGTATCAACAGAATTTTGTCAGTGTATAGAAAGTAACAGATTTATACACCACTTTTTACACGCCATGTTAACAAATCCGGATTCTTTAACCATTTTTCCAGAAAATCGGCCCTTGTTCCGGACTATTATGTCTAACGCGAATAAAAAAGGAGCCGGGATATAAACAGTATTCTTTTCTATTCTAGCAAGAAAACGTTAAAGGAGTTAGCACTTTGTCTTATTGAAGTCCATATCGTTTCGTTTTACAGTCAAAATACACTTAAAAGAGCTTTTCTACTTTTCATTATAAAAACAATTCTAAATGAGTAGTGACCCAAAACACTATAATTGTAAAAATCGTAAAAATTGCAAAAATTGTAAAAATTGTAAAAAAATTTACGACTTTTACAATTTTACACTTTTACATTTTTTACAATTTAGGGCTAGAAGAAGAATAATATTTAGAGATTTTAAACTATCAGTATTACTGGTGACCCTAGTAAGTACACTACGTAAACAACAAAGTTTTTTAAGTTTTTTTTTCTATATTTTAATGATTTATCCAGTTTAAGGTCTTTTCATTGTATCTACAAACTAAATAAAAAATTTTGTATATTTTTTTACAAGGACTTTCAAAGCACATGCCATTGGACAGTTCATAACCAAATTTTACACTTTTATGAATTTTAGGAATTCTTCAAGGGTTAGTTTTTCTTAGATTGTTTTACCCACTCCAAATAAATAATGATTACTTTTTTTATTTATAAGTTAAAATGTCATTTACTACTATTACCTTTTATCGTAAAAAAATCGTTAAAGGTTTAAAAAAGTCCAAACTAAGTAAATGTTATGCACCGAGTACGGGAACCTAGTTTTTAGTACACGAGAGTGCTTTTTTTACGAGGCACAACCGAGTAAAAAAAGCACTTGATGTGCACTGAAATGGTTTGCGTCGAGGTGCGTATTTTATTTTTCCCACGACATAACACCTAAACATCCAAAAAAACGCAAAAATTATCTTAAAATTAGTTTGTCAATTTGAGGTTATGTGTTTGACGTTTACTAATTTTCTGACAGCAGATATGTAAAATCAGCTGATTGTCACTTCCCAACCGTTGTCATAGGCAACGGGTGTGAAATAGGCACTATCAACTAACTAGGTCGTAGGAAAAATTAAGAATTAAATAACATTTTTAGAAAAAACGTAAAAACTCATCAACAAATTTTCACGAGAAAGTCTGATGGAACCTATTTTTACTTATTATTAATCATTTAAAATTATTTAACTGTATGTACAGTGATGAATATTTTAACGGCGCCATTTATTTTCTGTCATTTTGGTCGAGTGCAACCAAGTGCGAAGATTTGGTTATAAATTTAAATTTTTATGTTTCCTATTCATTGAAATTATGCGGTTATTTACGACCAAATACCGGATGAACTATTCCGATGTTTTTGATTTGTCGTCTGTCTATATCTATACTCTACGTCAAATTATACCGCCATTATATTAGTCTATCGCTATTAAATTAGCAATAAAGAGGTATATTTCATTCAAATATCACATTTAAAATAGCGAAAATAACGCTATTTTATTTGATAGGTCGATTGAATAAATTTAATTTTCTTGGTACTTTTGGAATATTACAATTTACTGTACAGCACAGATAAAACCTCGGATAAAACTTTTGCAAAAATATTTTGATTTTTGGATATTTTTATAATTAAATTGTTTTTGGGAAAATTAAACGTAATATTAGATACTATCTAAAAGTTATTCGTATCTAAAAATTTTATTGTTCTTCAATAAAGACGCTTATAGAACTTTTTTCGAATTCTATTAGCTTACACGGTCAAAATTAAACATGTTTACGCATTGAAGAACAACATTTACTATCTCCGAAACTTAAAATTTTTAGGTGTCATGCTAGATCCAAAACTTACTTGGGAGACACATGTAAACTAGATCACGAAAATACAAATTTTAAAAGTTTTATTGATTTGAGTTATTTATTAAGTTAATTTTGTTTTTATAGATAATATTCTTATTATTAGGGAGCGCTCATTCTTAGCATTCCAATAAAAAATTTAAATTATTTATTTTTTTAATTATTTAAATTTAAATAATTGGAATGGCCTCCATAATGATACTAAAAACTGTTTTATTGAATCAAACTTTTCCATATTTGTACATTTACTCCTTCCTGGGGCTTGCTAAAAACCAACATATATTTTTTATTATAATTATTTTCTATATTAGGTATTATTTCTTAGCCCACATTTTTATAAAAGCGGTTTCTCTGATCTTATTTAACGACCACGATATCTCTGGTTCATCAAAATTCTCCAATCTGAATTTTTACTCGTAATTATTCTACGTCAGTCATTCCATCTTGAAATTTTCATGACTTGGCAAAAACGTCATTCAATATAAGGAACCTATAAGCCAACGGAAATAAGAGTTACTTTAGATAAAGTTTAAAACTAAAACAGTCTTACCTAATTTAGTACAGATCCCGAATTTAAATAATATTCGGTAAGAATTAAATTATAAAGTTATGTATAATAACGTTTCCATGATTTTTAGACTCATATTCCATATAGGGACAGTTTTGTAATTTTTTTAAATTTCAATTTTTATAGTTCTATAAATAAAATTCTAATAAAAACCGGTTCCAATACAAAAACACAAATTAATTTTCATACGGAAATCTAAAACAGCATGAAATCCTATAAAAATTTACTAAATCTTATGAAATATTATGAAATTTTATGAAATCTCATGAAACTTGATGAGGAAGTCCGTATGAAACTTCATCAGAAATTTACAATTTAAAAAAAAAACAAGGTTTTCTTATTAGAAAACATGGTTTCCGTCATACACCACATAAAATCTAATGAAAGTTCGTGAGATACCAACGTATTTTCATTAAAAATATTTTATACGGCAAGTTTTTAATTATAATATATTATACATTTTTTACAGACAATATGCATATATGCCTTGGTTAATATGTTCTGTGTAAAAAGTCGCTAATAACTTTTTAATTTATCATTTACATCCGTTGGCTTCTAAGTATTTTGTACAATCAGTTTCAAGCTACATCTGTCAGTCATCAATCTACCACCCCGGTACATTTTAATAATACTATTGATAGTACGTATTGTATTATTATTACTTATAATCGTTTATTAATTTATCATAAAGTCATCCAGTTTATGCATGACTTAAGAATTAAAATGATACAATGATTGTCCTATTAATTTCGTACACTGAAAGAATTTAAATCAACAATAACCTTACTACAAGCATGACGTGACCAATGTACAGTAAAAAACCGCAGTTTAATTAAGAAAAAATCAAAACTTTAGTGACTAAGACGCATTTTTAAAATAAAACGTCAAAATGTTGTTTTTTAGAACTTGTGAATTGTAGGCTTTCAGAGCCAAAAATGTAAAGTAAAAAAAAATAACACTGCTCTACAAAAAAAGATTTTTTTTTCTGTTGAGCTTTTAGTTGAGTTTGGCTATATTTGATGAGCTGATTTCGGAACCTTTTTCCGTTTTTCTCGATCAGCTCGTTTTTGTGCCTATAGTTGTAGTAAAAAAAATTAGATCTAATTATTTTATTTTGCCCTGGATCGATTCTCTATCAGTGGAGCTCTAAGCCAAAAGAAGCGGATTTAAAATATCTTTATTCGCTTTTAAATTCAAAAAAATTGTTTTTTCGCATTTTTTCAATATATTTTGATAAAATTTTTATATAAATACTAAAGATACAACTCTAATTTTTATATGCAATACTAACACAAATGTGCGGTTTATAAAAATAAAAAAAGTTTTAGATTTAATACAAAAATTTTGTAATATTTTATTTATTTTTTGAAGAGCAACACAATAAATTAAATTTATTATGAAAAAAACAAAACGAAAAATTTAAAAAAAAACTTTTTCTCCTTGCTTTAAAAAATTAAAATAACATTAAATAAACATTAAATAATTCAAAATACTGCTTTCAATAACTCCCCGTAAAATCTCAATATATATTTTTTATTTTTACAAATCTCACATGTGTGTTAGTTGCCTATAAAAATCAGATTCATATATTTAGTATTTATATAAACTTTTCATGAAAATATAGCGAAAACATACAAAAAAATGTATTTTTTTAAATTTAAAGAGAAAAACAAAAAAAGGTTCCGAAATCAGCTCATGACATATAGCCAGATGCAACTAAAATGATGTCGGCTAATTTTTGAGTGTTGAGCAGTAATATTTTTCAAGAAAAGCATTGTTTTACTTTTGCAATAGTAACTATATATTTTACTCTGGATTTATAAAAACATCAATCTCTGTCAACATAAATCAGAAAAGGTATCCGGGACTTTGCATTTTTACTGTTGCGTGCAAATCAATCAGATCCTTCTGTCATTGTTTTTAGCTGTAAGGGAGACTGGCGCCAATTTGAAAGACTACCACTTTTTGCCACTACGGGGCGCCACCACCATATATGCCTTTAGTTTAGTTTATTGTTAAGTATTGAATAGTATAATTACACTCAAAAGTAGTTTTAAAAACAATAGTAATTATTTGTTTTTAATTTATGACAGAAATATCACATATCCATCAATTAAACGAAAATTTAATTGATAAATATTAAACTTAACCTCACAAACTAGTACAATTATACTAAACTCGAAAACTCAAAATAAGGTAGCGATTTATTAGGGGCTAAGCTTTGCGTTGTCCTTTCCATTTTAATAAAACTATTATGTTTTTATACTGTATTTTGTCATTAAATTCTCCCATATGTGTAAAATCTTTTTTTTAATAATGCTGTATACAGAAAAGATTGGTGTTTTCTTACATTATGATATGATATACTATTTTTAACTGTAACGTTAGTGGTATCTAGAAGCTATCAAAGAAAGTTAACCTCAAAATTTTAGTTTATATACTCAAAAATTAGTATTGCCACTTGCCAAAAAAGAAGAAGGACGCTCGATTTATTGGTTTATGCGATATGGATTTTGGTACTAGTCTCCCCTAAAGAATACCAATATATATTATAAATACTGACGCAGTCGCATATCTTTGATATATCATTCTACCGACTGATTGTCAATCAATGATTGATTGGCCAATATAATTATAAAATCTGCATACTAAATTCTACAGTGAGAAAAAGGAAAAAAATAAATATAATTTAATTATAACCTATGATATAAATTCATCTATATATAAAAGAACATTTTTGAAACCGTAAAATGATAAAAATATAGAAAATATACAAAATAATTAATAGAGACTTTAAGAACTAAATTTCAAGGAAAACTTGAAAGCATGGATTCAACTGTTTATATTATAAGCTCTGTATTGAAGGTCACCTATTTGAGTGTCAAATGGTTTTCTATATTGTTTTAAATTTAAAGCAACCTTATGTTTCAAATATTCCACCATGCCTCTTTTGCTTTCGCGCCGTGTACATATGAAAAATAAAATTACTTTTCTCATAGATATGTTTTTATATATCTTTATATTATTGAAATCTAGTAAGTCATGAATGTAAATTCCTAGGTATATTCAAATATATTGGAAAGATTCAATAACAAATGCACCTGGTTTAGCTTCCTGCTCTCGAATACGCGAATGGGCAAACCTTCTTCTCCTCTAAATAGTAGGCATCAAAATGATACCCGTATAAAAAAGAAAACCGTATCTTAAAACCTGTAAAAAATAATATTAATATGTACACAACAGTAAGTGGCATAGCCGATGGGACTCTCTTCTACAAAATTTACAATTACATCAAATGATACAAATAATTTAAATTTTCCAACTTCGCCTTTTCTTCATTTTCACAGATTCTTTGTTCCTCAAATAACATGCTAATAATATTTTTTCAATTTTTTTTTAAATTTTGGTAGCAAAAGTATACTCGAGTACCTTGAAATACTGCCTCTGCGACTACTATATAAGAATAACATAATGAAGTTTGGTTTTTGTTTTTTAAATTAAAATTATTGCTAAAAACATTTTATTCATTAATATGACAATTTTTGAGACCCACCAATATAATCATCCTATGAAATTTTAATTATTCTTATCTATTTGGAGTAAAAAATTGTCTTTTATGTCTCGTTGATAGGTTGAGAGAGATCTCTTATCTCTAGCTTGAAGAAAATCCGTGAGACAGAAACTCTTCTTAGGGCCTTGATTGTTGATTTTAAGTTGAATTACTTGGTTTTTAATGATTATTGGGCGCCATATTTAATTCTTAGGGTTGTTCTTTGGGATAGAAGTAGTCGAAATAATAAAAGTTCTTGGTAATATTAACACATCTATTGCTGAACTTGATGTCATTGGGTGAAATACAACAATTACAGGATGGCGAATGTACGAATCCTCAAAACTAGTATAAAATAGCGGTATAGATTTTATTATATAAGAACTACTCGATATTAGCCCCGGACCTATTTTACTGCCTTGGCTGTGGTCTAAACTAAACACCGGAAACCAAAAGCTTGGTTAAGTGGGACCTGCGCTACCAGTGTATACCTAAGAGGAACTAATGACACTTCTTAAAATGAAGCTGATGCCACTATTCCGTTACATCCGATAAGTTTTCGAAGATTTTGATATTTAATTTGATTTGACTGAGGGATTTCTAATTTTGTCTTAAATTATTTTACACATTTATCTCAATATACTCGTACTTAATAGATACGGTGTTTTTTTGTAGGTAGAATGCATAGTTCAAGGAGTGTAATCATAAGCAAATAGCAAGACCAAAGCACTTACTTTGGCATGGAGAACTTTCATGGTTACCGATATGTGTATTGTGGATATCAGCATTTAAATGGGCAATTACTCAGCAAATGGGCAGCATACAAACTTCCCGCGTAGTCCCTTTTAAACTATAAACCATTTCCCTTTTCTCTTCCCCACTTTTCAATTAAAATAAACCTGTTCATTGCTCCTTGCTATTTTTATTATAAACCTTGGCATAAAAAGTGCTTAAGTAACTTATTGATATTTTCAAGGCAAAACATATTGTAAGAGAAGAGTTTGATATAGTTGTTTTTAGTATAGAGGGTGATCTTAAAATACGTTACAAAACTTTCGGAGGAAATCTACACTAAAACATATAAAAAACTTTTTCTTCTAATTCTAATATTTATTGTTTAAATTAAATTTTATTTGTTATTTAAAAAAGGTTTTCTTGATCAAAATTAAATAAACAAAGAAACAACCGTATTATCACCAGTTTTAAAACAAGAAAAAATATTAAGATCACTTTAAATGTAGCATACTTTGGACGCCAAAGCCCTTTGCAAAAGGTCCATGTTTTACAGGTTTGCTTACACTTTTTAATGTAGTATAATTTCTTAAAATGTTATAACCTATTTCTGAATCCCACTGTATTAACTGCTTTGTGCAAAATTGACTGAGTGAAGTTTTTAAATTTATTTCAAATTGGGCAGATTAAAACTGTCAAAAAATTCTGTGCAGATAGTCAGTTGTTATCAATTCTATTATATGAGAGATATCCAGTTGGGTGCTAGTCCAGGACATGCTATTATCGACAATCAAGCTGTCGTCTCGTGGAGTTTTCTGCATTACCGACGAAAAACACACTAAGTTTTGATTTAAAAATGCATTGCAATGATTTATTTTGAAAAATTAATAAAATAGAATGTAAAACTTCTTCAAAAATTGCAAAACACTACAGCCAACCAAATTTTTTTTATACTTTGTTTATAAGAACAAAATCAGGAAAAAAAAAACAGAAGAAAAAACATATTTTTAATTTTACATTGTCAATTTAAAATCTAAATCATGCATTTAAATCTTAAGGCAAGTATACAGATAGATGTGAATGTGGTGAAACCGAAAACTTGGATCATATATTTTTATCATGTAACCGATATAATCAGCCAAGAGAACCGCTATTTAACCAGCTTATCAATAAAATAACAAATCCCGCAAACCTCCAAACATTCATCGCAAACCCAACCCAAGAAATAGCTAAAGCTATATTCCTATTTTTAAGAAACATTAACAAATCCCTATAGTTGAACCCTGCTTTAAATTAAATCCTGAACCCAAAATAATGACTAATGTAGTGCAAGTTAGAGACTTCTAAAAAGTGAAAAGTAGTAGTGTAGTAGTGCATAAGTAGTATATTAATCAGACAATACATTTAAAAATGACTTTTAATTAGTAGAAAAAGGAAAGAACAGTAGACTGGCAGAAATGCTTAATTGCGATGCCAAAAATTAAAGAAGAAGAAGAAGGCAAGTATACAATTTTATTCTATAGATGCATTAGTTTAAGTTTTGAGTTTAAGGGAATCTACCAGTCAAAAATGCACTTTTGAGGAGTTTTAACCTATAAATAGTGTAGATATTTAAATTTTTGACGTTTCTTAAAAATTAAAACTGTCTATGATTGTGGATTCTTTATAAGGAATTGTCATTTTCACTAATCAGAAATGTAAACTCAAAAACTGACATTTCTTAAAAATAAACAGTCGAATCTAATTGGTGGCAGTGACAATTGCTAGTTTAGGTACTTAAAAAATCTCTATAAACCCTTCTTAACCCAAAAATTAATTGTTGAATTCTTATTAAACAAAACTTAAAATTTTATATTTAGTTATAATATAAATAGGTAAATTTTAACCTAAGTTTTATAAATAAACAATTAAATAATTGCAAACCATAAAAAAGGTATTTTACAGAAAAAGTTATGTTGATATTTTCTTATTATAGTCTTCAATATAGTTTAGTGTTTTCAATTGGTACGGCAGCTTTCTGCAGCTATCTAGCACTACGAGGATGACTGAATGCGAATTCTTACAAGAAGAAACCGTCTGAAGTTGACAGCAGCCATTGAAGTCATGTCCATTCCTAGTTTGCTGGACTGCTACACTTCAATAATTAGGACATGTATATTATACTGCTTAAAATATGTCAAATGCACTGACAGCTTAAAATATCGAAACTTGTTACTACCAAAAATGGGACGGTACTTTTTAGAAATGATTAGGAAATGTATTTTTATTAAACTGTACAATGATATAGTTCTGTGGCTAAGGGAAATATGTTTGGAATGTGTGTGCAAGTGGGAGGCCCTTTGTAGGCACGCACGCCTTATAACGCTCTTGACGGAAAGAAGAGAGCGCGACCGATTCCTCCCCCTTTCGTCGGAGACTTTCTTTCATGCGGAGAACTATATAGTTTTTTAGTAAACATTTCTGCTGAACATTTTCCAGTTGTACAGGTCGCCTTCTGATTCTGATAATGCATCTCATTAAAAAAAACAGCTGTTTTGTTATAAAAGAAACTAATTAATGAAGATTTTTTTTATGAAACTAAAATTGTTATTTTAATGGGCATTTCATTTACAACTTTATAAATTATTGTTTCTTTGAATATAAGCTATAAAGTATGATCGTAATTTGTAACTGATTCTTTTATAATGTTCATGTTCTTAACATTTTATAAAATGTTAAGAACATGAATATACCACATTTATGCATATGTAGTTGTAAATAAAAGAAATGAAAGTCCATCAAATACAAAGGAATGCCATAAATTTTTGCCGATTGTTTATTGAATATTGAAACGTGAAGTCAATAAATCAGAGAGCAGTCATATTTTCAATAGGTCGGACAGGTAGTAAGATAAATAAAGTATCTGTGTGAAAGAAACTTCCTTATGGTTTTTTCACATAATAGCCTTTTTCCGAGCCTTTTTCGTTAATTGTTATAAACATTCCGTCCAGAAATATAGTCCAGAAAAATGTAACATTTGGTAATAAGGTCAGACTTTGTCCCTGGTCTAAACGCTGCAAAAGATTCTCGTAAAACACCTATAGGTCAAAAGACAAAAAGTCAAAAGGGTACCCATATTATAATCGATTTTTATATTCTTCGTAACTTTAGCTTTTTATTTCCACTCAGGAACCCTTTAGGATATATCAATGAGGTTTTGCAAGTGAACTAATCTTATGTTATTTTGAAGTACTTATTTTAACCAAGGGTTATCAGTTTTTTGTTCCAAACTTTTTTTTCTTTTTTCTGTGTAACTTTTTTGTGATTTTATTTTTGGAATACGATTCCTTAGGTCAAAATACATAAAAAATATACTCTTGTTGTAATACTGTAGGATTAACCGTTTTCGAGAAAAATCCATTTGAAGGTGAAATTTCATGGTTTTAGGAAGAAAAATTATAAAAAAACGTTTTTATACATGTAGGTCGAAAAATCGCTTTTAAAGCTACTATGGCCCTTTAAAAATGGTGCATTTTTAGGAGACCTTAGAATTGATTTTTGGAAGTACCTGTATATGAGGTTTATTTCTTAGTTTTTGATGTACATTCAGCCTGCAAATTTTGGTTTTTAACATTTAATTATTTAATTTTTCTCTGTCAAACCGTGAAATTTCACCTTTAAATTAATTTCTCTCGGAGACGGTTACAGTATTACAACAAGAGTAACTTTTTTATGTATTTTGATCTGAGGAATCATATTCCAAAAATAAAATCCTAGCCTAGCTCCCTTACGACGCATTTTTGGACATATGTTTGTAGGAACTTTTTTTCATATTTTCCTTTGTAGAATCATCCCTTAAAATTAATGATCCTATTTCTGAATAACCCTGTATAAAATAGAGCTGGGAGTAAATAATGAAATAAAAATGGTCAACATCTCTTAGACTATAAAAAAGCTCCCTTCTTATGGAAAGGTGTTTTCTATTAAAGTGGTTGAATTTTGAACTGGTTTCGGTCAGATTTGTCTAAAATTTGGATACTTACATATGTTTTAATTTTTGACTTTCTGATCAAAAGTATCTTCGGACACAACTCTCAAAATTTATTAGGTGCTAGAGAACTTTAAAGAGCTGGTGCTAGCTCGTCCAGTATTCTTTTTTGTAGTTTTTTGAAAAAGTTATGGGTTCAACGACCTTTTTCACTATCAACTTTGTTTTTAGCGCATACAAATAAGTAATAATGGTTAAGAATTATTTACTTTTTTTTATGGGCCTCTGTTATTAATTATAATTAAGTGCCTTATGTGCAGTACTCGGCGAATTTCCAGTACTCGCATAGGCACCGCGTCGACTCTAGCGTTGACGCGAGGTTTTAAATATTTACATTTTTATTTATTTTTATCTTGATCTTTTTTAATGATTCCATTTAAACCAGTAAGGTGGGAAAAAAGTTATCAATAAATAAAAATTAAAAACTTTCGTATTCTTAAAAGATAAAAATCGAATGTCGTTTTTCTCTTTGAAAAACACCGATATATATTTATTATTGTTGTGTGTACCAAATTAGTCGTAAAATGTTTCGATTTAGTGACCTTTATAAAAATTTCCCTCATAATTCGGCAAAATTATTCCGTAAGCATATGTTTCTGTGTTTATTTTCAACGTTGACGAGTCACGAGTTTACGCCGACTACTGCTTATGTTGCTTCTAACGATAGGTTTATATTGAGTTAAAAAATTAATTATTTACGACTCATTAAGTAAGCCTAGTTCTTCATGTTTAGCTAATTAGTCTTATAGTGAATATTCTTATACTCTTCGGCAAATAATCTTCATAGTTCTACGGCTGAAGTGTAGACGAAAAAAACATCCAGATAAAAATTACTTTACCGTCTTGGATCGCGGATTTTTATAAAATTTATCAGAAAAACTAGAAAACTTGTAAGTATTAAAATGATTGTATTTTTTCTAATAGCTAAGGATTTTTTTCCATAGTACAAACATGGGGAACAATTTTAGTGCCAGCACAGTATTTCTTCGTATATTTTTTTCTCCGTGTATTATATTTTCACTTACAAATTTAAAGAATCTTAAACTACACTGGTCTACAAAACAAATTAAAAATTTTCTCTAAGGACTAAATTTATCATGTCTTATGTATTTTTGTGTGCTAAAACCGAATTTTAATTTAAAATATTTTTTACCGCGTAGATTTCGAGTAATGTGCCTCGCTCCCTTCTTATGTAAAAGTGATTTTCATCAGATTTGGATGAATTTTGGAATTATAGTTCTTGACTTACTGATCAAAATATATATAGGGGCAAAACTTCCAAAAATTAATGGATTAGGTGCTAGAGCACTTTTAAAATCTACAAAAAAAAATTAAAATTCATCTCTGAGGACCAAATCTATCATGTATTATATATTTTTGTGTGCTCAAACCGAATTTTCAATTTAAAATTTTTTTCTACCGCGTAGATTTCGAGTAAATCCCGATTTTTGTAGCCAAAATACCGTATTTTGACAATAAAAACCGGGATTTACTCGAAAAAAAATAAATAAAAAAAAAATGTAAAGAAATATGTTTTTTTTTTTCAAATAAATAAGTCCAAACGAAAAACATATATATCTTAGGAAAAAATTATATTTACTGTCAAGAGTATACACTTTGGAATGCGAAATATACATATCTTCATGGCTTGTTAAATATTATAACAGGTTTGACTGCATGATAATCTTCAGTAATTAAATTATGTATATTTATGTTTATTTGAACACGATTAAAAATTCATATGGATGTCCATAAGAAAAAAGACCAATTTATCAGGTGTAAAAAAAGTGAAAGAGCAATCAATGTGAGGTATGTTAAAGCCAATTTTTTTTCTAAAACAATACAATTTAAAATATTTCAGATACATATTTGTCTTAAATTATTTATCTTAAACGTATCTATCATAATTTGCAAAAAAATATTTCCAATTATGTCATATTTAATTTTTTTAATTTTAATTTGTAGATTCTTTTTTAATAAGTTTTTAAACGGGTCTAGATCACCCCCCATTTCCAAGTTAAAGTAAATCATTGCAGAAAAATGCCACATTAATACATTTTGGTCCTACATTTTATATGAAAAAGTTCTGTTGGTAAATCAAAGTTGCCAGTATAGTAATATAATGATCTTGAAGTCGTTATATCAGTCGTTATTCTCCCTGAGTATCAAAAACCTATATAGTCGGTGTCACATTTATAGTAGAATGTTTACATTTAAAACAGATTATAATCTGTAATCATAATGTTAGACAGGGACGTGATTAAATTTCATTATATTAAATACGTCTTTATCTTATATAGCTTGATGGACAGAACACAAATAAAACAAATTAAAGCCGGTCAGTATATATTTATTGCTAAAAATGGCTTATGGGTGTGGCTAAATATTTTGTGAAATATGATTGGATAGGGTAGAACGTTAACTGGCTAGATCAGTCCACGTGGACTGGATAAAAATATATTGGTTTAAGTAAGTCTAAAATTATGGAACGTCCCGATTGGACGAACATTTTGACAAGCACCAGATAAAAAAATCAGTGTTTAAAAAAATTATCTTATAACTCTGGCGGCGACTATACCTAGGCCAGGAGAAGAATTATTTTTTAAAGTTAAATTTATCCTTTCTGCCAATAAAATAATACCAGTGTTCCACAATATTTGACATGACTTAAATTATAAAGATCCTAAATCGTTTGATCAGCAGACCGACAGACCGACATTTTTTAACACCCACTCTTTGCACATTAAAAAAGTTCACCTTTGTGACCAATAAACCTGTTGCTTTTCTCCTGGCCGTTCCGATATTTGGAACAGGATTAAAAATACGGATTTATTTAGTGAGTTGATTTACATTTTACAGTAATCTGATTAATTTTCAACCAAAAGTGCTACCGTTACGGATATTTCAAAAGGAAATAGTCACTTTGCATGTTTTATAAAACAGTAAAACACCTGCCAAAGAATTCTTACTAAAGTTACAATCTCTTTCAATTTATTAAAGTACTAGTTAAATAACACCCGTTTTTAGCGCACGAGTACAAGTTTAGATAGTTTTCTTAAGTTCTAGTGCGCTAAAAACCTGTTATGGAACGGGTATTTTATACTATTTTTTCTATTTTGCTATAAAATTTTAAAAACTTACATTTAAATTGATTACCGATTTGAAACGATAAAAAAAGTTGCAATAACTTGTTGATATACCTACATTATTTAAATCAATCAATCTTAAGCTAAGGTTTGTCATATGTTTATAATGATTAAAAATGGACCACCATGAATTCACTTCTTATTAAACATAAATAAAGGTAACCTTTCTTTTTTGAAAGATCACTATCACTAAAATCACTCAGTAAGTACACTATAGTTCTAGGCACAGTTCTCATTAACTGATAAAGTACTACTGCCGCATATAGAATTTTAGAAGTTTATTTGTGTCACCACCCTATGAAAAATGACCAATAGAAATCAAATACAAACCAATAGAAATTTGTATTGGTTTTTATTGGTCTCTATTGGTTTTATTGGTCTTTATTGGTATTAAAATTAAACTCTATTGGTTTATATTGGTCTGTGTTGGAAAAAATTTTTACTGGTTATTACCAATACAAAACGTATTGGTCTGTATTGGTTCTTTTCCAAAATATATGTTATTTTATTGGTATGTATTGGTTTAAATTGGATATTATATTTATTGGTAAATACCAATACAAAACTTATTGGTCCGTATTGGTTTATTTAAATATTTTTTTTAATATATATTGGTATCTAATGGTTTATATTGGACTTTATATTTATTGGTAAGTACCAATACAAAAACCTTATTTTTGTATTGGTTTGTATTGGTTTATATTTGACCAAATATCGATATTATATTTATTGGTCTTTTTTAAATATTTTTTTTTATATTGGTATCTAATGGTTTATATTGGATATTATATTTATTGGTAAATACCAGTACAAAAACCTTCTTTCATTGTATTGGTTTATATTTGACGAAATATCGATATTATATTTATTGGTAAATACCAATACAAAAACTTATTGGTCTGTATTGGTCTTTTTCAAATATTTTTTTTATATTGGTATCTAATGGTTTATATTGGATATTATATTTATTGGTAAATACCAGTACAAAAACCTTCTTTTTTGTATTGGTTCATATTTGTCGAAATATCTATATTATATTTATTGGCACATACCAATACAAACACTTATTGGTCTGTACAGACCAATACGTATTGGTCTTTTTCAAATATTTTTTTTTTATATTATAATATTAATACCAATTGGTATCTAATGGTTTGTATTGGATATTATATTTATTAGTAAATACCAATAAAAAAAACTTTTTTTTTCTATTGGTTTGTATTGTTTTATATTTGATATTATATTTATTGGTAAGTACCAATAAAAAAAAAAATATTTTTTCTATTGGTTTATATTTTATATTATATTTATTGGCAAATACCAATATAAAAACTTTTAATATTATTTATGTTTGAAACTGCCCCTTGTCTGGGTTGAATCTGCCTCGCTCTGGGGCTGATTCAGCCATTTTGCAGCCTGTGATTTAAACAGCAAAAAAAAATATTAAATATTTATTTTATAAAATTTTTAACTACAGCTATTTATAGACAAAGGTTTGAAGTTTACGACAATGGAAAAATTATTTTGAAATATTTATATTTTACAAAGATATAAATTTTTTGGCAAAAAGCTTTTTGGCTTTGGCACTAGTCGTTGAACCTTCCCCTACAATTTTTTATTGCAATTTCCTAACTTTATGAAGGCAACATTTTCCAACTTTGATAAAAATTACTAAAGTTTAAGTTAAACCATTATTTTTGAATTATTCAAATTGAATGAATATAAAAACAATGGTTTTTTGTTCGCGGTTTCGTTTAAAAAGCCGGCGTCTATGGTTTGGTTATTTCCAATAAGATACATTTTATCTTTATTGGTCCGTATTGGTACATTATTGTACCGGTAAAATCCAATATAAACCAATATACCAACTTCTACAAATTATATTGGTAATTTCCAATAAGATACATTGTATGCCTCTCTATTGGTCTGTATTGGTCTCTATCGGTTATTTTATTGGGAAGCCCATTATAAACCAATAGAAAATGACTTACACAAGATTGTATTGGTAATTTCCAATAATACGTTTTTCGAGTCTCTATTGGTTTTTTTTCGCTTTGTATTCGGTTATTGTACTGATCTATATTGGAGTTTACCAATAGAAACCGACTTACGTAAGTCGTTTTCTATTGGTCTGTATTGGTATATACCAGTTCAATAACCGAGTACAAACCTCAAAAAAACCAATAGAAAATTTCTTCTGTTCTCTATTGGTCATTTTTCATAGGGCAGTAAGGAGTTCTACAATAACCATGCAATAATTTTAACTATTAAAAAAGGACCAGATTAGTTAGGTCTAGTATCCTTAGTTCCTGCTGCCAACACCCTTCAATAAAAACCCTTTTTGCACGACCAGGACTAAAACGCTATGTTACTCCCTCTTTTGCGGGAATAAACCTACTGTTTTACTCCCAAATCTGTATAATGTTATCCATGATAGTTGTACACCTAGAAATTTCGAGAAATGCTATTTTCAATTTTAGACTCTAAGGCAGATTCCAATGATTTAAAGGCAGATTCCTAGATAATTATAATAAAAATAGTTCTCCAAGTAGATTTTTGGATTTTTAACATCGCGAAATATACTTTCAGACGTTGGAAACAGAAACGGTAGGTATTTAAGTAAATAGGAAATTCTAACCTCACTTTCCAAATAAATCCAAAAAAACAATTTATTGATTAAATTAAATAAGTTATCTTGCATTACTGAAAATGCGTCAAAGTACTATCTCAAAATCAAGTCCTTTATTCAGAAATATAGTTGTAGTTTTGAGGGTAAAGAACTCAAAAATCATAAACTCGAGAAATAGCAGGGGATATCTGCCTTTTTTAATAACGTAAATATCTTGAAGAGAATCATCAAGACTTTATAATAACAGTTTTGTACACAATTTGACGTATTATTATTAGAAACAAGCAGTAAACTAAAAATGAACATTTGTGCTCCTGCTGAATACCCTAGGAAAACTATAGGCGGCAACTTTCAAATATATTTAAGAAAAGTCGATTTTATCAAAACCAAAAAATTATAGGTACTTTTACTCAAGCTTTAAGTTTAGGAATTATATTTAAATTTAGTTTTTGTAATTTACTACTACTACTACTACCGTTTTTGACTTTTAAGAAAAGTAAGTACTTACATAAATAAATTGTTTTTTCTTCAAGCGTACTAAAATGTTCATATTTTATAACTGAACACACTAGTTAGTCATCTATTTTTTTACATTAAAAAAATCAGAGTACGCCGTAAAAAAAAGTTAGTTAGCAAAACCACCACTGGCGGCAGCACTCTTTTCTTTGACTTTGATGACAGCCATACTTCAAACTTGTTTGTTTATTATGTAAACAGGTGGTTGACTCCAGATTCTGTGCAAAAACCTTGTGTGAAATTGATTAAAAATGATCGAAGAAGAATATATGATTTATACACCTACAAATCTCTCCGAAATTGCAAATGCTACATTAGGCAAGTTACCATCGAAATCGCGAAAAGTGTACAATTTAGCCTACGAAAAAAATTTAAAATGAGCTAAGAAAGGTTTAAGTTTATTTCGAAAGGATTTTATTGGCCTATTTTAATAAAAAAAACATACTTCATTACTGAATAAATTAAATTCAAAAATTAATATTAAAAGAATATATATAGATGCTTGAAGAAAAAATAGTATTTTTCACTCAGAGGAAAAGTGATTTTTTTACTCGTCTGTAGTTTCTGGACTCCGCTTCGCGTCGTCCGTAAATTCAACAGACTTTTTTTTGTCTGTGTGTATGTGTTTTCTAAACACTATAGGAGCTCGAAAATTTAACATATCTTAAAGAACTATGGTATACAGAATCTGAAGTTTGTGCAGTTTATTTGTTAATACTACGAAAACGTAAAGCCTATTAAAAAAGAGCAAATAATTACATTTATGTGAAACTATCAAAGTTTAATTTTAGCAAGTGTAGCTTCTCAAATTTGAAAGGTTTAATGTTATGGTTAATCCTAATATTAATTTTTTAGTCTAAGTGGGTTAATAATTAAACATATTTTGTTCATAATAAAACGTAAAATATGAAATTCTTAGCAAAAAATTAAAATTATTGTCTATAGTCTTCTAACGGCATTGCTCTAAAGTTGAAAACGGGGGTCCTGTCAGCATTTCATTGTTTTCCCGACGAAGACGATTGAGACGTCATGTACGGGCTAAAACAAAACTTTTCTCTATTATGAGACTGTCCCAAATGACAAGTGTCAGCGAGTATTATTATGAGAGCGCCATCTAGTCTTATTTTTCCTGACAGCTGACTGAGAGAAACAAAAAAAAGTCGTTGATAAAGACTAAATAAACAGGAAACATTGTACGAATTGACTGAGGTTACTTGATTTAATCAAATAATTAATATTAAAACAAGAAATAATTAATGATATACACAGGATGTTTATAAAAACTTTGAACAGCTACACGGAAAGAAATTAGTGGGATCTGCGCTATACATTATAAGATATTTGGTAACAGTGGCAAATTATAGTGATTTAAGCTATAGATTATAAGGGACACAATAACTAATAATGTTAAAAATAAATTGGAAACGATTATATATATTACAGACACGATTATATTTATTACAGGCACTATTATAAATTTACAGAAATTTTATTATATTATAAAAATTATTAGCACGGACAATAATTAAATCTATTTAAGCTATAAATGCCATACTATTTGTTATATTTTATTATTAACTAAACAATTAAAGTATTTCATATAAATTTTTACACTGACTGCCATAATTGTAAGAGAAAGCCTTGTATTTATATAATCAGCGATTATAATTTGCTTGGTATGTGTGTTATAGCGCTCCTAGCTATAATTTTCTTTTTCCGTGTAACTAAAGATAAATTTTGGCCTATTAGGTATAAAGAAGGTCAGTTTCGGCACTCCAAGGAACGATGACAAGAGGAATATGCATATAGTCGATTTGTATGAAAGAAAAACTATAATGGTATTTCGTTGTTATAGGCTACTTACTTAAGAATTTAAGCTATACTTCTGGACTTACCTGCAAAAGAAAAGAAAAAAACATTAATATTACAAAAACATAACCAGCTGAACAGTTGCAAGCACCTTGTCAAATCATCGTGTAAATAAGCAACCATTAATACACCCGCGCGTTGCATAATTAATTAAAGTTTTAAAGTATGTATCTCCAAAACGTTATATTCTAGCAAAAACTGCATATAACATTTTTTGTAAGGCTTAAAAAGAGCTTTCATTTAAAATATAATTTTTGAAATCGGTTTATAGATAAGTGAGTTATGCTAAAAAAAACATTTTACTGCGTTAGACGCTTATATCCCGAAATCAATGTATTTTAGAAAAAATAGTTTACAACATTTTTTGAGCAATGTAAAAATATCTTTCATATAAGAACTAAATTAATAAAATATAATAATAATTAACTAAATTAACCAAAACACGCTAAAAATAGGCGTTTTACCTCATTCTTACACCCTTACCCCCAATCGTTTACCCCCAAAATCTAACCAGCTCTTCGAGTTATGATAAGAAACAATATGCAAAAAGCCGCTTGTCGATATATTATTTAGAAATGGAGTTACCGAGTTTACAGACAGACAGACGGACAATTTTTTTTACTGATTTCGACGTCGAGGTATCTGAAAAAAAAAACATGGTCAAAGATTTTGACTTTTCGGCGAAGATTTTAATACATCGGCGCTCTTAGTAGCACTAAGTGCCGATGTAATAACAATTTTAATTAAATGGAGTTTCATTAGAAAACTTTGTCTGATTTGTAAAAGATTAACTTAAAAATTTTATTAGAACTAAAGAATATTTTAAGAGTGCAATTAGCACTCTTAAAATATTTAACATTTTGATTTTCTTAGTTTTGGGTTTAAAAAGAGCATTGGAAATTACAGCGCTTCATTTTGATTTAGTAAGTATGGAAAGGAGAAGCGATCAAATGGTGGAACACATATAATATATTATACTAAGACATGAGAGCATACTTAAGACACTTTGTAGAGTAATCTGGGTGTCAGGAGCAAGGTAAGCAGACACAGAATGAAATTATGCTCATGGGAAAATAAAAGAATTACATAGGGACTGGATGGAATGGGGAGCTGTTAACTTGGCGATATTTGTGATATATGTTTATGATATAATAATTTTTTTAATCATGATCAAATCTACAGAATATGTAGATTAATATTATTATTATTTTAAAACATTGATCTTTCAAACGCACGTTTGTCCGGCACTGGTCAAGTGATATTGATTATAAAATCTGAGGACTAAAACTTGTGCCAAGATTGATTGACGTTTAGGACATCGGAGAGACTCATTTCGGCCGGACAGTGACTGATATGAGGCTGCTAGTGCCTTTGACAAGACGGATGGCAACTCACCTATCATTCGTTTACAATAAAACTTTTATATACGGTTTAGTTTAAGGAAAATAGACTAGTAGCTCTATATATAACGATAATATACCTATTTGTCTTTTAAGATTAATGATTATGTTAATGTTGCATACTTACAATGCATTCTTGAGCAGACACCACGCATTTTACATGACACAGTTATGCTTTCTCTGCTATAAAATAAAGCAGACTTCATAAAATTAAATCAATTGCTTGTTACTTATATGTTTTTAATAGTTATTCACGCAACAAGTCAGGACTAAATTGTTAAATTACCGATGAGTAGGTTGAAAAAGAGAATTCACGTGTTCTGGAAGCCTACAAATCCTCTAAGAACCTTTTCCTACGACTGCTTTAAAATGTAAGCAAATACACACACTTTTCAAACACAGAATGAATCCATTCTAGCTCTAGATACGGTATGAATATTTCGTATCAAGTGTTAGAATGAGCACATGTAGTGCCATCTCTTGTTTATAAAAGTAAATAAAACTGTAGCAAAATTAGAAAAATATATATATTTTACCATGAAATATTGAATAATTTAATTCAATTTAAAGTTTTGCGTTAAAATTACATTAAGTTTATTAGTTTTTCTTAATATTTAAGTTACTTAAGTTTTTTTATCAATTTAGTTCAAAAAATTAAAACTGCTCCGTCTAATGTTAAATGTTTAAACCTGATATGTCACAACAATCTGACATAACCTTCAATTTTTGCATTATAATTTGTAAATATGTGCTAAAATTGAATAAAAATCTTGTTTAAGTACTGATTTGATAAAATTATTAAATAACATTAATTGCTTTATTTAAAAATATGTGTTTTGTTGCATTTACAATGTCGTGTCACAAAAACATTGTTTTTAACCTTGTCCGCAGTTTAAAGACACACAGTGCTTTATATTTGCAGTCGAAGAAAAAGTATAGTCTACAACACGTATCGAATAGTCATTCCCCGCTCGCGGGACCGTCATACTCGCCTGCCGGCTCGTATGACAAACTTTCCGCTCTCGCGGAATATTGTCTATTCCATACTAGTTATTTAAAAATCCTTGCAATTTATGATCAACAAGCAAAAGAAAAAGTTAATTTTGCAACAATTATATCACTAAAATTGGCGATCCTAATTTTTTTAACAAAGGCAGTAACCCACCGCCTCATAGCAACACTGTGCTCTGATGGTGCACCTTCCGGATATACTTTACGTGTGTGTTATTATTCAAACTAGTGTGAAATGTATCACTTTCCCTACTGGTTGTGTAATACCTGTACTATTTATCCTTACAAAAGAATTCTTGTAAAGCGTACGTGAATAAATTTTTGCGCTGTAAATTAAAAACTGTGATAAATAATTTATATAAAACAGAATTTCCAGACTAAAAGTTGACGTAACCTTTAATGTTAACGCGAGTCAAAGGCTTAATTATTAAATAAATGTTAGGTTAGGGCTGTGTTTGTTTGTTTAAATATAAATTGATGTGAAAGGCGAAATTAAAAATGCTTAATTGGATTGGCAATGAGTTAAAGGACTCCACTTAAAAGATATTTAATAAAGGGTAACACGAACTTTAAAGAGGATGCTTTAAACAGTGGCAAATATTGAAAAATTTGAAGAACACTGTTAAATTAAGGCATAATGAATAACCATTAAAAAAAAGAGTATACAGCGTACTAGATCTGTCATTTAGCCTTAAATCTATAATATGTATTTATCCATTTAAATAACGCTATAAGACCCCTACAACCTTTACAATTCAATTAAATCTAGTTACTTCAGTTTTGGTTATGCTGTAAATAAAAGATTTATACGAGATCAAGAGTTTTTTAGGTTTGACAAGATGAATAAATACTTAAGCTTTTAGGCCTGTTGGTAATACCAACTTGGTATCAAATAGATTCTGTTATTAACAGAAGAATCAGATTTTATTATTAAGGAAACCGTATTATGGAAGAGCTTGGGGTTGCGCATCAGAATCGTGTTTTTGATGAGCAACTCATTTGAACTTCGCCTCTTATCATGCACCTGTATATGATAAAATAAAGATATTTATTATTATTATTATTATTAAAATGGCGTGTTTTATTCCAAGGGATAAGGCATAAGGCATAAGGCTATAAGAAGAGAAATCTTTAGGTAAATGAATTATTCCTGTGAATTTTTCCTTAATACGAAAGACTTTATGAGGTTAAAGTATTCACAACATCAAGCAATAAGGCAAATACAATTTGTCATTGAAGTAAAACACGACTTATAATAATCATATTATTCACAGCGCCTGCGTTAAAATAAAGTTCTACGAGGGCAAGATCCCTATTGTTTTTAAAAGTAATTATTTTTTTTTAAAATTCTTTTTTTTTATTTTTTTGTTTTTCAAAAAAAAAGGATCTTATTAAAATTAAAAAAAAAATAAATTTATTTATTTATTTATTTATTTTTTTTGAAAAACTTAATTTTTTTTCGCAAAAAGTAAATAATAAAACAAAATTATTTTAAAGTTTTTTTTAATTTTTTATTTTGAAAAAAAAATCTTTTCAACTATTTGGGAAAATGCAATATACCATTACTGTGAATAATATTGGGAAATTTAGCTCAGCGGTCAATGGCATCGATATAGCCTGACACTGATCTAATGATCGTGAGTTCCAACCTCACTGGCGCCGATTGCCTTTTTCAGTTAATTAATAATTGAAATTTGGCGAAGGCGTACTCCCTAGATATATTGGTTCGAAAGTCAATTAAAGCCGGTGGTTCCCTCTACTACTAGCCCACACAAGTAAGTCCTGGACTTAGGGGATGCTTTATTAAGTAGAATAGTACGAGGTTAAAAACAAACAATTGTAAAAAAATATGCGTAGCATTACATACCTTCACGGCTTGTTCTATATTACTTCTATGGTTCTATAAGACAGAAGTAAGTACCTATTGACATTTTAAAATTTTGGTACATTAGTTACGTTTTCTACAAATGAACACTTACCGACAGTAAATATAAATATCAAAACCATTGTGCGTTTTGTGGAAAACCATCGGTAGCAGATAGAATTCCCGAGGCAAAATTCACATCACAGCACATCTACGAATGTTAATCCTCCCCAATTTATTAATGACAGGTCAAAAATAACTAAACTGGCCCCCGAGCTTAGTCTTTGTAAAATCAAAATGTGACGGTTTCATCATCGATGTAAATTTTCAGGATTTGATTTTGGCGGGCCTTTGAACATTTAATTTCGTCAGAGATAGTATGTCTTTGATTTTTGCGTACGTGTCAAAAGCATTTAGTGCAAGAAACAAAAGAAAATATTAATTAAATTTAGGTACAGAAAATATCCATAATTAAGTGGGATTTTAGTTATATGATTAAACATTGCAGCAACTATAAAAAAAAATTCTTGTTGTCTTCTAAACATGAATGTCTCTTCAAAGGTTTTAATGGCGATTTCTCCCGTTAGGTTAAACAGGGACAAAAGTTCTACCCAAAAAGAATAGAAGACATACATACACTCCCACTTCCACCCAACCAAACAAATTCTGTATTTTTTCTTTGTTGAACAAATACAATATTTACTTGGCCGGGCGAAAAGTGTAACTATATTATTTTTATTAAAGAAATTACTGGCGTCATCTAAATTTTAGTAGAATTATCTTATTCTACAGATTCACATCAGCTATGTTCGTTCGTGCCGCTCAGTGCTACACTTTCCGGCCAACCAAATAAATACTGTATTCATTTGGTTGGCTGGTAAGTGTAACTTGTCTTTAAGAACAGAAATTTTTAATTTTAAACAAAATTATAAAAATATTAATTTATTATTCCATCAAACTATTTTCTAATCATCGTACAGAGTGATATTGGTAGACTGACAGTTTTGGGCTACTGGCCCTCTTTAGTACCAAGAGTCAACTCTGCACGCTGATTAAGAAAACGTTTTTAGACTTTACTCGCAAAAGGAATATAGCCATTAGATTGATGTAGACTTGTGCGCCATCTATTTCTAGATGTAGACAACTAGCTTTCCTAATCTGGATACTTTGAATGGTAGCAAGTTGAAGACTTGTGTGTCTCTTGTGTTAGACGTAAAATTAGTAAATAGATTGATGGAATAATAAATTAATATTTTTATAATTTTGTTTAAAATTCAAAATTTCTGTCCTTACTAATTTTACGTCTAACCACCCGTTAGTGGTACTATGTGCTTGAGACACACAAGTCTTCAACTTGCTACCATTCAAAGTCTCCAGATAGGAAAGGTATGACACAGTTGTCCCCGAGCTCGCTTGGGTTAAAAAAAATTCGAACCAAAAGTTAAGGTTGGATCCTTGTAGTAATCGGTTTGGAGATAATATATCCACCAACAGCCAAATCCAGAAAATTCGCTTTTGGCAGATAATGGTAACTCTTCTTTGAAGAGGTACATCTTTTACACCAATGATAATAGAAACCTGTTCAAGTGTATTTAGTTAGTATTTTTGACGCAGATTTCAAATATCTTTTCAAAAGTAAGCTATCTATTTTTGTTACGGAGAAAAACATAAATAAAAAAATGGAAAATTGAAATTTAGGGTACTTTTAAGCATTTACTTTTATTTAATTTCAGTAAATATATGACTCTAAAGTATAAAAGAAGAAAATCTGTTTCTTTAACTTAATAAAAATGCTAATTAGAACTTAATTTATTAACCATTTTAAATTTGGGAACCTTTAGAAAAATCGATTGATTTTGATTATATTTTATTTTGTTGAGTAGTGTGAAAATTGCAATCCTTCAAAGTTTGACTTTTTAAATCATTTTATGGAATAAGTAAATCAGTGGTTATAAAACGGTTTAGAACATTGAATATAGTTCCTCCATCCGGCGGCGGTTCTAGGGAACCACGGCACTATGATACCAAATGTGTACTTGTTTGGGAATGATGCGAAACTCTCAACAAAATGAGGGACACGAGGGTGTTGAAGGCAATGAGGCAGCAGACTCTCGTGCTAGAGAAGGGGCATGCACTCAATTTACTGGCCCTAAACCTTTAACAAAAGCCACCTGGTAAAGTTTACCAAAAAATGGGAAACCAAAATCATAGTTCGATATTGTAAAGACCAAAACTTAAGTCAGTTCATATTTTGAACCTGAAAAACAAGAAAAGTGAACTCAGCATTCCGGAAATAAAAACCAGTCATTGCCCTCTAAGATAACGCTTAAAAATTGACACCTGCTGTATATGCTCAGAAGCACCAGAAAAGGCCGAACACATTATCTGCTTTTGCAAAGTCATTGTTTGCAAAAAGCTACTATATCGAACAGGTATATCCAAAATCTGCAGATATATCCCAAGTAGCCCCAAAAATACTTTTGTCCTTCTTGGGAAGCCTAAAGTTATATGTAGATTAAATTATGAAGGGGATTCACAATAGATCTCATTGGTCGCAGTGACTTGAAAGGTACTATGTTGCCTCACAACCCCATTTGTATTGAATTGTATGATGTTTAAATATAACTTAATATTTTAAGGAGAGGCGTTCTTAGTAGTATCTGGCGAGCCTACGAAAAATGTAATTTATTATTAATAATCGGTAAAATATAATACATACATATTATAATTTTTTGTCTCCATTTTCCAATTTCATTGCTGACTTTTGACTTATTTATGTGTATTTGTATACATTCTAAAGATGAATAAACGCATTGAATTGAATTTAAAATATAATACAAAACGAGGAAGCCGAGGAAACGTGTAGATTTAGGAAATAGTTAGAATGTAAATTGAATATAAATGAATTTCTAGTCTAATAAATTATCACAAATCAGTTAGTGATCACCGTTTTATTTCACCCTCTGATCAGCTGAAGGACTAGAAAGTCTTCTCCATCCTGCTTATTCAGATAGTTACCTGATGTAAAATATAACTTACAAGTCTGGGTATATTGCTTGGATTTGTAATAATTATATTAAAAAAATAAAAAAATACAGACAATAAAACGATTTTTTTTAAATAAAATTATTATGCTTTAATTTGCAAAAACTACTGTGCCAAACAAAATGTATTATTATTTTATAAGATGTTAAAATATAAAACATAATAACTAACGTTAAATTATATTTAATAAAAAATGGAAAAAAATAAATTTAAATTAAAATAAAATATTTAATCTTATTGCAATACATGTATTAATAAATAAAAAAAACTTTAGACAATAGTCTATGCTGGCTACACATATTTTAAATCATTACTTAAAACAAAGATGGGGTTGTCAGAGTTTTATATAAATAAAACTTAACTTATTGAGAACCACTGCTTTAAAAAAGGACACTACCCAACAGACCGCAATTTCATCAATGATACTGTAAAAATAGCAGTTACTTTTTCAGGTTCTTAAGTTCAGAAAAAAATAATATTTTTAACTGTTTGTAGCGTATATATTTAGTTAAAAACATGAAATTTATTTAGGTTTAGTCGAAAGTATTATATTTGCTAAAATGTAATAAATAAAAATGCTTAAAAGTGCCCTAAATTTCAATTTTACATTTTTTTAAGAACGTTTTTCTCTGTAAACAAAAATGATAGCTTAATTTTGAAAAGATATTTAAAATCTGCGTCAAAAATACTAACTAAATACACTTGAACAGTTTTCTATCATCATTGGTGTAAAAGATGTACCTCTTCAAAGAAGAGTTACCATTATCTGCCAAAAGCGAATTTTCTGGATTTGGCTGTTGGTGGATATATTATCTCCAAACCGATTACTACAAGGATCCAACCTTAACTTTTGGTTCGAATTTTTTTTAACCCAAGGGTTCTCGGGGACTACTGTGATGAGTAGTTGTCTACATCTAGAAATAGATGGCGCACAAGTCTACATCAATCTAATGGCTATATTCCTTTTGCGAGTAAAGTCTAAAAACGTTTTCTTAATCAGCGTGCAGAGTTGACTCTTGGTACTGAAAAGGGCCAGCAGCCCGAAACTGTCAGTCTACCAATATCACTCTGTACGATGATTAGAAAATAGTTTGATGGAATAATAAATTAATATTTTTATAATTTTGTTTAAAATTTTAAAATTTCTATTCTTAAAGACAAGTTAACTAGTATTGGCCAATTTTTAAAATTTGCGGATCGTTGTGCGTTTTTTTCTGATAAAATAGATGTCATTCAAAACCAAAAGGAATCCATCTACCTAAACAAAAAAGTCTAGGAGGTTTCATCTTGAATGATGAGTTTAGGTAGATGGACACTTTCAGAGTGACAATGATGGCTTACATATTAGTGTGGCAAAGTCCCGGGGGGTCAAAAAGTAGTCGCTTAGCGCCCCGTACGCAAATGGAGAGATATTTCTTTCGCTTCTGCACCGCAAACTTAATGTGTTCGTCCATCCATCAAGCTGGACATGGCCCACTCAACTGTCATTTACCGACATCTAGGGAAAACAGTGCTGCCATTATTCATATTAGGCCAGACAAATCGTAAAAAAAATAAACTTAACCGAGGAAATGTCACAATAAAATAATACACGGTGTATTTGAAATAGAGTCAATATTTTTAAGGGGTGATTCTACATAATAAAATACGACAAAAAGTTTCTATAAACATATGTCTAAAAATCCGTCGTAAGGGAGCGTAAAAACCCTTTGAAAGTGTCTAAAAAATTCGTTTTTTATTTAGTGACGTGCGAAACGGGAGGGGGGCTTATCAGGTTTTTGTCCCAAACATTTTTCTGTGTATCTTTTTTGGAATTTTATTATTGGAACATAATTCTTCAGGTCAAAATACATAAAAAGGTGTTCTTGTTGTAATACTGTAGGATTAACTGTTTTCGAGAAAAAAAAATCATTTGAGGGTGAAATTTCACGATTTTAGTATTTTCATTTATATAACAATGAAACTTGGATTTTTTTTTCAGTGTATACAATTCTCCACTAAGCTTTTTTGCATTTTTATAACTTCGAGTAAAAATAGTTTTAGGTTAACTAAGATTTTTTAAACGAAATTTCACCAGTCTGAATTTCTTAATCATTGACTGGCCTATTTTCTAACGTGTGCTTTTTGCATATACAGCATACATATAATGCTACTTTGAATAATGGATTATCATATATTTTTCTTCAGATTCTGAGGATGGCAAATGTCTCTCGTTATTATGCTTTTATTTTTCGTGTCACATCAAGCCTTGATAAACTGACCTTTTGCACACCACATAACATTATATGTCACATGATACATTAGTTGTCATACCATTTTAAGTATATATATAAACGTAAACTTTAGGACGTTAACAAGGCCAGATATTCCGTTAAGAAATACAAGGCAATTGCATAAGATGGCAAATTTTAGGGGGCGGCAAATTTTTAATTGACGACCGTTTTTTTATTATCAAGTATGTATCTGAAACTAAAGTTTGCTCATGAACGCAATTTGCATACTACCTACCAACATATTTTTAAAATACATGTATACATCGAAATATATATCTGAGAAATTGCAAAAAACAAATTTTATTAAAATATTTAAACGAATTAATGAAATATACAAAATATATATAAATATACGCCTGTATATTTTTTTTATTTAATTAAAATAAACTTTATTTTATTTAAAATCAAATTCTGAAAAGACTGACAATAACAGGTAAAACTTCAATCAAACTTTTAATTTTGTATATTTTTAACTTATTAATATGAGTAATTCTACAAAAAATTTATTAAGCTTTAGTTATTACTTAACCATGAAATAAAAATAAAAGCAAGAAACAGGAGGAAACGGAAGACGACTGATAATTGTCAAGAACATATTAACAGATGGACAATAATGAAAGACGTAATAAAAGCATGGGACCAGCTTGCCCATCCCTGGTTTTAGTATGAAGCTAAGAAACAGCAAAACGGACATAAGAAGATGAAGAAGAAGAAGAAGAAGAAGAAGAAAAAGAAGAAGAAAAAAAAGTGAGTACTTTAAACATCCATTTGCTCTAACAGTATCAAGGAATGCTCAATTGCAATGAATTTAAGTTAGATATTTTTATTTATATTTTGTGGTACGATACAAAGTTTTGGTCAAAATTAGGAAGAATGTAAACCTTACCTTATAATTTCATATGACATTTTTTATGTATGTTTCTTCTAAAAATTATTCTGATAGCTTTTCCATATTCATTATTTAGTTTTTTTTTTATAAAAATAGCCCCAAATTCGGTTTGTTTTTGTTTTATTGTGATAGGTTATCTGGTCTGACATAAGTTGACAATTGTTGAGACTGGTACAGTTTCCTACCTTATCGATAACCATTTTCAATAAATAAATTATTCCTGGTTATTTAAAGGATATTTTATTATACTGCATTCATAACTAGGATAGTTTATTATCAATAAATATATTTTTATAAATTCAATTTCGTTTTCACACATTTTCCGGTTATTTTGGTCTGTAGGAAGAGGAAAGCTTAACTCTCATAATTAATGAGTAGTTTCCAGAAATTACTGAAAATTTCAGGAGTTTTATAAATTTTAATTTGGCAGACTTTATTTTTTTTTGATAAAAAAATAATATTTTAATTATATTTCCGGATATAAATAATCCGTCGGCCATTGCTTAGGTGACAATTTTTGTGTGAGGTGGTAATCTTTTGGAACTTTTTATTCTTGGAATATTTAAGTTAAAATATCTCATCGTGTTGAGGATTAAATGTAAAAAGTTCAAGTTTTTGGTTTCCTGATCATTGCATATGATATTTTTGATTGTGATCTGGAAATCTCGCTAAGTTCAATCGTTCAAGTTGCATTAATATATTAATGCGTAGGTCGAAGGGTTCGACTCAAAGCAGATGTTCTTTGCTATTATCTTTTTTTTTTCTCTGGACAATTTTTCAACCAATACGCACGAAACAATTAAAGAAAACTTTATGTAATAAGCCAGGTCAAGGGGTAAGATTAAGTTAATCAAATCACTTAATATTTTAAGTTTATTAATAGTAACTTAAGATTTTTTGTCAGTTTTATAGAAAGTAAGCTGTTAGGTATTTACGCCATTCTCAATGGAGCTCTCTACAACTAGAATTCTGAAACAAAACACGTCTACCCTATCTCTATCTCATTTGTGCTACACTTTCCAGCCAATCAAATTAATACTGTATTTGTTTTTCATACAACAAATACAGTATTTATTTGGTTGGCCGGAAAGTGTAGCACTGAGCGGCACGAACGAACATAGCTAATGTGAATCTGTAGAATAAGATAATTCTACTAAAATTTAGATGGCGCCAGTAATTTCTTTAATAAAAATAATAGTTACACTTTTCGTTCAACAAAGAACAAATACAGAATTTGTTTGGTTGGGTGAAAGTGGGAGTGTATGTATGTCTTCTATCCTTTTTGGGTAGAACTTTTGTCCCTGTCTAATCTAACGGGAGAAATCGCCATTATAAAAATAAGCGAAAATTTAAAATTATTTGTAAATCAAAAAATAGTTCTCTAGAATCACCCATTTATTTATTTTCCTGGCCACTGGCCTGGCAAGGGTTCATTCCCGTGTTTTTGTTTTTTCAACATGCTGGATTAAACTTCAAAAGTGATTTAATTTTATTGTAATTAACTTTGCAATATTTGTACATGCCAAAGTTTACTCTAGAGTACACCTTGGACATACTCGCAATCAGCATTTTGATACTCTTTATTATACCGGGTGGGTTTTCTGGAACGAATCTTACAATTTTTAAACCATGTATTGAAAAAACTGGTATTGTATAACTATCAACAATGTACGGCAATACATATTCAATACTAATTTTGTAAAGCACTAGTCAATGACTAAAGTTCATTTTATTAAGGTATAGTTTTTTTTTAACTTCCCGCTTGTAAACATTCCTAAAGTTGCCATGGTAACGCGAAATTCGCATGTGTCGTAAGCCGGTTTGCAAGGCCCGTTTCACACAATTGACATTTGACATCACAGAACAGCCATTAACTAGTTAAAAAGTGATTTTGTGACAAAATTTTGTTTCTACAGAGATAGTTTCTATACAAAAGTGTTTTTTTATTAAACGTTTTAGCAGTTCTCCTTTTTTTCATATCAAAACATTATGGACAGAGAAGGTAAGTACCTATTATATGTACTTTTGTCTATAGACTTATAATTTCTAATTAACTATTTTCATGCTTTTGATTATAAAAAAACTACTTGCTTTTTATTATAAAAACCTACGAATTAACACAATTCCATAGAAAAGTTACGTGAAATTAGAAGGTGGGTGTTCTCTGACGAGAAGTATTTATGGGTTATGTTGACATTTTAAACAAGGCAAATGCTTCAGTGTAAATCGGACTTCTTGACTTATTTAGCGGGAAGTTCAAAAAAAACTATAACTACCTTAATAAAATGAACTTTAGTAGTCATCTATACTACCTTACGTAGAAAGCAGTTACTGTATCGTCGCGAAGCAAATTATACACGTCCAACAATAAAAAAAAATAATTTGGGACGTTGCTCATTTTTTTGCTAAACTGAAAATACTGCCTAAAATAGTGAAAATCTCATACTATTTCAGTGTAGTAAAAAAATGAGCCCATGAAGTGTATTTTTTATGACAGATTCGTGTTAAGCATAAGAAGAACTTTTTTTTATTTTTGTGGGTCTTATATATTCTTATGTATTTTGGGATGCTGAATGAGCCCATGAAGTGCCTTTTTTATGAGGATTCGTGTTCAACATCCCAAAATACATAATAGGTGGGTACATACAACTTTTTATTTTTGTGGGCCTGTATTATGGTTAGATTTTTTTTTGTGGTTTAATAAATAAATCTGCAATTAAGTACAGCAAAATTAACTTGGTTAACCAACGAGCAGTCTTTTCTGTTATTTTTTTACAGTGTATTTTCAATAAATTATGGATGGTTTGTTTAAAAAACGGTACAAAGTTTGAAAATCTAGTGTTGTGAGTTTAAACAGCGTCATGGGCAACTAATTCCATCAATTACCGACAGATGGTCTCATTATTTTCAGACAGTGCAGTATTGTTTCTGAATTTATTACCCACTTTCATAATTAGAACTTTAAATGTGTATTTTCATCAAAAAGGTCCCAAGTTGTTGGCTACATTTTAGGAGTGAGTTCTGGAGTGAGATATATGGAAAACTTAGCAATTTATACGATGATAGTAACAATACTGAAGTTAGTGTGGAATCCGAAGACTTCAATGCCTGCTTAGTACGTCCTTCCGATGTAAAACTTGCTATTTCTAAACTCAAACTTCATAAATCCGCAGGATGGGATGGTTTCTGTCCTGAACATATAGTTCACGCTCCTCCTGATCTACACTCATATCTGGCTCTCTGCTTTTCTTCCGCGTTTTCTCACGGCATTACTCCCCTCGCTCTTACGAAGAATATTATTGTTCCCATTGTTAAGAATAAAAGTGGAGACATAGCCTCCTCTTCGAACTACAGGCCCATAGCTATTTCAACGTCCCTATCCAAAGTCCTGGAGCTTATTATTCTAACCAGATGTGAACCCTACTTTAAAACCTGTGATAATCAGTTCGGCTTCAAGAAAGGTAGTGGCACGTCTGAAGCTATCCTGTTGTTTAAAGAAACGGTTACGTATTACCTTAAAAAGAATACCCCTGTTTATGCTATTTTCCTGGACCTAAGGAAGGCGTTTGATAGAGTGCACCATCCTACTTTGATCAACACTCTATTAAAACGTAAGGTTCCTAGATACCTATGCCGATTTTTGAATAGCTGGAATCGCAAAGCCACCGCATCTGTCCTCTGGGGGTCCTCTCTGTCTCCATCCTTCAATCTTCGCAACGGAGTACGCCAAGGCAGCTTACTCGCTCCTGATGAATTTAATTCTTATATAGATGAACTGCACTCAATCATTGCCATAGTTCCTGCAGGCTGTTATTGTGGAGGCGTCAAGATTAACTGCATTAGCTACGCCTATGACATGGTCCTTCTTAGTCCTTCACTTCAGGGTATTCGCATGTTGGTGAAAAAATGCGAAGAGTTCGCTAGGGCTTTCTTTCTCAAATACAACGGCGACAAAAGCAAAATGATGGTATTTAAACCCCCTTCATATAAAGACCTTAGTGTTCCTCCTGTGTATCTCGATAATAGTTTAGTTGATCGCGTCTCTGAGATAAAATATCTTGGTCATGTTATAAATGACAAGCTCTGTGATAATTCTGATATTCAACGACACTACAAAAGCTTATGTGCCCGCGCAAACATGATTGCCAGAAGGTTTTATAAGTGCTCCTCCGAAGTCAAAAACCTTCTTTTAAAAACATTCTGCTATAACCTCTATGCTGGTGAACTATGGTTTAACCACACTGCTGCTTCATGGCGCACGCTTCGGATATGTTATAACGATGCCTTCCGTATACTACACAGACTTTCCCGCTACAATAGTGCTTCAGAAATTTTCGCGTATTCCGGAATTGACACGCTTGATGCTTTACGATGCAAAAAAGTTGCTAATTTTGTGAAACGCCTTTCCTGTACTCAAAACTCTTTTCTCCAGTCCTTATTTGACTCTGACCTGGCCTTTAACTCTACGTTAATTTCTACGTGGCGCCTTCTTTTATTTACACAATAATTTTGTTTTTTTTTTTGTTTTGTAAATGCTGTTTTTAATGGTTAATATTAATGTTATTTTTTTTTCTTTGTACATAATATGTATATTATATAGCATAATCATGCTGGAATAAATAAATAAATAAAAAAAATAAAATTTAGGAAATATTACCTACCTACACTGATAAAAATGCATTTGAGAAAAGTATTTTTACATTCCAGATGTAGACAAAAAAATTACATTATGTATACCGGAACTTTACATTATATATATTATTATGTACCGGAAGTGTACAAAAAAAGTGTAAAGTTACGTGATACATACCTTAAAATTACATAAAATTTGTAAATGTTCGGTATTCATCTTGTTTTAACATTAAAATGTAATGTGAATTTCCGGTATCCAATATAGGTTATTTTAATGCCAACTTCAGAACCGGAATATTACATTTAAATATTAACATTTTTATCAGTGTAAAAGTATTTTTACATTTCAGATGTAACAAAAATTTACTTTATGAATACCGGAATTTACAAAAAAAAGTGTAAAATTATGTGATACATACCTTAACATTACATAAAATTTGTAAATGTTCGGTATACATAATGTAAATTTTTGTTACATCTGAAAAGTAAAAATACTTTTCGCACTGTAAGAAATGTTAAAAAAATGTAATATTCCGGTTCTGGAGTTGGAATCAAATAACCTATATTGGATACCGCAAATTTACATTTCGTTTTTAATATTAACAAGATGAATACCGAACATTTACAAATTGTATGTAATTTTAAGGTATGTATCAGGTATTTTTACACTTTTTTTTGTAAATATCCAGTATACGTCCATGTAAATTTTCAGTATACATAATGTAATTTTTTTTTACATCTGAAATGTATCCTAAAATCAAGTTTTAAAATTACAATATTATTTAAAATTACGCTATAAAATTGAGCAAAATTGTCAGTTTTAAAGTTAAAGCAAAAATTTTATTTTATTGTAAAATTATAATTTTACAATTTCTTTTAAAATTCTGGTACCGATAGCCGGTAATTAAATTGCAGGTTATCCGTACCAAAACCATTTTTTTACAGTGTATAACTATAAAGTAATAAAATTTTCTAAACCAATTAAAAACTGTTTTAAAGTTTGTGTATTAAATTTGGGAGTTTGATTATAAGATATCTTCCTTAAATATAAAATCCACATTCTATTTATAAATCCAAACTGACAAATGGGGACATCTTCAAGCGGAAATCACCAATATTATACGGCCGATATGCCATAAATTAGGGAAGGCTAGGTGGGCGGATAGGGGAAAAACAAAAGGAACCTCCACAAATATCAATGTATTTGACATGACAGACTAAAAACATAAATTTTAAAATATGATACTTCGAAATGCTATCTCATTTATATCGAGGTTTATATCATTAAAAGTAATTTTTTGGCTCACAAATTTAGACAGGCTATCAATTTTTATAGCTATTTGATGAATGTAACATTTCTACAAAAATTAAATGCATGGACATAATTTTATTACAATAATCATATATGAATAAAATTATCAAATTGAGAGAAAAAATACAGAACATAATTTCAAGAATACCATTTGTATCACCCGTTAGGCAATATTAGGTAATAGCTTAGGGCGATCTTTTTTTGTCTCAGGTAAGTATCGAATACTTAAGTTTTTCGCCCCCGAGAACACTGGAATACCTTTTTTTGTCATAATTTTTTTTGGCGGGACATTGCCTTAGGATCGCAACTTCAGTAAATCCGGCTCTGTATGTGTACTATTTATAGAGAGTTGGAAAAATTGAGTGATAAAGTTGGGAAATTATGAGATGTGAGGATCTTTTTTTTTGTCATCAAAATTTTTCGGGGGTAAGTCTTAGGTGTTTTTCAATATTTTGAGAGGTGAGGTGCTTTTTTTTTTAATCGTCAAAATTTTCGGGGGTAAGTTTTTGGTGTTTTTCAAAATTTTGAGTGAGGACTTTTTTTTGTCATGATTTTTCGGGGGTAAGGTTTTGGTGTTTGGTATAAAATTTTAAAGTTGGTTTTAATATGTATCATTTTTGGGTGTAGCTGAATTTATTGGCCGAGATGGTACTATTTTTAGATTTTTCTATCAGTGTAGATGTTATTTTTTAATTTATTAAAAAATGTATTCTTAAAAATCGTTTGTTTACAAAACAAAAATAAATTGGTATAAGTTTATTATTTGAAATTAATAATTTTCTAATCTACGTTTGAGTAAAAGAAACAGTCTGGCTGTTGCCTTGTGGCATTTCGTTTTTCAAAGAAACTGAACATTTGATATTCAAAGGAAATAATTGAAAACGAAATGTAATTCTTAACTTCATCAACGTTTCTGTTTATTTCAACTGACATCTAGATAACTTACCATTTATTATTTTTAATTTCGAGACTTAATATTTAAAATTTTCAGAAAAAACAAACTTTAGCTGAAGGTACTAAAATAAATATAAAAATAATATCTTTTACGATAATTGTAATAATTATTATTATTATCTATTTATTTGGTATACACGGTGTATTTGAAATAGGGTTCAAAATTTTTCTGGGATGATTCTACAACAGAAAATATGACAAAAAGTTCCTATAAACATATGTCTAAAAATGCGTCATAAGCGAGCTACGCTCCTTTGAAAGTGGCTGAAAAATTCGTTTTTTATTTAATAATCAGGAACCCTTTGAGATATAGCAACGAGGTTTTGCATCTTAATAAGGTCCATCTTCGTATGTTATTTCCATGTACTTATTTTAACCAGGGGCGTGCAAACGGGGGGCCTTATCAGTTTTTTTGTCCCAAACTTTTTTCTTACACTTTCAAAGGGGTGAGCACCCTTACGACGCCTTTTTAGACATATGTTTATGAGAACTTTTTGTCATATTTCTTGATAACATTTCGGATACTATTTCAAATACACCGTGTATATACCATATAAGACAGCATAAGTAGCTAATAAAACTAAGCTACAACTAAGTACATAGGCAAAAAAGTGATAAGGCTACGCATTTCGCAGAGCCCTGGTCAAAATAACTACATGAGTTTAACTTAGGGTTATAGGACTTATTAAGGATATATTACGTGCAAAATTTTGTTGCTATAGCTGAAAACTCCTCCGAGTTATTAAATATAGAAAATTTAGAGCCCTTTTTTAAGAAGCAGTAGCCGTTTTTGAACATATATTTATAGACTTTTAATTCATACTTTTTATGTAGAATCACCCCTTAAAAGCTTTATAGCTATTTAAAAATCATCCTGTATATAAATTTACAAAACAATAGTTAAAAATAAAAATTAAGATCAATCGAGGAATAATTAATAATTAAATATTATTTTGTTTACAGTGATTTGGTTTATAATTAGCTAACAGAATAGCATTTTGATTATTCATCTATAAAATTGCATTGTTTAATTTTAATCAAATGACATAGAGTCCATGTGTGTGTGTGCGTGCGCCCTCAGTTCTCATAATTCAATAGGACCTAGGTATTTTATTCGTCCGGCCGGAAAATTTCAATACACAAACATATAAAAGAACTAATTGTTTAAAAACTAATGTTAAAATAATTTCTATTTCGAAATTTAATATAAATCTGCACATGACTGTAAAAGTTACAACTGCATAATTGCATTTGCCAAAAAATAATTTGTTAAAATATTAATTATAACTTAATTTCATGAAATATGCATAAAACTAGCAAATACCTACGGGAAAATAAACTATAAAATCGAAGAAAAAAAAAATGTGCTTGTCAAAAAAAAAGGGAAAATTGTTTAAGATTGTAGATAAGAAAATGGCAAAAACTTTCGATAAAGAAGTCTTAGAATAGCTTCTAAGGGAACTACAAGACTTTAAAGAAGGTACCGTCAAGTGAGGTGACTTCGGACGGTGTGGGTAATTTCGGACACTTTTTCGCAAAATTCTCTGAACCAAAGCACGTGTGCACAATTTGTGCGCACATGCTTTGGTTCAGAAAGTTTTGCGAAAAAGTGTCAGAAGGCGTCCACACCGTCCGAAGTCACCCCAATACGGTACATTCAATACACAGGCCTACAAAATGTGGGTCATTAGAGTATGGATTTTGGGAAATAATTCTTAGAGCTTCGGGTATGTTAATTTTGAATATGATAGTTCATAATGTTAGTTAAGTGGAAGTTCTTCAACTTTTACTTTCACGTGAGAATAATTTTTTAAAAAAATTAATTTTAAATTTCAAAAATTACTAAATTAACAGGTTTGAATTCTCGTTTGAATTTTTACAAAAGATTTTTTGTGAGCACCTTATAATGAGTTTCAATAAAAAATCGAGATGTGATATAGTCTAACACACGGTAAGAAACCTACGTCGAAAGGGGGAGGTAGGAGAAAAAAACGCTCCTATTGAAGCGCATTCAACGTAAACGTGTTTTTAGTTAGATTTTATATTCAAGAATATTGATTTCCCATTTTTTTCCGCATTCTTTAGATAGTTTTAGAACCGTGTGTCAAACAATACTAAAAGAAATTTTAAAATCAGCATACTATCAAAAGTACTGAAAGTATCATTACTTTATCTGGGCCTACTTTGGTCCTTGGCCATCTGTTTTTGCTTGTTTGGACCCAAATGCGAATAAAACCAAACCAACAAAAACAGACCAAGAACCAAAGAGTCCTAATACCGCAACCCTAACTAAAAGCCATTATTAGAAAAAGTCACTTTGTGCATAATTATTCCGCTGTAGGCTTCAAATGTGTTACTTTTTTAAATGTCTAAAAAATCTTGACATGATAGAAAAAATAAATGACAAATTATTTTGGAATTTGCATTATATCGCAAACTAAGAGAATCTGTCTCACACCAATTTTTGATCAATTGATTGCAGGTCTGTGTAACGAATTCTACAGTAGCACTGTGATCGTTGACCCCTTAGTCCCTACCGTGGACTCCTGGTGAGTCACACATGCATGGCCATCGTGGTGATTGAATGGATTGATGGATAGCTGTCATTACCAGTGACAGTTTTAAGACCAACCGCCGCCCCCGCATTCCATTTTATCACATCTGCCTTGCTTTGCCTTGCCTTGCCCATTACTTCTGATTATCACAGATCTCTTAAATCAAACTGGATGTCTGATGATTTAAAATAAAAGTAACTATAGGTGGATAGCCTGACGCCATCTTGATTTAAAACTCACTACTAGTGTTGGGGAACAAGGTTGGTAAAATCATATAAATTAATAATTAACATGGTAGTATCGTTAAATAATTTAGGTAGATTTAGGATTATTTTCAGGTGATGTCAGCTTCTTACCTCACGTTTTTTCGCAAATAAGAAAAAAAAAGTACATAACCTATACATTTATTTTTTTATCGAAAACATATTGAGACTCTCAAGTTGAGAGTGGACTTGAGTGGCTGCAAAATTTGGTTATATCTGCAGATATCTGGGTAGAAGATTTGGCAAATAAAACATATATTTAAGGTTTAAGTTTTTGACATTTTACAACTGAGGCCGAGACTGAGGAAAACTACGTACCCCAAAAGTAATGAAAGTAATTTCTTAGTTTGTCTTGAATTTGAGTAAAATATATCACTTGACAGATATCCTTAAAGATATTCCGAGAAATATTAAGAAAGGAACTACCCTTAAAGTTTCCATATTTTTAGATAATAACCTTGTATCCATTTTTTTCCGTTTGTGGTCGGGATTGAGATCTGCCTACAAATTGTATAACGACTCATTACACCGGCCCACCAAAAAAAAGTTGTCTGTACTGGAGTTTGGACCCACCTATGTATTTTGGGATACTGAACACGAATCTGTCATAAAAAATGCACTTTATGGGCTCATTATTTTGCTACACTGAAATTGCAGATGAGATTTTCACCATTTTAGACAGTTTTTTCAGTGTAGCCAAAAAAAGAGCCCACGAGTTGCCCTTTTTAAAGCAGATTCTCAAAAACTTTTTTTTGGGCCCACAAAAAAAAGTTGCCTGCGCTGGGGTTGTCTACACTGTAATTATAGACTAATAATACGAGATTTTCACCATTTTAGACATCCCAAAATACATAAGAATAGGTGGGGTTGAGCCAGCACAGAAAACGTTTTCTTTTTGTGGGCATGTGTTATTAATGAGTAAGTTTGGTTTATTCAGGCATAATTATCACTAATTAAACTAAGCCATTCTGTCATTTTTATTGGTCAAACAGAAAGATGGCTTTTCACCTGGCCAATGAAAAGGACAGAATGGCTTAGTTTAGTTAGTGATAATAATACCTGAAACAGCCTTAAAGTCATTTTTAATTAAGTATTTATTAGTGAAATAATTTGTTTTAAATAAATATTTTTTTACAGTATTAATTTGTCAATTTTCAGCATCAAAATTTCAAAATTTGCTTTAAATTATTAATTCGAAATATTACAGATACGCTTAAAAAAATGTACACGTTTAAATAAATAAAATAATATGAATGACAAATATCAAATCGAGTATAAACTGGAACGTCATATTATCAAGTAATTTGAAACTATTATTGCTAGATAGATATGTTTAAAAAAGTGCCTGTTTGAATTTTTTTTGATATTGTGTCAGTTAATATAATGAGTCGTGCAATATTTTTCAATTAAAGTCATTAATAATATATATACATATTAGTTTTTTCCAATAAATATGCATATACAGGGTGTTTTAAAAATCTTCACCAGAAATTGAGGTTTTAGGCTTATTGTACCCGCAAATAAAAGCCTGACCACATTAAGAAGAACAAAGCATTTTAAAAAGTTTATCATAGTTCGAAATCCTTTAGATGGAACTAAGTAGACTGTGTTGTATGAGAAAACGATAAAGTTAATAACTTTTTTCTAGGATAAACATGTGACTTGGGCTAGTATATATCTCTACCAACGAACTAACAACTCTTCTCTCTAGAATACGCATACCGTTAATATAAAGTATCTCCAACATCTCGGTTTGTTTGTAAACAAATAGTGGGTATATTCAGGCCTGAACAATAACAATTACCAGTAACTGTTATCGTTGTCTCTGTTAGAACAAAGCTGTGCGAGTAAGACAGACAAATGTATATGTTGGCTACGTTTTTTTCAGTTTTTACAAATGAAATACCTATTCTAGAGAAAAGAGTTATTAGTTCGTTGATCTCTACCTGTAGTTTTTATAGTTACTTTTTATGGAAGGCTTTTTCTAGTCTTCTTCCTAACTTCACCGGTGCACCCTATTACCAAAAGTTAGATAAATAGATATATATGTGATGAATTTTATTGTTCATTATTTTATCAATATCAACTAACGACTATTGAAAATTTATATTCTCAAATAAAGAGCGCCTATCTACTAGTCAGTGACAACATTTATTATTTATACAATGTTTATATTACAATATTACAATGTTTTATTTTTATCTATTGATATTTTTCAAATACCTGTACTATAGGTCCTATAGCCTAGTCAGTCGAATAGTCCAGTAGTCAGGAAGTTTTAAATTAAGAATAATATTTGTTAAATATGAAAATAAGTAATTTACTTTAGTGACACTACTGGCAGGCGTACTCGGTGCACTATAGAATCAATCGCCGCAATATTGTACGTACCGGGTAAGTTTTATTTATGTCCACCCCTAAAATTAAGATTTATCTTCATTTAATAAAAACGTAACTTTGGAGATTTATATAATCTTACATTGGCTATAAAATGGCAGAATTAATTTTTTTGTTTCACTTCCGGTTTCCCGGAAGTGACATACCTAAATATATTTTTTTTTATGGAACACCCTCTAATTTTTTACATTTTTTAATTTAGCCAAAAAAAATATGTATAAAAAACAGTTTTTTTTTACTTTTTTATAGACCTTTCGAAAATAATTTGTGCAATTTTTCTATTGACTAGACTACTAGGATACACTGTTAGTTTCGGTTTACGCATCTTCAAAGATAAATTGCTTTAGGACTACTTTGTTTTCGTATCATTTGAAGACGAAAATATTTACAGAATATTTTTTCCATAGAAATCAACCTGATCACTGGACTATTTTTCATGTGCTTCCATAAATAATTGTGATCGCAATTTTAATGTAAATCACAAATCTATTCTTACTAAATCAATGTGAATTGATTGCTTTTATTTGTTACATAGTGAGCTATGGACATGTTTTATTAATGCCCTAGTCAATACAATGAGACCAGATACATGATGTTACTAATTGAATTTTTATAATTACGCATTCATGTTTAGAAATATCTTTATTATGCACATTATATGTTCATTATTTTACAAAACATCGTATAAATTATATACGTTAAGGCTATAACTTGTAACTTTGTTAAGAAAGTAAAATTAATATTTTTTTTCTATTCTTTTGTGACATAAGTTTTGTCAAATAATTATCATTTTTAGGATCCCTAAATTACTGGTCAATTATGACAAAAGTAAAGCAAAGAAGAATAATGCATCCTAGATCAGGCCCTGATTCAATGTTGAAAAAACATTTTTTGTCAAGCTTTTTTTGCGAGTAAAAAGTTGGGAAACTCTTACTATTTATTTGGAAATTTTTTGACCTACTAAAAAAAACCCTCGCGTCACCCCTGTTTTTGGTTTAAGGAAACTGTAATAGGATTTATGTACTGAAGATTGGACAAGAAAACAACGGATTAATGAATGAAGGAAGAACTAAGAACTTTTTGTGCCATTGAAGAGCGAAATTTGACAAGAATTAGAGTTAAACTAAGCCTTCTAGAATGATCTCTAATAGCATTGTATTAGAGGTAGGAACATTAGGTACAATAAACACCTGACTAAATTTTTTTCAGTTGTAAATAAGAAGAAGACTAAGTCTTTTTTATGCTTGGAAGGTCATGCCATAGAATTCTTTCAATACGTCTTACAAACAAACAAGCAGTCACGTGATCATATGTCCTTCCCACTTCGCCGTTCCTAACCATAGAGTGGGAGAGAGTGCACCAGGGCAGTAACTAGGGGGAGGGGGGCTAAGCCCCCTTGGCCTTGGTTTGAGCCCCCCCTGGTATTTTTTATTTTTTAAGTCACCTACATTTGGAAGTAATTTTTTTTGCAGGGGCGCCAAATTCAGCAGAAACCGTCAGAAGCTTTTTTTCTTACAGGTAATTGTTGGGGCTCCAATTTTTTTTTTTGGAAGGGGCGCCAAGGTCGGTAGAAACCGTCGGGACACAAAGCTAAAGCTTGTTTTCTTGAAGGTAATTTTTGGAGCGTCAATTACAATTATTTTTTGAAGGGGCGCCAAGTTGTTGTATGTAGAAACCGTCAGGGACAAAGTTTTTTTGTTTGAGGGTGCCTGGTGGCTGAGCCCCTCCCCTAGATTTTTCTCTGGTTACGGCCCTGGAGTGCACGATAGTAAAGTGACTAGATTGACCACTTAAAAGAGCTTTATAGAGAAACTTTTGAGTAATCTGATGGAATTTACAAAATACTCTATATGTAATACATACTGACTTTGTCATACAGTTGTTAAATCGCTAAATGCTTTATAAAGCCTATGAACATATGGTAATCGTCAATTTCTACAGCAAAAAAAACTATAATTCTGACAATATCTTGAATATGTTGTTGAATTAAGATAAAATATGTATAGTCATTAACCGTTACTGTAATAAATTAAACTTTAGAAATTCAATAAGGCATCTGGTATGTTTCGCATGAACAAATTAACATTGACATTTTTACAGTTGCCCATTTTTCCAAATCGGGTATATTTATGTACAAAACTGCGATGTATAAAGTACTCCATGGAATAGGGTGGATCTATATTTTTATATTTAATCAATTCTGTATAAGATACAATATGAATTGCCCTTAAATCAGTTTATTGAAAAGAAAGTCTATATATATATTTTTTATTTACGAAAATTTCCTAAAAAACTTTATTGACAAAATAATATATAAATGCACTTACAATACATACAAGTAGAAATAAAAAACTAAAAGTTATTCCATTCATGTTTTCTTATTATAAACTAATACCTAGCAACAAAATATATTTGTATTGGAACAAAAATTAAGCTGGCAATATGCATCCAAATTTTGATAGCTATCAATTTTTGGCCACCATAATAAATATATGATGAATGTCACGCTATTGCGGCCCTTTACTATTTTCAAAAGACGGTAAAAATGCACAATATAATGCTATAAATCAAAAAGCTGCAGATAAATCCTATAACTGCGACAATTTGGATGCATTTGTAAATATCAACCCCATTGACATTTGTTTGATTGAAGCTCTGTCGATGCGAATTTGTTTTATTTTATAGCAAATTTGATTTATATATCAATCAAAATTTTTATTCTATAAATTATTTCATTTATACATGCATTGCAGATCAGTCATGTTTTATTTAAAATTTGTTTTATTCATTTAATTAATGGTATAAAAATAAAATAATGTTACTTTATTTAGCAATTTTAGCAGTTTTTATTTAATTTTAGATCAAAGTTTCAATGTTTATTATTTCATGTTTAACTAAGTAAGGTTTCTTGCTTTAAATTATAACGACCAATTTTACAAAAATAATACCTTAATTAATTACCATAGAAAGCCCTGATCGAGGCCCTGATCAAAAACAAATAAACTCATCCCGTCCTGAAAAAAATTTGGACTCGCTTATGATTTCGATTTGTTATGCTGATTAAAAGGTAACTAATCTACTGATATTAAGTTTCGTATTAAGGCTCAAAGTTTTTTTTATTTGAAAAGGCAAGTTTTTGGCTATACCACTGCTAAACACCTTCATAGAAAAATTCTGGATACACCTACGGTACCAACCCGATGGAATTTTTTTTTTTGAGTTTAAGGGTTAAAAACTAATATATTTTTTTTATTTCGGGGGACAGTATATAATTTTGGCACTGCAAGATTTAGACTGCCATTGTTTCAACCCTTCACAAGAAAAATCTTTTTTTTTATCGAGGGGAGTAAAGATTTCCGACACTGCTGTTAAGTTTTTGAGTAAAATACTGCTTCGGCTTCTCTCAAGAATGGGTCCGACTATGGTTCCAACCTGTTGCTCTGATTAAAAGTTAGCTATATAATAATCTACTGATGTAGTTTAGGGGTTATTTTTTTAGGGGAAAAGAAAGTATACACCACACCTATTTAGTTTTGAATAACTGTTTCAGCCCACAAAAAAATCCTGGATACGCCTGTTATTTTGATTGAAAGCCAATTAATCTACTGATATTGACTTATAGAATTAGTTTTGCTATAAATCTTAGGTTAAAAATTAAATATTCTATTTTTTAGAAATAGAACAAGGTTTCGTCACTGCTACAAAATTTTGACTGCAGCCCCTCTCAATAAAAACTCTGGATACGCATATGATTATTCTGATTAGTAGGTAACTAATGTCGCAGTATGCAATTCTTTTATTTTTTAGAAAAAAGTTAGTCACTGCTACAAAATTTTGACTGCAGCCCCTCCCAAGAAAAATTTGGGATACGCATATGAATATTCTGATTAAAAGTAAACTAATCTACTGATGTTGAGTTTAAGCATTAGTTTTGCTATAAATCTTTGGATAAAAAACGTCTGGTATGTCGCAGTATGCAAATAACTCTGGTGGAAGCATTGGCACAAGAAGACGAGAGTGCCGCGCAGATGCACTAAGTAGATCAACAGACGTAAATAGCGATATAAAGAAATAAAAAAAATATGAACAAATAGGCAGGGTAATTTTTTAAATGAGCCCTCCCCTTATATCTTTTCGTATTGTGAGACAAGTGAGCAAAGTTTCATCATTGACATAATTTATCCGATGCACTTCTATTCCAAAATGGTGATCTTTTTAAATGACCCTCACTTTGATGTTTTAAACGAGATGAACTAAGACATGAATTATTTAGAATTGTCCATAATCGCTAAAAACACTTCGTAGACAAAAAATTATTGGATATTTCAAGAAAGTCCATATTAATTTTGAAAATAAACCAAATAATCATTAAAACGTACTATAATAATGGGTTAAACTTCTAAAAAAATCTAAAATAGCTAAAAGAGATGTCGGAATGATCTATTTTTTTCAGGAAAAAATTATTTTATTACAAGGATCATTACTATCAATTTTGAAAATAATGCATTAAATAACACATAAGTTATAGGGGCGCGTCTATTTCATAGAGTTTAAAAAATAAAGTTGGCGCATGAGAATAAAACAATTATATATTGGTTATGTAGTGTACTGAGAAAAAATTCAATATACTTTTCCCATATGGGATACATACCTTGTTTAAAAATAATATTTTAGAGAGAGAGAGAGAGAGAGAGAGAGAGAGAGAGAGAGAGAGAGAGAGATCTGGGAGTTAGATGAAATTATCAGGGGCATAGAATACTAAACAAGAATAAATAAAGATATAAGGAATTGGCTAGGGATGGGAGATTAGCTCAGCGGTCTAAGGCATTGATATAGCATTGACACTGAGCTAATGATCGTGAGTTCAAACCTCACTGGCGCCGATTTCCTTTTTCAAATAATTAATAATTAAAATTTGGCGAAGGCGTACTCCCTAGATATATTGATTCGAAAGTCAATTAAAGCCGGTGGTTCCCTCTACTACTAGCCCACACAAGTCCTGGACTTAGGGGATGCTTAATTAAGTAGAATAGTACGAGGTTAAAAATAAACAAAAAAATAACCCTATGTGGGATGAAAATCTGCCTTGGGACAGAATTCTTGATGATAATGATGATGTGGTTTTAAAACTATTCAGAAAACATACAAAATCATCAGACAAAATTAACAGTCCATAATCTAGGTACTTAAGGCAGTGCACACGGGGTGCAGGGAAGCCCGACGGTCTAAAGAACAGCCGGTCGTGATATATGGGGCACCGGGTGTCAACTGAGTGATGCATAGGCACTGACTGTCTCCAGGCCGACACTACTTTGTAAGAAATGCAACAACACTTTCAATAATTGAATAGAACAATAACTTAAAGTGTTTTGGCAACGATTTATTACAGTATTATGAAATTATAAATCAGTTAATGCAGTAGCTTCCAAAACTTCTACATGCAAAAAAAACTTCTGGATGCAAAAAAAATTGTCGGCCAAAAAAACGATGGGTTTAGGAAAGAAAAGTTTATGTCATTGTTTTTGTTTACATTTACTTGTCATGCAGTGCTATCTTTAAACATGTACTCAATACAATGGGTCCATGGGCAATAGGCAGACCATTATAGTACTTGTAAAATATATAGTATCGATAAGATCCTTCTAGGAGGTTAACGATAAGCACTTTCTTTTTATACTGAATTCTCACTTATTTCTCTCTTAACTGTCACTATCAACCAATCACGTAAAGGCCTATTTACAAATACGACGTAAAAACGTAAAATAACCAATGCACGCAATTAAATGGTGCAATATAGAATTGACAATAACTGTATATTTTACCATTTATTTGCATGTATTGGTGTTTTTACGTTTACGTTTTTACGTCGTATTTGTAAATAAGGCAAATTAAGCAAATAAGGTGAGATAATGTGAGACACTAGCACTCTTAGTCTAAGATATTATGGTTAAAAAGAAAGTAGCTAGTGACACAGCGTACTCATTTCAAGATTAGAAGAGAAACTGATACAAAATTTTGTAGGATCTACCAAATCAGTAATAAAGCTGGTTAAAAGAACAATCTGCAAACATTATTATAGACCATTCAAAGCTGACAAGTGCAAAGTTATGGTTTTTAAGCCTCCTTCTTATAAAAAACTCATTGTTCCTCCTGTCGTGTTAAACAATATTGTAATTGAACGTGTTAGCGAAATAAAATATCTCGGACATATAATTAACGACAAACTTAGTGACAATTCGGATATTAAAAGACATTACAAATATTTATGTACTCGTGCGAATATGCTAGCAAGAAAATTTAACAAGTGTTCAACAACTGTTAAAAACTTTTTATTTAAAACATACTGCTACAATCTCTATTCGGGTGAACTTTGGTGTAACCATACCGCCGCATCATGGCGTACCCTGCGTATATGTGTATGACGCCTTTCTCATCCTGCACCGACTTCCGAGATATAATAGTGCCTCAGAAATGTTTGCGCTTGCTCGTGTAGATACTTTGGATGCTCTACGCCGTAAAACACTCTCTAGCTACGTACATCGCTGGAAGTTGTCTACCAACACAATGCTTAAAGCCTTAATAGAATCTGAAGTCTTCTGGCAATCTCCAGTAATAGCTAACTGGCGCCTCTTATGCTTTACTTAGGTTTTATGTTAATTATTTTTCATGTATATATGTATATGCTCTTATTATTATTTTTACTTGTATTTTTTTTGTATATGATCCTTTAGTGTTATATTATTAAAGCACTTTGTTTACATCAAACAATAAGCATTATTGTAGTGAAATTATTTAAAAATAGAAAGTGAAACCGATATTTTCATAGAATAAAATCAGAACTGCTAGAATAAATAGATTCTCATTTCCTAGGACAGGATTATTGCATGGACTATAATTCTAGGTAAGAGCGTAAAATTTATGTACGACAACGTAGAAAAGTGTAACCGTAGCGAAAATTTGCGCCAGAACATTTTGTTCTATTTGTGTCAAAAGTTCTTTCCGAAAAATGAAATATTAGCAAAGTAAACGAGCAATAAATCTCGATTCTTGTCACTCATTGTGATGTACCGTGAAACCGGCTTCCACCACTGAACTAACCTTCGAACGGGGGATTACCTGCCTCTGCGCAATTTCAAGTTAACTTTTGCTAATTTTTGTTCTTATTTACACACGGAGAAATGATTACTAAATACAATTACGTAATGTTCAGGTCCAGTGGCTCAGAAGTTAGTATAAACTGATCGAAAAAAGTTAAGGATATTGTTAAAAATGGTGCTTTCTCTGAGAAAAAACAGTTTAGGAAAAAAATCATAAAATGTTCATATATGTCTTATAATCACACGCATTTTCCGTGTCTTATAGGCTCATAAGAGATCTGTACTTTTTTTTCTTTTGGGTTGGCAACAGACAAAAGCCTATCGCTTGACGTTTTCCGTGCAAATGTCAACGTCGCTTTAAAGTTTAATTTTCTACAAGGTTTTGAGTTTAGGTTATTTTTTACCGTGTTAAAATTGTGGCTTTGTTACTTGCAGTGATAAGGAGAAGACATGACTATAAATTATATCAAAATATCATTTGTTCTTAGAGTTTTAAACATGGCGAAAACTGTAATGCCAGCCCGAAACAAAATCCCTAAATCAGTCTTCAATTTAAATGTAAGTTTTTTTTAATTTTAGAGCAAAATAGAAAAAGTTCTATAAAGCACTCGTTTTATAACACGTTTTTAGCGCACTAGTACTTTAGAAAGCTCGCCGTTATGAAACTAGTACTTTTATATACTATTAACCAGACCACAAATAGTAAAATTAATAAATTATTAATTTGTGAGTAGAATTTCTAAAAAGTTTTAATGCATTAGTTTGCAGATGCTTGACTACAATGGAGCTCTCTACAACTAGAATTATGAAACAAAAGACGTCTACCCTATCTCTATCTCATTTGTGCTACACTTTCCAGCCAACCAAATAAATACTGTATTTGTTTTTCATACAACAAATGCAGTATTTATTTGGTTGGCCGGAAAGTGTAGCACTGAGCGGCACGAACGAACATAGCTAATGTGAATCTGTAGAATAAGATAATTCTACTAAAATTTAGATGGCGCCGGTAATTTCTTTAATAAAAATAATATAGTTACACTTTTCGCCCGGCCAAGTAAATATTGTATTTGTTTAACAAAGAACAAATACAGAATTTGTTTGGTTGGGTGGAAGTGGGAGTGTATGTATGCATAAGACATATATGTCTTCTATCCTTTTTGGGTAGAACTTTTGTCCCTGTCTATTCTAACGGGAGAAATCGCCATTGGTTGTATCTTTTACATAATGTAGCAATATAACGAAATAATTAATGCAATTGATAAAAAAGAAAACGAACATAACGACGGGTGTTTCTTGTGGCATAAGACTTTTTTAAAGTACTTAGTCACTACTAAAGCAGTTTTTAACGTATTATTTTAGTCCTTTTTTCTTAAATGTAGGTCTAATATTATCGCAAATTACCATCTGGTCTGTTGTAATACCCACTATTATTCTCTTGGTTCAAGGGACAAACTGGTATCTTCAAAGATCAACAGATTACATTTAATAATGTTTAGATTCTCATCTTATTATTAATCGCTTCAAAAAATTTCAAATACTTAGCATCTGTCCACATGTCATTCATTTTTATTTTTGCGTGATATTATATCACTGATAATATAACGTTTTTGAAAAGCTGTTTTAAACCAGTAAAAGTGATGTTTTTTAATCATTATAAATATATCAGAAAAAACACTTTTACCCTGTGTTTCAATTGTTAAACCAAAAAAAAAATGTTCGTCTCTTAAAATATTGCCAAAATTAAAATTTTGTATTTATATGAATTTTTAAATAAGACAACTTAAACTATCTTTCAGCATATATTTAATACTTTCAGCTCTTAAAATGTGTGCAGGGGGGCATGGGGGCACATTTTTTTAAATGGAAAGGGGGGTCGTGTAATAAATCATTTTATAGCTTATAAAATTCTCCATTTAACTCCATATTTTTAAATTAAAAAAAAAAAAAATGGGTTTAAAATGGGGTTAAAAATGGGTATTAATGTCAAAATTCCTCTAAAAAAAACAAATAATTTTTTAAAAATGCCTAATTTCATCATAAACAAATGTTAATTATAGTTTTAAACTAATTTTAGTTGACATAAATAAAAATTTATAAAAAAAAATTAAAAAATCGAATGTTTTAGCACAAAAAATTAAAAAATTAAAACCTTAAAAAACATTTTTAAAAAATTTAAAAATGTTAGTTTAAATAGAGAATTTTATAAGCTTTAAAATGATGTATCGCACGACCCCCCTTTCCATTTAAAGAAATGTCCCCCTGCCCACTTTTTCAGAGCTATATGCTAAAAGATAGTTTAAGTTGTCTTTTTTAAGAGTTCTAAATTTAAAGTCGATATCTCAACTCGTTCAAAAGTTAAAAGGGGGGGGGTGACTTTTGGACCGCACTGTATATAAAAATTGACGTTTTTTAATTGATTTAGGTAAGACCATATGTCTGAATAATGAACGTAACGTAACAAGCAGTCGATTAAAGGTAAGTAAACCCCCCATAAACATTTTGTTTACCTGTATTGCACATTACAGTGTAAAGGTAAACGAAATATTTTCTTTAAAATATCTACCAAACACCCTGTATAATCCAAAAATAGTTAATAAGGTAATTATGTTTTATTACTACTTAGTTTTATATTCATTTTATCTTTTAATTGTTAAAAAATTCCAATAAACCGGGTTTTAAGAACCTCAGTTTACGTTTTTTTGAAGACACGTTTGTCTCTAATTCGTCACAGGAAGCATAAATTTTTAAGGCGTCAATTATAAACATAAAATTTTATTCAGGTGGGTCGTCTTGAAAACATTTTAAAATTTAAAAGGCCCTATTTGTGTCTAGGCCAATCAACGTTGCATAAAATTTATCAAAATGTCAAATTATTACTGTGTTATTTAATAGCTTTTTAATTTTTTGTTGTAGTTAATTTATACCTAGATAAGGCTCATTTCTATAGGTATGGACCTAATGGGATAGGGAGACCCAGTTGTCCTGAAGTTAATTTTAGAAAGTAAGTCGAATTTTGGAAAATAAGTACAATTTTATGAAAAAATTGGGTTTTTGTAATTTAGGAAGATTTAACTTTAACTGTCAACCTGGAGTATGAGAGCAAGATTGCTGTTATTTATGATTCTTCAATGACTCATCATGTATAAGAGTAATAGTAACTTACTATTATAATTTTTACTTACTGAATAGTTATGTGTCAACAGTTTCAAAACATCGAAGGTTCATGATAACTTACCTGGAAAAAAAATAAAACAAAATTAACATTAAAATTACTTAAAAAATAAATAAATTTAGTCAAACTTTTAACTTTTAACGTGCCAGAAATAATAAAAATAAACGAAAGACTTCACAGGAATAAAAAAAGGTAGAATTTGTAGACATAAAATTAGCATTTAAAGGATTTACGACTGACATTTTAAGGTGCAATTTATGTATATATGTCAATATTGATTTTTATTCAACAATAAATATACAAATGACCAAACAGATTTATTTTCAATTTACGTTATTTGTTGCTCTTTAATTATACATATAAAAAAAAAACTATTTATTTAAAAACAACATTGTTTCTTTATAAACGGAATTCATTACTTTTAATGGAAGGTCCTTTAAACGTATTTTTCTTTGAAACTTAGCTTTAAAACAGAGTTTATCTCAGAAAACGCAAATTATTGATTTTGACGCATTTTGTTTCATTAAAGGAACGGCGCCATTTTAATTATTTTTGAGATTTAGAAGAGAAATGAGTCGCCCCCCCCCTCCCCGAAAAAAATCTTGGATACGCCCTTGTTTAGAATATGAATCGTGAAAATAAAAGTTCGTAAAAAATGAAAATTAATATTGAGTTGAACTATGAAGGTCTGTATTAAATTAAAGGACTAGTGGGTTATTTCTATGAAATCATTTCGTTAAATTATAGTTGAATTATGTCAAACTAACACGGCAGTATGTCACAATAGTTGTTTTACGGTAGGGTGATTCTGTGCCAAATAGGACCCAAGGAAAACTTTGACTTCTTTGATTTGCCCTATTTTTGGCTCAAGTGTGCTATGTTTGTCCAAAAAGAACCTGATTTTTTTTTCAGATTATTTTGACATTTATTTTTGGAGTTATGGCCTTTTAAAGATGACAAAAATGCCCAATTTTTCTAAAACGTATAATTTTTAAATGGCTGTATCTATATAACGGTAAGATATAGAGACTTCAGACAAAGTGTATTTTAAAGTTTGTTAGTTGGAAGTTATTTTGATAATAAAGTAAATTTAAGTTTGGTGATTTTGGTGATAGTCTCCAAAGTAACCAATTTTTGGTGACATTTTACTCAAAATACGCCATCTTCGATTTTCTTTTTTTTAAATATATGTTAAACTACAGATATTTCTCTAACAGTTACCCAAATTTCAAAATGGGACCGCCATATATTCGTCTTTGGTAAATTTTTAAAAATATAGTAGCAACTCAATTTTTTATTTATTGGTAATATTATGACCACAGTTTGATGTACGTTGTATGTTAACTTTACCTCAATCAAATTTAAACTAAAATTAACTTTTTTGCAAACGGAATTATAAGTTAATTAATTAATTTTTTTAATATAACTAGCCAAGACACCCGTTTTTCGGCATTTTTAATAATTAGATTTTTATTAAAATTAGGCAAGGTATTATTTTTTCATTTTACAGAATGTTTTAGACCTTCATAATATTCTATAATTTGTTTAAATAAGCAATTAATTATAACTAGCCATATTTTGTAAAGCCTACTATGTTTACTTTAACATTGTTTAATGTCAAAAGAATCTAAAAAAGGCAAATTCTCATTAAGCATGCATAGCATACGTACGTATGCTATATAAGCCAAAAATCAGACAAATCGAAGAAGTCTGTGTTTAAAATTGAATTTTTTTGTATTTCATTTGCCATGGAATGAGCCCAAACATTTTCAGCTGGAATTGTTTTTGGTAAATGTTGAGGTGGAGTAAGGGGGTCAAAAAAAATCCTAGCCGAATTGTTTGAATAAGGAACCTATATTTAAAATTTAAAAAAGTCTTTAGCTCAAAGCGTTCTCAAGTTATAACGATCACAAATTTTCTTGGACAGACAGATTTCAATTGGTAAAATATTGTTTTTTGTATATTAAACGACGAGAAAATAAAAAAAAAATTAAAAAAAATTACTAACGCAGTAGAAGAAAGTAAAATTTAAATTAGATTTCCCATGCGAAGATTAGGTTTCACAGCTAGTACATATATACATAAACTCAATTTAAGGTTTTCCAAAACATTTTATGTAAGTATCTTATTATTGCATTAAAAGAACTGATGTTAGTTTGATTAATTCCTAAAACTAAATTCCCCTGCGAATAACGGGTCCACTGCTAGTATATATGTATACCAGACGTAGTAAAAAATGTTGCAGATAAATATAAAATAGTTATTAAATATATCAGCATTTCCATTTCAAAAATACAGGGTAGTATTATTAAACTCTGCGTTAAAAAGTGGTTGGGAAATGTAATTTTGGCTGACATTTATATCTTTAATATTTTGCCCAAGGCAATCCCATGGTCGTCCTATTATGAATTTTGGCACATGGTTAGAGAAAGATCTACAGATTATTATATATTTTTATTAAAAAAATCAAAGATGGCGTATTCTGAGATAATCGTCACCAAACATTGGCGACTTTGGTGATCATCACCAAAATCACTAAATTTTACATATCTTTAAAACATATTAAAACACAACAAAATGGCTTTAAAATATATATTTTTTTAAATCTGTATCTTTTAGCGTTACTAAGATAGAGCTGTTTAAAAACAGGCTGTTTTAGTGACTTTTGCAATTTTGGCCAATTTCAAAAGGCCGTAACTCCATAAATAATGGCCAAAAAAATCTGAAAATTATATAAGTTCTTATTAAGGATACGTAGGGCAAGTATACCAAAAATGATTAAAATCGAAGAAGTCGATGTCTAAAATTGCCCTTTTAGGGTCCTATTTGGCGTGGAATGAGCCGGTATGCTATAAAAAAAATTATTTCAATAAATATTTTAGGTTTTAGTATTCATTGATAATATCTGGTAGTACAGGGTAAAAATAAATTACATTAAATTACATAATTTTTTAAAAAGCTTTTTGAAATGTCGTAGCGTAATGTTCATTTGGTTTAATAAACCAAACGATTTGCATCCTTAATACGAGTATAAACTGCTTACAACTTTCTTTAAAGATCTATTGGTTGATAAAGATCGTAATTTATAATTTATAATGAATGTAAATTTTAGGCCACAAATAAAGCATTTAAATATCACACATAAATAATATTTACCTTTTTTTACACTTTCAACATTTTAACCTAGCAGCATGCGTCGCTATCTCTCTAACAATATTATAAGGTCCGTCTCATGATGCGACGCCTTCTTGTTTATTTTTCAAACCGCACGCGCGTCTTAAAATAACATAGCCCGACATTATAAAATCATGTAAAAATATGTAAATCAATGTAAATAAATTTTTTTACATTATTTTACATTCTTTTACAATCTTTTGCATTCTTTTACATACATTCATAAATAATGCATAGTCCAGATTAGTAAATTTACTATTCCGTACTATGTAAATTCATATATTTTTACATTATTTTACATGCAGTTTTTACAGTGTAGGTATAAGAAAATACGTTGTTGCGTATACATGACATGATATTTATTTGGTTTCAAATATTATGTTTTACAGTGTAGGTACATCCCAGCTTTGGCATACAAGGTGGTTGAACTACAGGAATTATTTGACGAATTTGGGGATTATTTAAAAAATTAAAGGAATTTGTTGAAAAACTGGAAAATAGTGTACAAAATAGATATATTTTTTGAACATCATATTTTTCTTTGTTTAGTTATATACATATGACGTAAAGGTAGGGAATTCCCCTTTGTATCGACACAGTTTTCGAGAATTATCTACCATTTAAAAGTCAATGCAGGTACATAAAAAATGGCAACATAAAAAATACAAAGGACGAATTATAGTCCTATAAATTTTAACGCGTTTTATTTCAATGGAACGAATTGTTTCTTTTTAAATGTATAAAAGGGGTCTACTAAATAAATTATTTTAGACATAGATCAATCAATGGATTTATTATTGAATGAGTTTATTATGTAAAAGACGAGTTGAAGCCATTTTCGACCACCGTACTCATTTGGGTACACATTTTTAAAGCGAGATTAGAGACATCTATGATTGTAAAGCCTAATTATTTTTATATAAATGTCTTAAATATAGTTTTATATCTTCGATTCGACTAAAAGTTTCCCTGTTAAACTTCTCTCTTGGCGCAACCAGGGTGGGTCTGAAAAAATTGCACCTGTTTTTTGAGTTTATGCGGGATAAGTCTGCATTTTCGTAAATAAATACATTTTTATATTGATTTATTGTATTATTTATCTTGATTATGTTTTATAAGACAGACAAAAACTTTAGTTAATTAATATATAATTACTTTTGTAGTTATATTTTCTTATAACTTGATTTAAAAGTCCAAACAAGTAAATTTTTATTTAAATGTTAAATATAATTGTCTTTTTTTATTTGAGAATCGTACTATTTTTTTAAGAAGAAAATCGTTTTATTATAGTTTTTTATTCAGTTTAATTATACGACCATTGTACTCAATTGAGTACACTATTTTATTTAAAAATTAAAAAAAAAAAGTTATTTTTTACTTTAATAGTTATGAAGACTCTATTTAAAATTAAATAATGTAGTTTTTATATAACGGATATGCCTATGAATTTGGTGCCCCAAAACGGGTTAACAATTTTTAACAAAACAAATGTTTAAAATAAATTATATTAACTTAACTATTTTATTGTTTTTCATTTAATTTTTCATATATGAAGATAAACACTCCTTTAGTTACATAATATGTATATTATATCGTCGGCTTACAAGTAAAGAGCACTAAGTCCAAAAACATGGTTTTGAGATATTAACAAATTTAACTTTCACTGTTGTATTTTAATTTTTGTAATAATTGTTACAAAAATGCACGTTTTGCCAAACAAACACTGTCGCTTAGTGCGGAAACATTTGAAATAATCTACAAGTAAAACGCACTAAGTGACTTAGTGCCTATTGCCAGATAAAATTTTATTCAAAATCAAACTGGTGCGTTTTGTATAGTGGGTTACTCTCTTGGCAGTGCACCTAGAAGTTAGTTCGGTTTACCTGTACATAGATCATCAAAAATTAATTACAGTACCATAAAAATCCCATTTTTGCAAAAAAGTGACTTAGTGCCTTTTACTTGTACGCCGACGATATTAAAACAGCAATTTTTAGTTAAAAGCGAGATTAAGAGCCTCTTGACTATAAATTTTCTTAGGGTAAAGTGGGGTAAATTTAATACTGGGGCAACATTAATTATTGGTTTTATTTTATCTTTAATCAAACTGTAGATTGTGTAGACCACACCGAGAACAATCGAAAAATATACTATATATTTAACCTAATCTATTTCTTGTGATTATATTTTCATTCATGGGAAGCACAGCGTATTATGGGAGGCACATGGTAGTGGGATAGCACGTGTACATAGCAAGCCAACTAGCGTGAGTTCGATTCTCACTGGCGCCGATTTGCCTTTTTAATGAATTAATAATTAAAGTTTGGCGAAGGCGATATGTGAAGCGGTAAACTGGTTAGGAATTCAATATAAGCCGGACCAGCTTGGCTGGTGGTTCCCTCTATTATTAGCCCGCACAAGGCCTGGACTTAGGGGATGCTTAATTTGTTGTAGAACACCCAAATATTTGTAACAAATATAATCAGTTTTTCAATATTAGCTATTTAGGATAAACAAGTTGTGCTTACCAAATTCTTAAAATCTAAGTTTTGTTTGTGGTAACCACAACAAGTTGTGTTGTTGCAATTACCATATTTCTGGTTGCAGCAACCAGATAAATTGTTGTTCCGTAATTATTGCTTTCAAACGATTACAGGTAAAAAATTAATATTTGGCACAAGTATATTTCATTGGGAACAAGAATTTTTTTAGGGAATCTCATACCATTCCCTAAAGGAATACCGGTATCATTATTATTTACTTTTATTTTTTATTATTTTACCTCAATAACTGAGGCTTAATTAGGACAATAATAATAATTATGATCCTTGACTTTTCTTTTGTAAAAAAAAAACGTCAAAATTGGCAAGCAGTTTCCCTAGTAATTATTGTTATTAATTCACGGAATTTAACCCTCGATAAAAGATAAGTGTATAAACTCCGGATTGATCCGGTGACGATTGATTGACGACAATGATGCATGCAAAGCGTGAATCATACCGCAGTCGTTAAATCGTTCGCATTTACTTGTCCCATTAACTATCCCATGTCCTAAATCCTCGCTGCTATCACAAAATAGTAAATTGATTTACTTACAAAAAATGTATAAAAAGTTTGTTTATGACTTTTGACTTAAATTGAAAAAAAAAAGTCTAAAAATTAAAAAAAAAATCTAAAAATTGACCTCCCTAAGTAGTAGTAGTCCTCCCTAAACTCTTAATTGGGGAAAAATTGTTAAACAATGTTAGTAAAGAAAGAAAAAAAAAATTAAATAAATAATCTGTGCGAAGAACTGGCTTCACAGCTAGTTCTCGGCTAAAATAAATGAATTTAATTTCTAATTAAATATAACGTCTCAAAATAGGTCCACTGTAAAAAGTAAACTGAATATTCAGTTACAAATGGATAGAAAATCGGTTATTATGCTATACAATTGTACTTTAATTTGTTTGTAAGTAAATATTCGGTTACAAATAAAGAGGAAGTTATGATCTTATACAAATGTACTTTAATTTTTTTATTTAGGGTTATTTGTCATAAACACTATAGTTCTTAAGTCACTTACTTTGATATTTAAGGACGGACATGAAATGTTGCATGTTTTTAACAAAAATGAAAGTACAATTGTATAGGATAATAACTTCCGATTTCCTATCCATTTGTAACTGAATATTCAGTTTACTTTTTACAGTGTCGTTTTGCCTTAATATTATATTAACATAAATTATTTCACAGAAAACGTCGTTTTCCTACGTTTCAGAATGATTTGTTGCTTGAAATATACTATAAAAAAAAACTTTCGCATATGATTTTAAGGAAACGGTCATTCCATGGTGGCAGATTGTTGGCTTAAAGAGGAGGAGGAGGGAGAAGAGGGCATTTCTCTACCCGAGATAGATAAAGGTTTTTTCTTGCTGATTTGTGACATTTGCTTAGTCGCAAATCTTCTGCAGTCAGCGAGTAAGACAGCGGCTTGAGTGATTTACGTCTAAAACAGGGATACAAATGCGATCCACAGGAATCTCAACCCAGGACCCCTTATTTTCGTTCTAGTTTCGTACCCTTGTTCGATGTTTTTGAATTAAAACCGCTTTTTGTCTAATTCTCATTTAATCTTATCACTTTTTTGTCATCTACGAAAAATTTTATTCTTAGTTAGGAGAAAGAGGGGGTAATACCGTCCAATCGGTAATATTGTTTTATAATTTTTCAGTTGATATTATTTACTACTAATTTGTTAATAATTTTTAGCTCTAAAAACTAGATGACAATGAGAGATTAGGTACTGAATTTTTTCAAAAATATAAGGCATAATAAAACATGCAAGTTGGAACAGAACTCTTAGTAGGTATTACCCCACTTTATTTTATATCCCAGAACTTTTTTTAATTTAAGTATAATTTTAGTAAATAAGTTTTATACAGTATTAATATTGGTAGTTCATATTCATCAAAATATCATGGTATTATAAATAGTTTGTGTATATTCACGTATGACACGCGAATATGTCAAAATTAGGCAGGCCCATTTATCATTTTAAGTTGTGTTTAATATAGCTTGTCAGCGAGTATTAATAATGAGAAATGTTTTACGATAAGGTATACCTAGGTCCGATTCTGTCATATTTAATTTAAATGAAGTTTTAGTTATTTTAGATTATCACAACCTGCAATTTTTATACTGACTATTTCACAAACAATATATAGGCCAATCAAAGTCTTGCATTTTTAGTTTCTTGAGCAATCAGATCAAAATGAATCTGATAATTTTTGCACATGTGGAATTATCACTTGGTTACTATGGAAACAAAAAACTGACAGTTACTGACATCTTAATAAATGTTATATTTTTGCAAAGTGTGTTTTTAATTTGTGAAGCTTACCTTTAGTTGATTTATTTTTATTGATAAGCAATATAAATGCTTATTTTATTACCAAAACATCCTAGGTATAAACCCCAATTAATTTCAGATAATATATTATATTTTATGCACTTTTCATCTTAAAAGCTTTAAATCAATGATATTCATAAAGTTTAATTTATTTAATTGAATGTTGGTATTAAAAACAGGCCACTCAAAATTCCTCGATCTGCGGACTCGAAACATGCATTCAAACAATTGCCAAGCAAAATATTTTTTTAATACAGTAAAAAAAATATCGATAATTCAACATGCACTTATGATATTACTACTGGGAATTCGTTACCGTAGTGAATACTGAACGAAAGTTAAGTAAACATTTACTGGTTGTTACAGTAATACTAAACGTTGTTATAGTTCTGGTAACCGTAACAACCAGTGAATGTTAACTTCCGTGTGGTTCCATATAAGCAAAAACGTTCAGTATTTAGTATGGTAATTAATTCTCAGTGTATTTTTTTAAAATATTAAAATTGGACGGATCATCTTGTTTCTAAGATAAATTATAAAACAATTTATGCTGTTTATTTTTATTTTTATTAGCCTACATAGTGAAACCAGCTTAAAAAAAGCTAGCCAAAACCTATCTAAACAAAATTTATTTCGATTAACAAATTCATTTCATTTTAATCAAATATTTTACTTGTACCCGACATGTTGGATCGATTATTTTATTTTAAATAATTATGACCTTAAATTCAAAAGGAGGTTACCAAATTGGTAGTTGTCCTTTGAAGTTACCAAATTATCTGGTAAGTGCCCCTGATAAACTTGATTTTATTTATTTGGCTTTTAAATAACTTTTCGGGATTGAACCTATTCTGTGCTTCTAGCACGTGCTTACGCCAAATTAATTTTACACCAAGTTCGGACACTGACAAATAAAACTATCCAACTTAAAAAGAAAGGCAATTTTTTCCATTGTTGTCAAGCCTCAGATGAGCGGTGTTGCAAATAAGCAATAAAATTCCCTAAACCGTAAAAGTAAAATATTTCAAGCAGACAGTTTTCAAAAAACTGTTAAATGATTTGATAGGAGAAATTCAAATGTGGTACAGAATTGAATAACGTTCTCGTGAAATCAGACTTTTTTGAAGTATTTTTAAGTACTTAAAAGAACATAGGCTGTGTCCCTACTTGCTATAAATATGCTTGGGCTTACGCTCATAGATTTAATATTTAAATTTCTCCTAATAGATATAGATTTTCTTTTGTTTATACGTTCTAGCAAAATAAAATAAAAAGATACATATCATTTAGACATGTATACATCATTCTATGAAATGCATACCGTGTGAAAACTATAAGTGACTTATAAAACACACATTTGTGAAATTGTTGTTGGGTTTTATCAGCGCCTATACGTGTCAAAAGTATTATTTTCGCTGGCAGAATAAAATGTAACAAACCATTATCAAGTCAAAGACGAAACAATGAGTCGATGACGGCCTGTTATGCGATAGTTGGACATCTATCGCGCATTTTCTGTACTATTGTTAAGGTATTTTTAGAAAGCCTACTTTATTTTTCTATTATTATCACTCCACATGTATCTCTGGGTGTAACATTTTTATACCATAGCTAAACAATACTAACCTGCTTAGCAGAAACGCAGTAAAAGGAGATAACATTAAGTCGATATTTCTATAACCGGTTATGTAAGGGGGATAGAATTCTCTAAGCAAAATGATCTATAAAAAGTCATTTAAATTCAGAAGCTTAAAAACCTGTAGGTTTTTTTTTTCAGTAAAGTACCATAGAATATAGCTACCCTACCGAAACAGTAAAACTTCAATATAGTGTTACTAATTTGGCTTTGATTAAAGCAGGGTTCCTTTGTCAGTAACTACAGTCAGTAACTGACACTAAGTGTCATCTTATCAAATTTTTTGAACTTTTCAATATAGCCGATCGTAAATTAAAGGTAAGGCCAAAGGTTTGCAGTTAAAACGACCCCATGATATTTCCTATTTATAGTGGCCAAAATTTAAAAAATTAAATACAATGATATATTTTGGAAAAAGTCGTCATAATATTTAAATTTCTGCATCAAATCAAAAATCAAAGTCCATGCACGATTTATGTAAAGTGTTCGTAATCTCGTTCTGTTCCAGTGAGTAGTTTCCAAAGTACTTCATTCTTAAGCTTATCAGTTAAGGATAATCACATAGAAGTTGGTAGAGTACTTTGTCGGCTTTCCTACACGTAGTCTTTCACATTTCTTGACGGTGCTTATTTAGTGTCCAGTTATTATACGTGTTACATCTGTTATTTTCCTCAGTTGACTTCTACACATGCTCAGAATTAAGAGTATTATCCCTGTTGGTCCCCTTATAATGAGTTTATATTGTATATAGCCGGCGCAATTACTATAGACGATTGTGCCTCTCACTTGCACGCATCCTGCGTTACGAAGGTTAAAGCGTAAAGTTGAGAGCGCGCTCGGCTATAGTGATAATTATTTCTATATATCCAGTGTTGCTGTTAGTTGACTTAAGAGTCCCCCTATAATGAGTTTAGATTGCATATATAATATATATTTGCTGTTAGTTGTCCTGTTTTGTTCTGACTTCGTACCTGGCTATGGAGTATGATACCCCATAGCACTGTTCTGGTCCTTTGAGTACAGCTTCACTTCATTTTCCTACAAGGTCGTCTGCCTTCTCATTATCATCCATTCCTTGATGGACTGGCATTCAGGTTAAACAGCCTTGATTAAAATTTTAGCTTAAAAGCCCTCGATAAACGAACTGAATAAATAGTTGGCGAGAGCTATTGATTCCACATTACACAAACGGTTATGCTATACAAAGAATAGTCGGGAATTATAATCGGATTGCAACCGACCAAAATAATAAATTACTGCACATTACGTGCCATTACAATATATAATGATACTATTATTACATAAAATTTTATTATGGTATATGAGGGTAGGGGTTCGAAAAATATTCATACAAGTATACTGCAGCATAAAGTACTGTAAGTGCGGGAATAAGATATTTAATATAGACTATTTTACAAACAATATATAGGCCAATCAAAACCTTGAATTTTTAGTTTTTTGACCAATCAGATCAAAATGAATCTGATAATTTTTGTACATGTGCAATTTTCACTTGGTTACTATGGAAACAAGAAACTGACAGTTACTGACATCTTAATAAATGTTATATTTTTGCAAAATGTGTTTTTAATTTGTGAAGCTTACCTTTAGTTGATTTATTTTTATTGATAAGCAATATAAATGCTTATTTTATTACCAAAACATCCTAGGTATAAACCCTAATTTATTTCAGATAATACATTATATTTTATGCACTTTCCATCTTAAAAGCTTTAAATCACTGATTCATAAACTTTAATTTATTTAATTGAATCTTGGTATTAAAAACAGGCCACTCAACACTAATTTAAACACTTATTTATTAAAAATATATTTACAGTAAAGAAGTAAATAATTTACTTCTTTTAAATGACGGAAATCAAAACATCAAATGACTGCGCTGGTACCAGTACAGCGTTGCCAAACTTTATTATAAACCGATGGCAAATTGTTTTTTTACGGGTGGAAACAACCGTTATTTTATTTCTTTTCAGTTGAAAACTAAACTTTTTAAACAAAAACAGCAATGAGTTTTATTTAAATGCTAAAATATATGATAAAAATAAAAAAGTCCAAACTATTTTATTGGAATTATCTCAAGCATAAAATATCCCTCAAGCAAAGTTTAGACTTGCCAACATTCGCGAAAAGTGAACATCGTGGTTTTAAAAAGCGCGGCAAATTTGAGATTTAAAATTTTAATTATAGTTGTAAAGTAATATTGTTGTTTAGTTCTTAAATTTTTAATTTAAATTTGAAACAATATTAAACATGGTAAAATTATATACTTCCTTATTTTTTTTTGTGAAAAAGTTATTCAAAATACCATTCGTGCATTATACATAATTATACATAATTATTTTACTGTATATAAAAAACCATTTTGCTTAAGGAAATAGTTTTTGTGCATTTTTCGTCAAAATTCCTCGACCTGCGGTCTCGGAATTTTGTAACACGAAAAATGCACTCAAACAATTTCCAAGCAAAATATTTTTTTAATACAGTAAAAAAATTAACGATAATTCAACATGCACTTATGATATTACTACTGAAACTTTTTAACACCTAAACATTTTAGTCCAAATGTTTTATTTTTTTTAATGACCTATTATAATATTTTTGTATAACTTTTTAATAAATATTAAAGCTCCAACGGAGCACTAATAAAGTTCTGGTCAGAAAAAAAAAAACAACAATAAAATTATACTGAAGATGATAGTGGACAAAAATCGATAAAATTAAATAAATGCAAAAATATTATGATAATACTAAAGCTTCTTTAATATCTAAAATATTTCATTCCCTTAACAAACTTCTTTAAAGAAAATAAATGTCATAAATAAACTAGATTATTTCTTCTTGTTTTTTGATGATGATGATCAGTAAAAAGTAAACTTTTGACGATAGAACATTTATAGATATTGAAAGACATCTATAAATTATAGTATAATTTGCTTTATGACGCTCCAAAGCCAGTATTGCATGCATCAGTTAGAATCAGATTTTTTTCTTGATATACACTACACTGAAAGAAATTACAATGAAAAGGTGTAAAAAATACACTCTATAAATGTGTAAATTTTACACCTTTATATAAATGTACATCAACATTGATGTGGCACTACACACGTGAGGTGTTTTTGACCTAGAGTGTGTGTTTTTACATCCATACCTTCTGCAACAATACACTCGGAGCTCAAGAAATTGTATTTTTATAAACATACATTTAGCAACAATACACCCGAGGTGTAAAAATCACACTTCTGATGTACAAGCCAGCGTTAAGCTAGTCACGTGACTCGAGAAGCCAGAAACTCGATGAAGAGTCTGGTGGCTGTCGACCATTATAATTGTTTACGTTTGTAAGAGCGTACGTATAATTTTGTGTGTCCTAGATATAATAATATAATAAGAAATAATTGGTAAGTGTTGATTAAAAGTAAATATTTAAAAAGTGTGATTAATACAATATCCTTAAAACATACATTTTATAATATTTTACTTATTTAGGCGGTAACACTGGCCTGCAAATTTTGAGTGGTTATGACTTGTGTACGTTTTCTGTTTCTATTTTATATTGGTACTTTGTGTAGCGCTGATTACGAATATACGTTTTATTTTTCTGTTGCCTAGTTTTTCCGTAAAACACTATTCATAAATAAAAAAATAACAAAATGGTTATTCTATTTTTACGCGTTGGTGTAAACTTTACACACTGGATGTAAAAATATAATACACACCGCATTTATATTAACGCTTCGAGTGTAAATTTACATCAGCAGCAGCTGCAAGTAAATTACCCTTGCACGTGGATGTAAAAATTTATCTCAGTGTATGTATTTATACGCAACACGAAAATAAATTTGAGTGTATTAAATGGATGTATGAAATGAATGTATCAAGACAAATCGGCCTGCTGCGTTTAATAAACAATCATGAATATTCATAGCGAAGGCCCCGACGAAAAAATTAATTACCCAGAAAATTTTTACACCGAACTTTTAAATAAAACACCATAAACAAGGCAGTAATTGCATCAAATCTGATTAAAACGGAAAACCTGTTAGCCACTGACACAAAACTGGTTATTTTTTTCTACGTTTAGTTTTTTCATGCCCTCTGTTTGCATTTTAAACTACTGAAATGTGTAGAATTCAATATGAGAAAGCTTTTTATTAATAACACAGGTCTGCAAATAAAAATTTGTATGTGATTTGTTATAGATTTACAATGCTGGTTTTGAATATAATTTTTGCACGTCCAAGACTAAAACTTAATTTTACGCTTTTATTTTGCGGGACTAAAGTCTCCGTTTTTCTCCCTAGGGAAAACAATCACGATAACCTTGATAATATTAAAATATTATACATGCTTTTGCTGCAAAAAAATTATGGTTGGTGATGTTCTGTATTAAATAAGCGATTCAAATTAATTTATTTGACTTTAACAAAGAAAACCTTTAAAAATAACATTGTTTAAATTACTTAAAATTTATCGTCACTGATAAAAAAGTTTATTTGTGCCAACTAAATATTTAGTTGGATATGACCAATAATTTTTTTTTTTGTTGTGACAAATAAATTTTATTTCTGTCAAATAAACTATTTTGTTCCCATTAATAAATCATTTTGAAATTAAAATATTTGTTTACATAATATTTATTTGACTCAAATAAAATTTGTTACAACCAAATAATTTAATTGGCCATATCCAAATAAATACTTTTATCAGGCATTTTTTCGAACTGACGTTTTTGTCAACCATATTAAAAAGCAATTGAAATCGCGATAGCCGTGAAACTAACTTTTTACGAATCACAGGTATCTTGATAAAATTACGAAAATAAAACACGTGATTTTAGACGCATGCACTGATAAAACAGTTTATTTGTGTCAACTAAATATTTGGTTGAATATGGCCAATTAAATTATTTGGTTGTGACAAATAAATTTTATTTCTGTCAAATAAACTAATTTGTTCCCATTAATAAATCATTTTGAAATTTAAATATTTGTTTACATGAACTAAATATTTATTTGACTCAAATAAAATTTGTTAAAACCAAAAAATTTAATTGGCCATATCCAAATAAATCCTTTTTATCAGTGTAGTTTTTTATTTTTATTTTATTTTAAATTATTTTTGATCGTGCAAAAAATTATGTATATACCTCAGGACTAAACGTGACTGTTTTAGTTCCTTGCACTTATGCAGTAGGACTAAAACAGCTAGTTTAGTCATATAAATAAACTATTTTTTTCGTAGCATCAATTTCACAACAAAAAATATCCTTTTAATTTTAAGTAGATTTTATTCTTATTTTTTTATTAAAGAAAACTAAGTATAAATTATTTATTATCTGGAAAGACTAGTTTAGTCTGCCTAAATCACAGTAAGGGAATTTTATTAGGTATTAAATTTCAAGACAAACTAAAACTAATAAATTTCTACGTATAATTAAAGATAAGGACCACACTAAGGTAACATACGTAACATAGATTGTAAGACTCCTGGAATTTAACAGGAAATAAAAAGTGTAAAGTTACGTGCACTGTAACTTATTCTTTTTAGTCCTGACTAAGCGGACATTGCATTGGGTGCACTGCACATACTTGACTTAACTAGGTGATTGGTTGTATCTTTCAATAGAGGGAGGAGTCACGTTTTTCTAAACGTACTTTACGCTTTAAGTATGCTTAACATATCGATTCGTCGATTCCAAGATAAATAGGCAGAATACAAATACAGAGGACACCATGGGAAAATATCAAAACTGACGATCCACACTGTATTAATGATAATTATTATTATTATTATCATTTTGTCAATCAAAATTAAATAAAAGTAAACAACTGTCAAATACTTTAAGAATCAACAAATTTGACTATATTCAATTGTAACGCAACTTGCGTTACGCAGTTTCTGCAATTAAAATTTCGTTAACGTATTATACCTAATTAATTTTACACCAATTACTGACAATTACAATAAGAAGAGTCTAATTTAAAAAGCAAGGCATTTTTTCCGCTTTTGGCAAGCTGCACAAAAGCGGCGTTGCCAAAAGAACAAAATGTTTCAAAAACACAATTTACAAAAAGTAAGGTTAATTGTCAAATGAGATAACAGTAGAATTTTAAATGTGGTACGTTGTATTTATCATTTATCAGTTTCAGGATACTTGATTACAATTTGTTGGATCTTTCTAAGATATAGCAATTAAACTAAATAATTTACGAAAAGTCCTCAAAAAAGAAAGCTAATTCAATGACGCGTCCTTTTCGTGGCTATAGATTTTTTTGAAATATGTAGATTTTGCGGTGATATTTTTGGCATGCATTATTACTGTTAGGTGTCAAGGCTAAACCGTTTTAGTGGTAGAGAATATTTTAGGTTTGTTCGGGATGCGCTAGAATCAGTTCTGGACTACTGTTTATTAGTTATTTAATGTCACATGGTAACAAGGTCAGAACCAGTTCTGAACAGTTTAAAACTCGAATCCCAAACAAGCCTTTTATTTTTTTATGATTTGTGGGGATCGCGTTGTCGTAGATTTGTATTAATAGAATTTGAATGGTCTTGGCTGTTTCTTATGAAATCTAAATTTGGTTATTTCTGTCTTTAATGGTACATTTAGGGGTCTCTGGAAATTTCTATTTTTCATGAACCAGGGTGCATCGGCGAACATTTTTAATACTTCCAGGCTGGAACTCCGTAAACAACTGCTGGTTTTATTTTCTGATTGTAAAGGAAAAATTAGTTTTTGAGACTTTGGTTTTTGCTACCGAGAAGGAGATATCATTTTGAGAGTTGGCATTTTGGAGAGATTTTTTTAACACAAGTATTCCAGTTTAAATTGTTGAAGTTTATACCGACAACCCTAAAGCTTCGGTTTCCCCCAAAAGGGGCAGTCGCTGACGACTGCGACCGGGTAGCCGCGAACTAGTCGTTTGGACACCTGTTTTCCTAGCTGCTGCCGAATCGTTACTACTAACTACCGGTTGCCGTTCGTTTGGTCGCCGGTCGATTGACCGCTCCGGGAGCAGACGCACGACTATTTTGTCACGAGTTTGTAGGTGAAACAGGTGGTTTTGCGCTGTGATAAGTGTCTTTCACTGTTTCACTTAATTAGAATTTCTTGAAATCCCTCCACCTCTCTTAGCTGAAACATCTCATCAACTTTTACCCTTTTTTCTTCATGATGTAATTTTAATAAGAGGAGGAGATTTTCCTCTTCCGCTTGATAATTCAGAAACATTAAAAGAAACGACTTTTCAGATATATTCATACTAATTGAAAGGCATAAACTCGCAAACAAAAAAACAGCTGTTTATAAAATGGCCAGACAGAAGGACGTCTGGCGAGACTGAGGAAAACAGGTAGGATGATGACGACGTGGTTGCGGCTACCCGGTCGCAGTCATCAGCGACTGCGACTTTTGGAGGAAACCGAAGCTTTACCTTATCTGACGTTCAGAATTGTGGATGAAATAAGTTGATTTGAGGCCCCAAAATACCAAAAAATATCAAAGGAAGTAGCCAAATTATGCTTTATTGTTCACAGACATGTATATAGTTATGTAGATAATATTTATTAAACTCAAAAATGTGTATTTTCATAGATATTTAACCTATGTGTGGTCTGCATATCAATGTATATCTACTATTTATACTATTTTATGTAACCCATAATAGGTATATCTATAGATGGGTGCTTATTTATAACGAACTAATTATATGAAAATGCGGGATTATTCATTGCCAAGCTTTCAAATGAGTTTGTTTATATTTGCCAAATGACCATGTATAAATAAATTAAAGATTTCATTAGTTTATTATTTTACGAAAAATTACCTAAATCCAGAGAATACATTATTATACATGGCCGAAAAAGAGTATTAAAAAAAACTCAGTTACCAGTTACCAGTTACAATGCCAAATAAAATAGTGCTGCCAAGAGAATAATACTTTCTCCTATTATAGACCTAGGTTCATTAAAATCAAAAACGAAAAAAATTCAAAAAAAGTCCAAACCAATTTTTTTTCAGAAAAAAACTAAAAAATATTTAAAAAAAAATATTTTTTTAAATTTTCTTTTTGCGAAAAACGATAAAATTTTGAAAAAAAAAATTGAAAATGATAGATTGTTTCTTTAAAAAGTCACTTGTTTGTTTTTGGGGGGATTATTTTAAAAAACAATAGGGATCTTCCCTTTATAGAACTTGATTTTTCATGAAAATTTCGAGTCGATCGGATAATTGGTTCTTGAGTTATCGTGTTCACAAAAAAAGTGACGAACAGAGGAACGGACATTTTCAAAATTTCTTATTTTTTCATGAAACACTTGTATCCAAGATTTTTCTGTCTAGGACGTTTTTTGGCGTATTTGGGAAATTCGAAAATACCGTATATTATTCTGGCGCAGGCGCTGTGAATAATATAATAATAAAGTGAATAATTTAAAAACTATTACATTATTATTGATTAATGTTTTATTAATTTCATTAAAATTTAATTCAATATAATTAATTAAAATAGAAAATAATCTTAATTTGATGACATTTGTAAATACAAATAGAAACGCACCTATCGATTTTCATT
>OY294044.1:58255555-58383290 GCA_958510825.1 Brachypterus glaber | reverse complement strand
GGTCGAAATAACTGTTTTGACAAAACTAACCTAATATTTGTTGTATTATTTTTTTTATTGCATATTTATTACGAAATGTATTGTTTTTCTCAAGCTTAATAATTAATTATTATTAGTTATTGGATATACCTACTTAAATAATAATAAGAATATTACGGAATACTACAATTATATTATTAAATAATTAATAGGTATACCTATGATAACTTTGATATCTTGGTCATTCCATTATTAATAATTTGAATTCAAGTTAGCTAAAATTAAGTTCTTAACCCTTTTCTTTCTATTTACATGGGTAGGGTTCAGGTTAAAAGATCACAAACACGTTATTTTTGTGACATCCCATTGATGTTATCACAAACACGTTATTTTTGTGACATCCCATTGATGTTATCACAAACACGTTATTTTTGGGACATCACACTGTGATGTTAATGAAGTAGGACTTAGGACATCCATGCGATGTCACATCAATGTTAATGCCACAAGTATTGTAACATCACAAGTCACATATTAACATGGTTCTAACATGAATGTGATGTTATTTTGCTACCTGGGAATATAATAATAAAACAAGCCGTGAAGATATCCTTGCTTCGCTTTCTATTGTATACTTATAGCAATTAAAAGTAGTTTTTTTCCAGGTGATTCACCAGTGGTGAAGTGTTAAGTTAAACCTAATTAAAATTTTACCTAGAGGAAATGCGCCTAATTTCGGATGGTTTCCAAATTTCGGATAGTAGTGTATTTAAGATACTGTCTGCAAAGGTAAACAGAAACCTACTTTTATGTGAAGCCAAAAGTCAAACTAAATCCGTCGTGTAATATGATAACGGTAGAGCTTTTCCCCTTTAAATGGCAGCACAAATCGTTTATATTGCAAATGGCAGTTTTGTGCTCAGTTGCATTATTATGCTTGTTTATTTTATAAATAATCGTTATAAGAGTTCGTGATTCTGTCTTGGGAAAGTTATGATGTTAGTTAAGTTGATCCACTATTCATAATTAAGCAATTTGAAAACGTAAACATTCTACAAATTTCTAATCTAAAAAGCAGAAAGTTGCCTAATTTCGGATAGACCATTTTTGTGCATTTGATTCCCAATTTCGGATATCCGCAAGGTAATTATTATTCAGGATAACCAACCATTAATTATTATTTTTATAATGATACAACAAACTAAGATAAACAATTTTGAAAAAACGAAAATTACCTAAGATACTAAGATATTCGAAATTGGGAATCTAAAATTACAGTTCCTATAGTATTTCGTAGAAAATCGCTTAATGATTAAATTACGTCTTAAATGTGAAGGAATAACAAGAAACATAAGCAAAAAATTTTTCGGATATGTCCGAAATTAGGAGCCCTTTTTCGAATACACAAAAATGCGCTGATTTTTTTTAACCGTGTTTTTTGGAAAAAATAAACTGTAATAAAATTGCCTTTATAATAAATCATGGTTCGCTATAATAAGTTGTATCTGGTTATATAAAAAAAATATCAAAAAGTAATACCGAGTATTAAATATTGAATACATTGTAAATGGTATCCGAAATTAGGCGACTTTCCTCTACTGGGATATGTCTAATTTTTAAGTGGCGCCCTTATAACTTTTTATTTTTAAATGTGCAGTACAGACTATTTTAATTAAGGTAATTTTTCCTAAAAAAAAAAAAAATACGTTGATAAATCCTTTTAATAAAAGCAAATTTTCCACTATTTTCGGAGTCTTCCGTTAGTCAAAAAAAAAAAAAAATTGAAAAGTTTTATTGTTTTTTTTTGACATTTCTCGACGTTTTATATCCAAAAAATATGATTTCCATCAAAAAAAATCTATCTGTCGTATGTCTGTCGGTCTTGTAGTCTGTCTGGGAAATTTTTGGCTACGTTAACTTAACCTCAAAGACTATGTCGAAATATTCATACAGAATTGCAGATTTTTGTAAGGAGTATTTTAAAATGCATGTAGTTTCCAATTTATTTATTTATTTATTTATGGCTTAGCATATGGGTATTTCTATACGAATCCATACCACCTTGGTGATTGAATGTCACGGATTTTCGTTAAACTTTTTTTATATTATCACCACTCTAATACTAATAGCCTTATGCAAAAAAAAGAATTAAAAAAAAATTTTTGGCTGAGATATGATTTTTTTTAAATTTTGTAATTTTTCAATTTTTGACGATAAAGAAAACAGCTTTATTTTCAATTTATTACTATAAGTCTGACAATTTTAATCCAAATTTGATGAAATTTGGTGCACCCATGTAAACTTAGATGACAATCTTGAATTTTTTATAATTTTTTTTAATAGTGGGTTTCTGCTCTTCTTCTTCTTCTTCAAAAATTTTTTTTTACGTTTTTTTATAACTATGTTTAACCCGATTTTTCGTAAAGTGCCCCCCCTACGATTTTTCTCAAATTTTGGTCAAATGTACTTCTAAGTGTCCTTTTTTCAATGACGTAAAATTTATTCTGGGCAAATTAGGTTTACTATATACTTTAGCCATTTTAAATTTTTACGACAATGAGGAATTTTGCTGGAAATAGCTGTTTTACAAAAAAAAGGCACATATTATTTTTTATATGTTTTTAATAGTTTAGGTCAAATGCTTCATTTTAAGACAAAAACAAAATAATTAATTGTTGGTTTTTTTTCAAAAAAGGCGTAAGTCCACAATTTTATTACTTTTTTATTTCTATATATTTTGTAGGCGTTTTTTTTTTCTGGTGTAAACGTTAGCTTACGTTAAATACTAAGTCTTTAACACCAAAACGTATATTTATTTTTTTTTTTTAACACAATATGTTTTTTTGTTTTGTTTTTGATCTTAAAAATGCCTGAAAGTTGGTAAACTGTTAGACTAAGACACTTTTTTTTTTGTTATAAATCTTTTTTTAATTCCCAGCTCAGAGAATTCTATGCCGGGGATAAATCCTTAAAAAAAATTAATTTAAAAAATATTAATTTATTTAACATACTAATTCTTTATTTACAATTTATTTATGTCTTATTATTTAACTTTAATTTATTATACAAAGTTATTTTTTATTTAAATTCTGAAAAGACGCTAGTGTATTTTGACACATGTCATGCATAAACCAATCCAAGGCTAACTGATTTACAATTAAAAAATACCATACCATAATAACGCAGATCAAAAAAAGTTTTTCTACGATATAATAGAAAAGTTAACATTTCTACATAAACAAATGAAGTTTTCTGACCACAAAATATCCTATTTCTTAGCTTTTTACTTTCCCGCAGGTTACCATGGCAGCGTGCGGGAAAGTACATTTTTTCGCGCGTACAGTGTAGGCAACCGGCATGCCGCGGCCTGTCAATCGTAAAACAACTGCCAGTTATATACGACAAGATGCTGGCCTGCCATTTTTTTAATATGACATTATTATTTATTTCTTGTTAAAAATATGTTTATAAGAGAAAAAAAAATTGCGTATGATCCAAGGACGAGAAATAATGCTGCTCGGTCGCATGCAGAGATTGAGATATATTCCTCGTCTTTGGATCATACGCTATTTTTTTTTTCGCTTCTAAACATATTTTAACACAAAAAGGTAAAAGTAATAGGTAAAATTAGTTTTAATTTGGTTCTGTCAGTTATCTGACAATTTTCCATAAGGGGCCAACAAAATTTTGTTTTTGTTTTTTCAAGCACAACCGCTATACAATTTTCCAAAAGGGAACGCCGAAGTAAAACAAAAGACAAACTGTTAACAAAATTGTCACTTTTAACTTAACAGTTCTAACCGAACAATGCCACTTTGGAATACAAGCAAATAAAAAAATAGTTCATTATATTTTAGCGATGGGTGCGCTTCACAAAAATTTAAAAGATTTTGATAAGCTTTGTATAATAATTAAAGGTAAATAATAAGACATAAATAAATTGTAAATAAAGAATTAGTATGTTAAATAAATTAATATTTTTTAAATTAATTTTTATTAAGGATTTATCCCCGGCATAGAAAACTTTTCTCTGAGCTGCGAATTAAAAAAAGATTTATAACAAAAAAAAAGTTTCTTAATCTGACAGTTTACCAACTTTTAGGCATTTTTAAGATCAAAAACAAAATCAAAAAACACATTGTGTTAAAAAAAAAATAAAAATAGTTTTTGATGTTAAAGACTTAGTATTTAACGTAAGCTAACGTTTACACCAGAAAAAAAAACGCCTACAAAATATATAGAAATAAAAAAGTAATAAAATTGTGGACTTACGCCTTTTTTGAAAAAAACCAACAATTAATTATTTTGTTTTTGTCTTAAAATGAAGCATTTGACCTAAACTATTAAAAACATAAAAAATAATATGTGCCTTTTTTTGTAAAACAGCTATTTCCAGCACAATTCATCATTGTCGTAAAAATTTAAAATGGCTAAAGTATATAGTAAACCTAATTTGCCCAGAATAAATTTTACGTCATTGAAAAAAGGACACTTAGAAGTACATTTGACCAAAATTTGAGAAAAATCGTAGGGGGGGCACTTTACGAAATATCGGGTTAAACATAGTTATAAAAAAAACGTAAAAAAATATTTTTGAAGAAGAAGAAGAAGAGCAGAAACCCACTATTAAAAAAAAATATAAAAAATTCAAGATTGTCATCTAAGATTACATGGGTGCACCAAATTTCATCAAATTTGGATTAAAATTGTCAGACTTATAGTAATAAATTGAAAATAAAGCTGTTTTCTTTATCGTCAAAAATTGAAAAATTACAAAATTTTAAAAAAATCATATCTCAGCCAAAAAATTTTTTTAAACTCTTTTTTTTTGCATAAGGCTTTTAGTATTAGAGTGGTGATAATATAAAAAAAGTTTAACGAAAATCCGTGACATTCAATCACCAAGGTGGTATGGATTCGTACAGAAATACCCATATGCAAAAATTATGTTTTTTTATTTCTAGCGAATAAATTGTTTACATTTGAAGGGGTCAGGGAAAAAACGATCATAGTCCATTTCTGTCGAAAATTCGTTATATACACCATCTTGTAGTTCGCGACCCAAGCTTTCAGGTGACTATGTCGGTTTTAAGCAAAAACAATTACAGTGACTATGTCGGTTTTAAGCAAAAACAATTACAGTGGCTGTAACGAATTTAAATAGAAACGATATACAGCGTAAGAACGGTCAGAGTCCGAGCGATACCATAAAAAAACAATTAAAGTCCATAGTTTCGCATCGGTAACTAAGGAAACGTATTTTTGATTGTAAATGGCGGTAAGCAGGTAGTTTAATTTGTGGAGTGGCAGTTTGTAAAAAATATGGAATTTAGTGAGGAAAATGAGGATGAAGGCCCTAGTACCAATAATAATAAGACCTATATGTGGACGTATTACGGATGTTTCGAAGAAACTTAAAGTAAAAGGTTACGTTACCGGGCTTAGACTAAGAATTAAGTTTTTTTTTTTTAATTTAATTTAATGTGGAAAACTACGACTTTGTTTATGATTTTGCACACTTACTGCACTAAGCCTGTTGGGCTGCTTTATAACATAAAAAAACGATCAGAGTCCTGGACTGTGATCGATTTTATAAAGTCATATGTGTAGTTCTGTTGCATCTTTCGCTTTGAACCTCAAAGGTAATGTTAAAAACCGTGGTAGGTAATATTATTTTGCTGTGAAATAAGTATGTGACGAGATGAAACAATAATTGACGTTACTTTGAAACTGTAATCATACAATATGAGTCTGTTAACCTTAATTTCGCTATTCTGTGAAAAGTAGTTTTTGTGACTCTGATCGTTTTTCCCCTGACCCCTTCATAATTTCGTTAAGCGAGCGAAAACGTGAAATTAGTTTTGCATTTTTTTTAAGTAAAAACAATAGTAATATACAGAGCGTGTTAAAAGTCCGCCTCCTCCTCTTTAACTTCTGAACGGCTTAAGATATCAACTTGAAATTTAAAATACTTAAATAACATAACCAAGATAATTTTTTAGTATATATTTGATATGCTTAGGGGGCACAATGAGCTAGAGGGGCATTTTTTAAATGGAAAGGGGGATCGTGTGATACATCATTTTAAAGCTTGTAAAATTCTCTATTCTTCTACAAATTATTTTAGTACTTTTCCGACACCTTTATTAATGGGCGAGGCACTAAGTGCCGAGACCATTTTTAGGTCGAGGAAAAGTGCCATTTTCCGAGAGACCTGTATACTATTTTATTTGCTACTGTTTTTATTTAAAAATAAAGTACTAATTTTTTCGAAAGCTAGATGTTTAAATTCAAATGAAGAAAATAATACTATAATACTTCGTTTTTTAGTTCTTTTCATATTTACCACAAATCATTTTTCCTGCATTTTACAAGAAAATCACAATTATATAAGACCGAGGTTTCACATACGCGTATCCCAAAAAAAAACAACCACAAAAAAACATGGCAAGGCACCGTTTATAATATTTATTATCCTTCTCAGTCTCAAAAATAAAAAACATTGACTAAAACTAAACAATTTAAGTCTTTTAAACAAAATTTATTAGATTATATTCGTGTTTATCATGACAACAGCAGTTCAGCCATCCTGCTTAAGGATATTTAAATCGGTGACGACATCTAGCGGAAGTTATTGATTTAAATGCAGACCAGTAATATTTAGTTTACAGGTCTAGACCAGAGCTTTATTAATACATGTAATGTATGTATTACATATACAGTTACAGATAAACTTTCACTGTAAATGCAAATATGGTAATTTTACAGCAAATAAAGTAGACATATGTTGCCAGCAAAGAAAGTGGTACATTTAAATCAGTAGTGTAAATTCACAGTTATCTGTAAAAATGTGAATTTTTACCTGTGATTTCATCAAAGCATCGAATTTAATGTGTATTTCAAGCAGTATTACGGGCTCTTGTAATTTTCGGGAAAAAGTGCCAGCTTTTTGGACCACATGCATGAATTTTAATGCAAAATTATTATACCGACAGGAAAAGAGCTGAGATTTTACTAAACCCAGTAATATTGAGGTTAATTTAATAAATATTGTTAATTCACATTCTGACATACCTTATGGGAAATGGCCCTCGGTTAAATTGCTTCAAATTTTAGTATGTTATAGAGCATGACCTCCTGAAAAAAAGTCTCCATGGGCAAAAAAAAATTTATGGTGCCGTTTGGCCGCTATGGTTATTTAAAGACCAAAGAATCTAGATGATTATATAGGTACTTAAATCGTTGTTTATCGGTGTGTATGTGTGTTTTTATAATTTTAAATGAGTGGTTAATAGTTTATATAATATTTAAAGTTAGTGTATGTGGGTATCTTTTATTTACTATTTTTGGGTGTATATGGGCAGTGTCGGTGCAACCAGGTTTAGGTAGGTGGATTTGTGAGGGTTTTTTTAATGGATTTGTGTAGTATTTATTTTGTATGTCTTAATAGTTATGTGCATTTCTATTAATTTTATGTGGGTTTGTATGGGTGGTTTTGGGTTTGGGCCAAACCAAAAAGTCCAAACAATTTCATAAATACCCATACACATCCGTTACTAAAGTTTAGGTAAACCTATGCACATCCATAAATACTAAAAAAAATACATTAAAACTTATAAAAACCCATAAATAACCATACACACTTACACTACGTTTGCACATCCATATATACTATAAAAACCTATAAAAACCCGTAAAAAAATCCATAAATAATACATATATACCCATACATACCCACCTATAACCATAGCTACCCATTTGCATCGATAAATACTAAATAAATCCATTAAAACTAATAAAAACTCATAAATACCCATAAATACCCAAAACAACCCATACAAACCCACAAAAATTAATAAAAATTAACATAACTATTAACACATAGAAAATAAATACTACACACATCCATTAAAACCCTTACAAATCCACATACATACACCTGGGTGCACCGACACTGCCCATATACACCCAAAAATAGTATAAGGAACTAAGGAACTAAAAATAAAATAGAAAACTATCGCCCAGTTGCTATTTTAAACTCGGTATCCAAGATTTTTGAAATTATTTTATATGAATTAATTTATAACAGTGTTAAACCTTACATAAATATTCATCAACATGGCTTTATGCCCAACCGTTCTACGGCAACAAACTTGGTAAATTTAGTGCAAGACGCCAATGAGGCTTTACATAATAATTTCCAATTAGATATAAATGGATATGACAAAAGCATTTGACAAATTAGACCACCGACTTTTGATAAACCATTTAATATCGCTTTTACCTCCATTTTAATCAAGTTAATTGCGTCATATTTAACTGACAGAAAATGTTTTGTTGTTTTAAATAATTTAATGTCAAAGTATTTTTTACAAACATCAGGCGTTCCTCAAGGATCAAACCTTGGCCCGTTATTGTTTCTATTGTTTATAAACTCTCTGCCAGATGTAATTAAATATGCCCTATACTTATTATTTGCGGATGATCTGAAAATTTATAAAGTAATTACTTGCATTGAAGATTGCATCAAGTTGCAAACAGATCTTTACTCAGTAATAAAATGGTGTACTGAAAATAAGTTAAATTTAAATGTATCCAAGTGTTTAGTTATGTCAATGCACAAGAAGAAACAACCAATAATTTTTGATTACAAAATGGGTAGTGAAAGTTTAAACCGGGTAACTGAAGTTAAAGATTTAGGAATAACATTCGAGTGTGAACTAACATTTAAAAATCATATGGACAATGTGGTTAATTCTTGCTTGCAAATGTATGGTTTTATAGTACGAAGTACGAAAGACTTTAATAACCTTGATTGCATAATAAATTTATTTAATAGTTTGGTCAAGAGTAAATTGGATTATTGCGCGGTAGTTTGGTCCCCATTATATGATACTCATATAGAGCAATTGGAGAAAGTTCAGAAAAAGTTCCTGAAATATTTGGATTTTAAAGACACAGGTATTTATAACCACAGGGCCAATTACAATGATCTTTTAAGTAAATACAACTTTGTGTCACTAAAACAACGTAGATCCAATATTACAGTTATATTTTTGCATAAACTTTTAAATAATAAACAGGACAATCCTGAGTTTTTAAGAAGATTACCATTTCGTGTACCAGTCACTTCAACTAGAAATGATAATTTATTTTACATACCACCAGCAAGAACTAACCAGTACAAAATGTCTCCGCTTTACCAATTATGCCACTTAGGGAATGCTGTCAATGTTCATATAGATTTTTTTAATGTTAGAGTTTCTAAATTTAAGCAATTCATTGTTAATTTAGATTTAAGCATTTGAAAATTTATTTAAATTTAGATTTGTATATATGTATATATTTTGACCTACCCTGTAATTGGGTCCATTAGGACCTGTATGGATTTGTATATAAATAAATAAATAAATAAATAAATAAACTTGCCTTTAAATATTATATAAACTATTAACCGTTCATTTAAAATTATAAAAACACACATACACACCGATAAACAACGATTTAAGTACCTATATAATCTTCTAGATTGTATGGTCTTTAAATGGCCATAGCGGCCAAACGGCACCATAAATTTTTTTGTGCCCATGGAGACTTTTTGGTCATGAGGTCATGCTCTATAGCATACTAAAATTTGAAGCAATTTAACCGAGGGCCATTTCCCATAAGGTATGTGCCATGTCTTTTGCTTTAATTATTAAAGATATTATTGTAAGATTGACGGACAAATTTAGAGTACACTCGAGTGTATAATACTTATCTGCTGTGAAGCAATGATGAGTACAATAAAAGTCTTATTTGGATCAGACATTAAACAGACCGAGTAGTAGATACCTAATAAAAGCTGATAATATATACATAAGTAAATTAATGTAAAGGCAATTGTTATTAATTCAAAGGTCGTATCTTATCGAATAACATTATTTATTGTCACAAAAGTTTTTCATTTAGGTTTAGTATCTACACGTTTTCCGCCGAATATGTTATTCCGTCGGTGTTTATTAGTTTATCCTAAAACTTTAAAAAAGTAAGTCATAATAACTTTAAATTTAATTAAAAACACTAATTAATCTTTATTTTCTGATCAATTCTCTAAAATTGTTAGATAGATATATATATATATATATATATATATATATATATATATATATATATATATGCCCCTATGCGTAGAACTAGTCAATAATTACCCTCTTTACAGAGGGATTATTTTGAATAATAAACCGCCATAAAGATTAAAATAGATCATCAAGTTTGTAAACAATTTCGCTTGTTGCACAAGGGCTTTTTTACGTTTTTTTTTTATTTAAGATTGTAGAACTTAAACGTGAATTTCTTAAAAATGTTCGTCATCTGCTCTAGATCTTTTTCGAATTTTTGTGAAATTTAGAATGATAAACCTGTTTAAACATTAAAATAGACCATTAAGCTTGTAAAAATTTTGGCCTGTGGCACCAGGGCTTTCTTACGTTTTTTTATTTAGGACTGTAGAACTTAAGCTTAAAAATTTTTTCTTGAATTTTTCTCAAATTCTTAGTAATAATACTGTTTAAAAAATTAAAAAAAAAAATCGCCAGTTGCACCAGAGTTTTATTGCGTTTTTGTAGAACTTAAGAATTCGTAAAAAATATTGCCTGCTGTAAAAATCTTCGCCTAAAGCGCTAGGGCTTTCTTCTCTTTTTTTTTTCTTAATTTAAGAATATAAAATTTTGGTTTTTGGATTTGGACTTCTTCTTAATAAAAGTTCCTAAACGATTTAGCAGAATTTTCTAGGTAAACTTTAAATTTTTAAAAATATTATTTTATAATCGAGCTTAAAATTATTTGTAGGACGTAAAATAATAGTCTTAAATGTCAAAAATTATCTAAAACACAATGAGTAATAAAATACTCACTGTCATTTTTAAACCACTAATCATAGCTGCCTGGATCCAATTTTCTACTCAGATTCTGCGCCGAGTTTACCAGTTTTTATGAAAAAAACTGACGCAATGGAAATAAATAGAAGCGATTTACAAGCCGTAAAGATATGCAATACTACGCATTATATTATATACTATTCACAGCTAAATGCTATGTTGCATAATTAATTTTTAAAAAATTAAAAAATAAACTTTTTTTTCAAAAGATTTTTTTTTTTTTGAAAACAAAAGTATTTGAAGAAAAAAAGTTTTCAAAAAAGTAAAAAAAACTAAAACTTTTTTTGTTTTTTTTTATTTTCTTTTTGCAAAAAAAAACGAAAAAATTTAATATTTTTTATTTCAAAAATTTTCAATTTTTTGTCAATTTTTCTTTTGCGAAGAACGATTTTTTAAAATATTTTTTTAAAAAGTTTAACCCCCCATAACTCTTTTGCTTTTGGTCGCATTACTTTTAAAATTGGTAGAATGGACCCATACAATAAAAAGAATTTTTCCTAAAAAAACTTTTTAATCGGAATTTTCTTTTAGCTTTTATAATTTTTTTTGTTTTTGTGGGGATTACTTTCAAAAAAAAAGGGATCTTCCCCTCTTAGAACTTGATTTCTAAAAATTTCAAGTCGATCGAATTATAATAATTATTCATTCTTAACTATGCTTTCGCGAGAGAATCGAACAATTTTTGGGAATTTTGCTCCAACACATCTTCGATTTAAATGATATTTTTTTTTCTTATTCCTACATCTAACTTTAGGTCAAATCTAAATTTTTTCTTCGATTGGATCAAAACTTTGGACTTTGGACTTTATTTTTGGTATGTATATGACCCTCATGAATAACTAGATATTCACCAAAAATAAAGTTTAAATATTTGCCTAAAGATGGCGCTGTGGTCATGTTTTCAAAAAATATTGACCATTTTCATGACCTATGAACTCGAAGAAGCATCGCTGCGCCGAAAAAGTGAATACGGTAGATTCAACTACAAAGTTTTCTTTGTTAAATATCATGGAAACTAACTAGGGGTAATTTGATTCCTTTTGGCAAAATCAATTTTAAAGTAACTCTGCACGTAGGTATTGAATTTAGTTTTTTGGGTATATAAAAATTATTTCAATACCCATTAACATTATTTTTGGTATGTATATGACTATCATGAATTACCAAATTTTCACAAAAAAAAGTTTGAATATTTGCCTAAAGATGGCGCTGGGGTAATTTTTTCGAAAAATATTGACTATTTTCATGACCTATGAACTCGAAGAAGCATCGCTGCGCAGAAAAAATGGATACTGTACATTAAACTACAAAGTTTCTTTTGTTATTTACCGTAGAGACTGACTAGGGGTAATCTGATTCCTCTCGGTAAAAAAGAGACTCGGCACGCAGGGGGTGTTCCTGATATTGTTTACTGGGATAAACATACTGATGTGCTCATATTCATCAGAACTTCACATTATACTGCACATTAGCTTAAAAAAAACTATTTCCTTTTGAATTCGAGCTTGAAATGGCACTGCAGTTATCTTTCTGATTCTTTGAAGATACATTACTTATTTATGACTGTATGATATTGCTTACTGGCTTATTGTATTTTTGTGTATATAACTATGGAATAGGTTCTTATATTTAAGTCATGATGGCGCTGTAGTATTTTTTGAAGTTAAGAAAGGCTAATAAGTTAATAAATATATAAGAGAAGATGTTATTGGTATAGTTATAGTTATCTTACCTTTTTTTTAATCAAATTTCCTTCGAAATTATTCTATGTTATTTATGACAGTGGAAATAATTTCACTGATGTTTCTGAAAATTCATTTTCCATGTCTAAAGGAGTAATCGCTTTTCTTTTGTTGCAGGATGTTTCTTTTTTCATATTTTTTTTTGTGTATTGGGATATTAATCCACGAATTTGACTGGGTTGCAAGTATTCTTCGGGTAAAAAAACATAAATTCCGTTTAGCTGGTAGTCTTGCAACTTTAGTGCCAAGTAGCTACTTGATTTTTTTAAAAGACATTTAAAAAAACATTATTGTTGATGCGGTCACTGCACATCGTATTTTCTCGCAACTGAGAAGTTTATTTAAAAATATGTATATAAATTATATTATAATATATACTATATTTATAATTTTTAGTCAAATAGTACGTTTTATTATGAAACAACCATTTATTTTATTTGGAGACCCCAAATTAGTAAAAATAGCATGTATTTTTGAACGCGCACTTACATTAAATCTCTTATTTCCAGGAAATTATAAAGATAAAGCAGTGCCATCTGAATCTCAGATTCAGAACTAGAAGGAAATAACTTTTTTTAGAGTTAATGTGCAGTATTATGTGCAGTTTTAATGTATATAAGCATATCAATAAGCTTATCCTAGTAAACAATGTAAGGAACACCCCTACGTGCAGATTCACTTTAAAATTGATCTTGCCGAAAGGAACCAAATTACCCCTAGTCAGTTTCTACGGCAAATAACAAAAAAAAATTGTCGTTTAATGTACTGTATCCACTTTTTTTTGGCAGCGATGCTTCTTCGAGTTCATAGTTCATAAAAATAGTCAATATTTTTCGAAAAAATTACCCCAGCGCCACCTTTAGGCAAATATTTAAACTTTTTGTGAAAATCTAGTAATCCATGATAGTCATATACGTACCAAAAATAAAGTTAATGAGTACTGAATTAATTTTTATATACCCAAAAAACTAAATTCAATGCCTAAGTGCAGAGTCACTTTAAAATTGATTTTGCCGAAAGGAATCAAATTACCCCTAGTTAGTCTCTATGGTAAATTACAAAGAAAACTTTGTAGTTTAATGTGCCATGCCCACTTTTTCTGAGTAGCGTTGTTTCTTCGAGTCCATAGGTCATGAAAATGGTGAATATTTTTCGAAAAAATGACCACAGGGCCATCTTTAGGCAAATATTTAAACTTTTTTTTTTCGTGAAAATTTAGTAATCCATGAGAGTCGTACACATACCAAAAATAAAGTTGATAGGTGTTTAAATAATTTATATATACGCAAAAACAAAATTTTATCTTTTTTGGGGACCTAAAACTCTTTTGGTCCTAGCCAAAGTTTTGGCCCAATCAAAGAAAAAATTTTAGATTTGACTCGTAGTTAGTTGTAGGAATAAGGAAAAAAAAATATCATTGAAATCAAAAATGTGTTCTCGCGAAAGCATAGTTAAGTCATTGTGTTCACAAAAATCGTGACATCTGACAAAATTTATTTGAGTCAAATAAATATTTAGTTCATGTTAAGAAATATTTTAATTTTAAAATGATTTATTAATGGGAACAAAATAGTTTATTTGACAGAAATAATATTTATTTGACACAACCAAATAATTTAATTGGCCATATATGGATATATTTAATCAAATATCTAGTTGACACAAATAAACTGTTTTATCAGTGCAGACATTCTTTTTGTGTGCCTGTGTAATTAATATGTATTAATCCTTTCTAGATTTAAGAGATGCAACCATAATCTAAGCTACATCCATAATTTCGGTGAACAACCCTTAAAACCCATGACTTTGGGCCAAGTTTTGGAAGAGACTAGCCAAAAATATGGAGACAGGGAAGCTGTAGTATCGTGTCATCAAAATAAGAGAATAACTTTTAAAAATATCTTGAGGGAAGCTGATAAATTGGCAGCTGGCTTTAGAAAAATTGGACTAAAAAAAGGAGATAGAGTTGGCATATGGATGCCAAATAGCATAGAATGGTATATTACGTTTATGGCGTGCTCTAGACTAGGATTGGTGACGGTAGGTTGAATGGGGGTAGACTGGGGTCAAAAGTTACAGTACACGGAGAAAAAATCTAGGAAAAATTACCGTGCTGGCACTTTATTTATTTATTTATTTATTTATTTACTTACTTACTTACTTACTTACTTACTTACTTACTTACTTACTTACTTACTTACTTACTTACTTACTTACTTACTTACTTACTTACTTACTTACTTACTTACTTACTTACTTACTTATTTATTTATTTATTTACTTATTTATTTATTAACTTTACAGGAAAAATCCCAATTACAAAGTTAACTACAAAAACAATAACAGATATAAAAAAAAAAGTATAAAAGTTATATTAAAGTTAAAATTAAAAAAAGAAAAGAGAAAATAAAAATTAAATTTGAAAATTAAAAATTAAAAAAAGCCAAATTAATTAAAAGAATAACATATTGATTTAATACTACTTAAGCTATCGTTAAATATATCAACTAGCCCCTCAATCTGCTCCAAACTAGGACACATTACGTATAATGGTGAGGTTTTAAGTATGTTGGTACGCGGCGTTTCTAAGTAAAATAAAGTTCTACGACGAGTTCTGAGCAAAAGAACATGAAAATTGAGCATACTAAGTAAACTTGGACAATCAATAATGTTATGTAGTAATTTATATAAAAACGAGATGTTATAATAGAATCTATGATTAGAAAGTTCAACGAACTCAAAGCTTTGCAAAAGCGTTTTATAAGATGTATAAAAAGGAGGATAAACATTATGTGTTTTAAGTTACAAATATTTTAAGAAACGCTTTTGAACCTTTTCTACAGCATTTATATGTGTTATGACAAAGGTTCCAAATTACTGAACCATACTTAAATACAGTTTCCAAGTGGGTTTCTGAATGGCTAATTCCCTTAAATGAAGCTAAGTGCACGGTGTTACACATTGGTAAAAATAATCCCTGGCTTAACTATGTACTTAACAATATAGCTCTAAAAAAGGTGGACAAACAAGTGGACTTGGGAATTACAATAACAAAAGATTTGACTTGGTCAGATCACATAACTAATATTTGTAACAGTGCTAAAAAATCCCTATTCCTGTTTAAAAAAGTTTTTTCAAAACCCTCGAACCAGACTGCTTTGTGCTTGTATAAAACATATGTGCATCCTATTTTAGAATTCGGTGGTGCTGTGTGCTATCCCTCGCTACAAAGTGAAAAAAAGCAAATTGAGGCAGTTTAGAAGTACGCTACCATATGGTAGAATCCGGCCGTCCTACGAGGAAAGACTACGAACATGGAATCTAAGCACACAAGTAGATAGACTGACCAGGGGTGATTTAATCACTGAATTTAGGGTATTGCGAGGGACATTTTCCACTGATATGAGTGAAACTTATCAGCTTAATACAAAAAATTTACGTGGGCATAACCTTAAACTTAACCATGAAAGATACTTCATTAACTGCAGGAAAAACTTTCTTTTTAAATGCATATTTGCAATATGGAATGTATTACCACATAATCTTGTAAATGCTTCATCAATGAATGCTTTTAAAAATAGGCTGGATAGGTTTCACAATAATTGGACTATTCGTTAGTTTAAAATATTTTGAGTTATATAGGTTAATCCTCAATTCTTATTGTAATTAATAATAATAATAATACTTAAGCTTGGATCTTACATATGCATTATACAGAAGTGTTAATGTGTGTATACTTTTAATTTCTCTAGAATTTCGAAAGATAATTTGTATTATGGAAAAAATTACTTAGCTATTAAAGAAACAGTAATGTTGTTTTAATCTAAGTAATTTTTATGGTTAATTTTAAAAGAATAATCACATCCGCACCAATTCTAGGAAAGCAAGGTTGACAATATTACTTGCAATCAGGCCAAATACCTATTGTGAATATTAACTTAATAATACCACAGAATTCTGTAGAAACAGAAATAGTTTTTGTTAAAAAATTCTTATAGTGGTTCAAAAAAAACCCGGACACTTTTTAAACCTTCATAACTTTTGACTTTGAAATTAATAGGCTCAAAACATGTAAGATTCGGTGGATAATTTTATTTATTTAAATTATTATCAATTTTTTTAGTAACAAACCTTTTTCTAAAGGGGTTATTTTAAAGCGATAGAGATTAGAGCAAAATTTACAAAATGACAACTTTTTATCTGCATTGCGTTAAATGGTCTTTCTTCAATAGTTGTGTGTGTGTTTGCCTTTTAATTTAAAATTGTAATTTATTTTTTACAATTATTTTTCGGAAAGGCTACAGATAGCGTTAAATGGACTTTTTAGCTTAAAAAAAATCATTAAGTAGGCGGTTATCTAAAAGTAATTTTGACATGTCTCAAAAAATAGTATGTCAAATTAAAAATATCAAAAATTGCTATTCAAAAAACGTAATAAAACTGCATTGTATACACTGTAAAAAAAGTTTATTTGCGTCAACTAAATATTTGGTTGGATATGGACAAATAAATATTTGGTTGTGTCAAATAAATTTTATTTGGGTAAAATAAATATTTAGTTCATGTAAACAAATAATTTTAATTTCAAAATGATTCATTAATGTGAACAAAATGTTTTATTTGAAAGAAATAAAATTTATTTGACAGTAATAAAATTTATTTGTCACAACCAAATATTTATTTGTCCATATCCAACCAAATATTTAGTTGACCCAAATAAACTTTTTTTTCAGTGTATATTTTAAAGAAGATGAACAATACGGATTGAATATATTTAAGAATAAAATTGTGTAGAAAAATAAGAAATAAGTATAGTTTTTGTCAAAATGAAAAGTGCTTTTGTATTAAAAATGTTAACTTAAAATAAAGGATGATGGGATTTTTTGTATATCAATATGGAATTATTACTACAAATAACCAACAAAGATCCTGTACCATAATATTTTATATTATTGTTAGAAAATAAGACAGTGTTTAATATAATTTAATTTATTTGTAATAAAAACATATTTCTTCTTTAAATTCTTTCTTCATTTAGCAAATACTTAAATCTTGCTTTATTTTAGCGTTTTCTTATTTTTCATGTAGTACATTTTCTAATTTCCGTAAGTCATTTACAATTTTTGTGTTATTTAATAACCATTTTTCTTAAAATACACATCTAGAATTCAGCTTTAACATTTATCCCATTGGTTTTTAAAGTAATTCGACATTTTTTCAGCTGTTTGGTCATTTTGTATACTTTTTAAATTACGAGAATATTTTTTGAAAGATGTCAGATAAATAACACGCCTACTGAATCAGTGTTATTATGTTTAAACATCAATTATTGCAATTTGTAACCTTTCGGAAAAATTTGATTAAAAAATAAACTACAATTTTAAATTAAAATTAAAACATACTCATCAATTCAAGAAAGATCACTGAACATAGTGAGGTCGGAAAGTTATCATATTATACATTTTGCTCTAATCCCCAAAGCTTTAAAACAACTCCTTCGGAAAAAGCTTAATTACTGAATATTTTAAGTAAATAAAATTATCTTCCTAATCCTTCATGTTTTTAGTATATTAATTTAAAATTTGGTATAGATCGGTCAAAAGACAAAGACGTTATAACGGTTTAAAAAGTATCTGGTTTTTTGGGCCACACTGTATTTCGTACTTAACTGAGAAGTTTTCTCCTTTTATAGAAATTGAACAAACTATTATTACCTAGATCAAGTACCTACGTAGATAGTATTTTAACAATTCATAATAATACCGCAAAGAGAGCAGACTTACTATATTGCCAGCCACAAGTCTCCATGGCACAAAGAAACCATACTTATGAATAAAAAAACTTATACCACCACGGAGACTCGAACCCACGCTTCAGTCTAGACAAAATAAGTACGTAACGGCTGCGGTCAGGAAAGCAGGGTAATCTTAACGACGATTTTTTCTCTGCGTATGCGAATATTTTCTGGGAAAATAATATATTATAATTATAATTATCCATCATCATCATCATCATGATAAATACCTATACTGCCCTACTACGCTAGAAAGCAGTAACTCCATTTGTCGCCTAGCTACATTTTGACGTCCTCTGATGTAATATTTTGAAACCGCTGCTATGCGACAAATGGAGTTACTGCTTTCTAGCGTAGTGGGGCAGTATAGGCCTAGTCAATTGTTTTGCTTTCCTAAAGTTTTAACACATTAAATTCCATTCCATTATGCAATTTTGGTTCCAAAGAGCGGTAACAAATACTGTATAGCAAGTATGTTACTTGGGTCGCCAAGTAAGATAATTATTCGGTCAAATAACAAGAAATCACAGCTGCCAAAGCTTTACTATTATAATAACCCTGGTAGAAAAATACACAAATCTAACTTAACATAACATTAGATTAGTGACATTTTTATGTTTAGTCTCAAACGTTATACAAAAACGTTATAAAATATATAAATTTAACCTTAAAAGCTAACGTTTGACAAAAACGTTATAAAATACATAAATCTAACTTTAGTTTCTCAACTAAATTCTAACCTTTTTCTAACCTTATTCTAACTTTAAATATATTTTAAATTTCCATTATTAATACGTAAGCTATAGTATAAAATACTCATATCAGACAGCTATGTGCCTAGGTTTGATAATTATTTATTATTTCTATAAGTTTAAAAAAATATCCCCCAAAAATCAAAATTATAGTAAGTCTGGCAACGCTGTATTAGAATTGAAAAAATATTTTAAGATTCTGAATGTATAAATAAATATTAACTAACTAAATATAAAGTTTTTCTGAAAGGTAAACGTAATTATCGAAGTATAACAGCATATTACGCCAAAAATATTTAGGGCCACCTAAAAAGATGGCTATTTTATAAATAAATGAAACGAAGTTATGTTTAAAAATATTAGGATTCCTAAAATATATTAAGATTTATTTATATGAATAAATTTGTCTCCAGCTGCTTTTATGATGCACGTAGAAATTTCCGAGTTGGCCACGCCCCCTCCAAATGTTATAAATTAAATGTACTTATAACGTATTTCTAACTTAAAAATCTAACGTTAGATTAACGTTTGTAAGTAACGTTAGATTCTAACGTTAAAAAGCGGGACATTTGTACATATTTTATAAGGTACTATTATACAGTTTTCTAACATTAGAAAAACGTTTAAATTAAATGTACTTATAACGTATTTCTAACTTAAAAATCTAACGTTAGATTAACGTTTGTAAGTAACGTTAGATTCTAACGTTAAAAAGCGGGACATTTGTACATATTTTATAAGGTACTATTATACAGTTTTCTAACATTAGAAAAACGTTATTCTAAAGTTAAACTTCTACCAGGGAATACTTGACCAAATATTCGTTCCAAATCCAAAGGATATAATCTTTTACCAACCTTATACCTCGTAATTTATTAATATTTATTTATTTTTAGGTGGGCATTAATCCTGCATTTCTAGCCAAAGAAACCGAATTTTGTATAAATAAAGTTGGAATAAACACAATGGTGACTGGTCATAAGTTCAGATCACACCATTACTACGAAATGTTAAATATGATAGAACCAGAAATTGAAAACACTTATGGCCGAAATATAAATAGTAAAAAGGTTCCCTCCCTGAAAAATGTTATCATTGCAGCCGATACAATGTTAAAGTAAGTAAGTGTATGTAATGAGTATGTAAGTACCAATTTTTGAACATTTTAAAAAACGCTTATCCAAAATTTCATTTCTTTTAGCAAATGTTTTTTATTTCAACCCAACCAACGAAATAACTTCTAAAATTATATCCATATATTCTCAAAAATATTTAGGGGCTACGCGTAGCTTAGCTCAAATGTTTTTGAGACGGCGAATAAAAGTACTTTTAGACAGTACAGCAATAAAATATTCTTAAAAATATATTTTATAATTTCTAATATTTTTAGAGGAACTTTAAACTTCCAAGAAGTATTAGAAATGAGTAACGAGTCTGAAATAAACCAAATTGGAACATACCAAAGAGAACTTCAAATAGACGACCCATTCAATATTCAATTCACCTCAGTAAGTTGCCAAAAAAAAAATTAAAAAAATTAAAAAAATACCATCAAACAAAATAATTTATTTACAAAAACTGGCACAACAACTTCACACAACAATAGTCCAGAATTACATAACTATGGTCCAGCTTCACACCTATATTCCATGAGCAGCGTATTTAAAAAAACATTGAAAACATGTTCTGCCCTATTAAGACAAGTTGTCCTATCTGCAAATTAGATGTTTTGAGTTATGTCCAGTTTTATTGTTTTTGTTTGCTCGTTTTGAAGACATGTTTAAATAAATATGGCGTTGGGTTCTACTTTATTTTAAATCAAAAATACGTTAGTCCTAATCCTGACTTATTCGTCTAGCAAGGACAATTTCATTTAGAAAAAATTGAACATTTTCCACATAGGACAAACATCTATTTTTTAGAATTTGCGTTTTGGATAGGACATTTCTTCTTAGTAGGCACATGGGGCTAGTGTAAAGTAATACAATGGTGTGGTTATCTCAAAAAGTGAATTTTTGCAGATAGGACAACTTGTCTTAGCAGGGCAGTGTTGCTGTATGTCCCATATACACCAACCTTCATAAGAAATTGTAAACATTTAAAAATAATTACCCCCCGCCCCCTGTCGGCCTTGGACTATAGTTGTGTGACTGGACTTTTGATTGAATTGAATTGAAAAAATATATTATATTATAATTTTACATAACTTAAATATTATTTTAGGGCACTACGGGGATACCTAAAGCTGCAGTCGTAAGTCAATTTAACTTGGTTAACAACGGTTTTCTTGTTGGAAAAAGAAACGAATTATATAAAAAGCACCATAAAATATGCGTTCAAGTACCATTGTTCCATGCATTTGGTACTATTATTACCTTAAGTGCATCCTGCAACTATGGGGCTACTTTAGTTTTACCAGCAGAAGGGTACAATCCCGATAAATCTTTGGATGCTATCCGTGATGAAAGGTAAGTAATGCTACTCAAAACAGTTTTGTAATATTCCCACAAATACAATAGTCAGATTTTAACTTTTTTAGCTCAATATTAAACCAGTTCCACACCACTCGCCAAGTACTACGAATACTCGGTCAGTTATCCCACTAAACACAAAACTTATACAAGAAGGTCTCACAAGGTTGCATCAAGAAGTTCTTGACAAACTATTAAAAATAACATTTACTTTCATATTCTTTGATAAAAATGGGGGGGTGCTATTTGAAAAACAGAAGTTGGGGTGGTTTTAAGGGGGTGGCTAAGCAAGGGGTGGTTTTAAACACGTCAATAAAAACTTCAATGGCTCCCATTTATGATACTTCTTTCAAATTTCGCAAATTACACGTTTTTTTAAGTTTTACTATAGGGATGTGTATTAGGGACACTAGGCGACAGACAACTGTCGCCTTGCTAACTTAAGACCTAGATCTAGTGTCCCTAATGTGTATTACATTGTGTAATGTATGCAGAAATAAAGAATACTATGCATAGCACACAGGTCCAGGATCGTTTCAAAAGTGGCAAATATTTAGCAAATATGTTTTATCAAATTAAACCAAAATTTATATTAAATGATAGAAAAATAGTTAATGATTTATGATATAAGCAGATAAACTGCGTAAAACTGTTTTAATCTTAATAAAATGGACCTAAGTTCAGTATGTTTTAATAAGTATCTGAAGTATGGATTTAAAAAAAAAGTCATGTGTGTTTTTAAAAATTAATATCTCACATATTAGATTATATAGGAAATCAATACTTATATGTTAAAGCAGTTATACCTTTTACTTTTCATAACTACAATAGAAACTGTAATAATGGTCACAATAAAGATAATAATCTGATATATTCAAAGAAATGCAAGTTGTCAATTTTAAAAAAATGTATAATTTTAAAAAAGAGATATAAAGTTTCGCTAGTCAGCCCGAGTTTTTTATGTATTATTTAAAATTAGGTAAAGGTATTTACTTATTGTTTTAATTAAATCTAGCTGCGGAGCCCCGCGGAATCGAACAGCGTTTAAGATTTTATTTTAAAAATCATGTCAAATACTAACATAAAAGTCAAAAACTTACTACTTAGACTTATATTTGACAATCTGTTATTTTATGTTGTGATCTATTTAAAATACTTATTAAATATTATTTTAAGAATAAATTATAAATAACTATTTATAATAATGCATAAAAAATACAATAGTAAGTATTTTGGGTCTATTGGGTATTAGAGAGAAGTAAAATATTGTTTTTAGAATCAAATCAGTTGAAAGTATTTGATGTTTTCAAAATTTGGTCCAAGATTAAATTAAAGAAACAAACATCGATTTGGTTAATAGATTGCTAGTTAGTTCAGATCCTTTTATAACTAGCTTAAGACCTTTACCACAAAAAAAATACTGCAAAATTTACCCAGAAATGTTGGAGCTTTTAGATCCGATTACAGAATACCAATCCGGAAGTGAAAGTGATTAAACAAAATAATGTCAAAAAAAATTACAATCATATATTAGAATAATATCATCATCATCATCATCATCATCATCATCATCATCATCATCATCATCATCATCATCATCATCATCATCATCATCATCATCATCATCATCATCATCATCATCATCATCATCATCATCATCATCATCATCATCATCATCATCATCATCATCATCATCATCATCATCTTCATCATCACCATCTCCCTTTATTGTTTGTATAAAGTATATCATTTCAGACGTCTAAAGACCTTTCTTCTTACTTCCTACTCACTCTCCAAAACATCTTTGAGTAAGTAAAAAATAATTATTTATTTTTATTTGTTAGGTACCTTCTGTTTCACATTATATATTTATAAATAGACGCAAATATCGGTTCCGATAAACTGTCAAAACAGTACCTAACATATTTGACAATTTGTTCCTTGTCTCACATGGCAGTTGACGGGTTAATATCAATAATATACTTAAAATACATTATATTATGTCTAAATAAGAGATCCTCATAAAAAACATCACCAGAAATTAACGAAAACTATTTTTTTGCCACTTTTGAAACGATCCTGGACCTGTGTGCATAGTAACGATGTTACTTTTTTTCTATATATGTACTTCTAATTAACTTTGCAACTCGTAAATTTTTTGTAATTTCATTAACAAGAGTCGCCAAGTCGACAAGAGTTAAAAGGGGAAAGCGTAGACTACAGTGCCATGCATAGAGGGTCCCAATTACTAATCCAGTGATGTGCTCTAAATTAGCATTAAGCCTTAACTAAAATTAATATATTAATTAAAGTTAGGTACTTAAAAAATTACATGATAATGCTGGTAGGATCCAAATGGAAACGTGGAAGTAGACAAAACTTCTACAAGAAGTGCTGAAGAATTACGAATGGTCGCCTCGCCACGAATTCTACAAAACTTTATTTATAATACTTCTTTTACACTTCGCAAATTACAGGTTTTTTTAAGTTTTACTATAGGGATTTTTGCGTACGCGATATCGTAGATAAACTTTTTATAAAAGTTTTATGGTAGCTGCGTTGAGAAATAATCACAAAGTAGCCTTTTTTATACATTGTTATCACAGAAAAACGTTTTATAAAAGTTGCATAGTGGTTGCGCTGAAAAGTCACAAAGTACTTCTTTTTAAGAATTCTTCAGGATATCTGCAACCTCACGTGTTTAGTGGGATAGTAAAGCAACAGCATGTAAGCACATGATTGAGCTTGTATTAAGCACGAATTGCTTGGGATCACTGTGATTTCTTGTGATTTACCATATATTCGTCGTTATATTGCTTAGATTAATGTATGAAAATATAAACAATTGTACAACTACAATAGATTATTACTTGACGAGTGGTGTAAGATCGGCTTTAAGAGAGATACTTCTAGGCAAAATTAATGGAATATCAATATTACGGTATTATTATTCCCATTATTTCTGCAATCCATATACTGATTAACCCTTCGTTAGGCGCGCTTGTTTTAGTTACGAGATTGGTCGCGTAGTCTACACTACAAAAAGAAAAAGGATATACAATTCTAACATATATTTTACATCTGTACGCTAATTTGTAAAAAAAAATAAAAATAACTTAACATTTTAACATGTACGATTATAAAAAAATAAAAAACACCTAAATTAAAAGAAAAAAATATTATAAAATTTGACTCGAAATCATGCAATATTTTAGTAACTCATGCGCCTTGTACATGTGCTCTTTGCAATCGTAGTTATGATATTTTGAGCATTTTTTTTTCGATTTATTTTCCCTTCTTAGGCACATTTAGTGTCCAAAGTAATTTTTAGTTTTATAGAACAGAAAATTACCTTATTTATCAAAAACATTACGTATGAGCTCTTTCATGCCCAAAAAGACTCGTGCCAGTGTCTTCCTATAAACCGCTATTTGTTTTTGGTGGTAAAGACATATTGTATCTTTAATTTATCTTTTAACTAATAAACTAACTTTGAAAAACAATATTCACAAAAAGAAACCATAAAAACTTACACAAAATAAAAAATGCAAGAATAAAAAAGGTAATGTGGTTAGTCGCGCGGTCTACAATTGTAGACCAGGCAGGTTTCAATTTGAATAAAAACAATATTATACCCATTCAAAGTGTGAATTATTACTGATCTAATAGATTGATGCATAATGCACAGCTACTCGAAGGAGCGCAAGCGTAAACACTCCGTGTAAAAAGTTACCCAGCTAAAAAAAAGCATGGTCTACAATCGCCTAACGAAGGGTTAAAAAAAATAAAACCAAATTATTTTTCTTTGATATTAATTTACGTTACTTTTTGAGTCCTACAGTACTACTATTAAAAACGATCTGTATTAATTATTTAGTTTTTAGATGTACAATTATACACGGTACTCCAACAATGTACGTAGATCTGGTCAACAAACAAATTGAAAGAAAGGAAGACATTCAACCAGAAATTGCTATTTGTGGAGGAGCTTCTTGCCCGCCTCAGCTTTTTAAAGATATGTTAAAATATTTAAATGTTAAGAAAGTAAAAGTAAGTAATATTTTTCCTTATATTTTATATCCCAAATGGGGATTTCCAATATTTTACATCCCAAATTGGGATTCCCAATAAACAATGGTTAGGCGGCCGACGGGCGGTAAAGTGATGGCAAATGATCATCGCCTTTTGATGTCAGCCCGACGTTGGAAGGACGTCTGATCGCCGGTCGGCAAAATTATGGCAAATGATAATCGAAATAATACATCGGTTCAACGTCGGACTGCTGTCGACATCTGACTAAACTGAATGGTGTATAAAAATAATTTTTTCAATTTTTTTTTAGTTTATTTTTTGATTTACGAAAAAAAAATTGAAAACATGAAAAAAATTTTTGAAAATTTGAAAAGTTTTTTTTTTACCAAAAAAAGAAAAGAAAAAAAATTGAAAACATGGAAAACATTTTTGAAGTTTTTTTTTAAGTTTTTTCAATTTTTGTTTTCTTTTTGGTTTTAATGAACTTAGGCCTATTATAGGGGAAAGTATTATTTTGTTGGCAGCAGTATTATACTGCTGCCAATAATAATAATAATAGTGCTATATACCATTTTCATATATAAAATAAAAATACTGCTAAAAAAATCGTATCTTTCAAAATACTGCATTAAAAAAAAAATAAAAAAAATATTTTTTGTAAAAAAATTATTTTTTTTTGTAAAACGAAAAATAAAGTGAAACAATTTTTATTGAAGACATGTTTTTACCCCACCCCGCTTTTTACCAAAAACAATACCGGCCTAGAACTTTGGATAATTAACCCGTTGTCCAAATTTTAAATCTTTAGCTAAAGGCGTTCATGAGTTATCGTGGTCACAAATTTCCCGGACATACAGCCATTATAAAATATAGTATAGTACTTTTTGATCAAAACTTTCTAACCGGTGCCAACTATGCCCCTAAATTTCCCCTAAAGTCTAAAAAAGTGAATTTTCTATTAATTTGTGCTGCTGACGAATTAAAAATATTAAATAAAAAAGTTTTTATGTCACATTTTTTTATATAAACCTATTTTGGTTATTTTAAAATATTATAATAATCTATACAAGGATTATGGGTCTAAGCGCCATTAAACAATTTTGTTAAAATTTTGCGATTTTTGTTAAAATGTTGATGTTACATGGCGCTTAGACCCCATATTCGTTGCGTATATTATCGTAATATTTTAAAATAACTAAAATAGGTTTATATAGAAGAAAAATGTGACATATAAACTTTTTTATTTAATATTTATAACTCATCAGTGGCACAAATTAATAGAAAATGCACTTTTTCGGAATGTCGGGTCAATTTCGAGGCCTTGTTGGCACGGGTTAGAAACTTTTGACCAGGCTAATATTTTGCAGGCATATATTCATAAGTATTCAAAAAGAAAAAATATAGATATCAAGAATTTTAAATTTTATAAAATTACAAACACTAGGGCTGGTTTTATACGAATTTTTTCGATACTTGCGTAATTTTAGGGTTTTTAAGGCCCTACCCGCATAGCACAAAACAGTTCTAAGAATATTCTTAAAATACATATTGGGAATATTGTATGGTTCTAAGAATATGTGATGTTTTACGTAGAACGTTCTTAGAAGGTTTTAAGACATTCAGTGGATATCTAACCTAATTTATGATATGTCAAATCTAAGTTAGTCAATATCCAGAATAGTGAAATGTGTAATAATGACATTGTGTGGTACAAAACAATGTCTTAAACTATTATATAATAGACAATTTAAAATTCAGGAATATTAACATTTTCATGCATTAATTTGTTTGCATACAGGTACATACCTTTCTATGCTTACAATACAATCTTACATAGCTTACAAACACTAGACTTAATAAAATCACCAATCACTTATGTCTATAATTGAGGAGGTGACTTTCAAAACGCAGTTTTTGACAAATAACACATTTCGAGATATCAACCAAGTATTTATTTAGGAACTATAACAGCTTTTATAGTACCAATGAACATCAGGTATTATCTATTTTGGAGAGAATAGTTAAATTACATTGGCGAATTAAATCAGTTTCACTAATTATTAAAAAAATTGCATATTAAAAAAATCAAAAACTGCGTTTTGAAAGTCAAAGCATAAAAAGCGTTTGATTGATTTTTTAAATATATTTTAGGTAAGTATATATACAAATAGTATACAGGGACTGTCCATATATTATGTAAAACCTTTTTTTACTATTTTGGACCTCTCTGTGTAACGCTTTTTTTATTTAACAACACACAACATGACACTAGGGGGAGAGGGGGTCTCCCTCCAGAGTGTTACGTAACTTATAAATAGGCCCATATTGTAAATTGTACATACATTCTCAATGTATGAGCCTATTTTGCTTTCCCATTTTAATTTTTTTTTTTAATTTCGGAAAGCCTTGTATTTGTGCAAAAATTAAAAAAAAATTTTTGCGTATTTTTGCGTTTTATGACGTTTTATGCCGATATAAATCCATTTCAAGCAAAGAAAAAAAATTGTCGATCGTTCAGTCGGTCTATCTGGGAAATCTTGTGGGCACGATAACTTAAAAACGCTTTAAGCTAGAGACTTGAAATTCGGCATACAGGTATGTTACTAAAAGTTCTCGCTCGGGATTGTTTTTGGTGAAAATTGGGGTGCAGCAAGGGGGGCAAATGGGGAAAAATAAAAAAATAGTAAAATTTAAAAATTGCTATATAGGGGTTTTTAAGTTTGCTAAAATTGAATCTAATAATATTTTTTTTACTGGGGGGCTAAATATTTTCAATATTTTCTTTAAAATTGGTATATAGGGGTTTCTGGGGTTGACGAATATGAATCTGAAAATATTTTTTTTTTAATTTCACCCCGTGAGGGGTGGAGGGTAGTTTTTGTGAAAATTGGTATAATGGGGTTTTTAAGGTTGCTGAAAGAGAATCTGATAATAAAAAAGTTTTTATCGGCTACTGTAGAATTACAACTCCAACATGTAAAAAATATATTTCAGAACAGCGGCAAATTCAAATAAACCTTCTATCAGAACATTCTTAGAATATGCATAGAATAATTTCTAAGAACATTGCATATTCATAGATTATGTATTTTAAGCGCAAGTTTTAAGCATAATCATGGCATATCTAAAAGTTTATTCTAAGAATATTGGGTTGTCTATATAAATTTTTACTCTACGGGCATTCTAACCATAACATAGGTGTTTTACACGCGTCAATGTAAAGATAATAAAATTAAATTAAAAATCAGCAGTGAATGTCTCATTTTACGCTGTAAATGATTTAAGGGTTTTTTTTTGTTACCAGAAGCGTATTTCTACCAAATTTTATTAACAGTTGCAAAGCTACTTTTGTATTTTTTATCCTAATAAAAATTTCATTTCAAAATAACAGTTAGATATCCAGGGGATATACTTTCTGGATATAGAGTATATCCATTGGATAGCCCATGGACATCCAAATGTCCGCCTATATCCAGGAAATCCAGTGGATATCCACGAGATATCCAGTACATATCTATTTTTTTAAACTCCCTAAATTATATCCACTGGATATCTCGTGGATATCCTGGATATAGGAGGACATTTGGATGTCCATGGGATATCTAATGGCAATCCAGGCTATCCAATGGATATACTCTATATCCAGAAAGTATATCCCCTGGATATCTAATAGTTATTATGTGCTATCTGGGACATATATAATCCGACCAAGATGCCTACTGGGTCATATATGTTCCATTTTTTTTTCTATGTAAAATATTTGTTTTATACAACAAAAAAACACTTTTTGATCGCAAATGACCAGTCATAACTCAAAAAAGTTGATAAAAAAAAATTAAATTGGGTAAACTGTACGTACTTTTTCAATAAGAAGCAAAATAAAGTTACCTACCTTTTTTAGTCAGTATTTGGATTGTCCGAAACAACTGCAGTTGTTTTTCAATCTCTGGAAAATGACGATGAATATCATTCAACATCAACTGTAGGCTATGTTTCTGAACATACTGAAGTTAAAGTTGTTGATGAACAAAATATTATAGTACCTAGAGGAACTCCTGGTGAGCTTTGCGTTAGAGGATATTTTAACATGTTAGGATATTATAATGATGAAGAGAAGACGAAAGAGATTATTGGGATAGATAGATGGCTAAAAACAGGGTAATACAAATATAAGATATTTATGCACCCAGGTTAGTAGTATCAAACCAGTTAGCACGACGCCAACCTTCCAAGAAGGTTTCTGAAACATAATATCGCTTATATTGCATAGTGTCAGGAACATTGCATATAAATCTCGTTACGTTCCTGCAAGCATTTCGATGTCCGCTGTGTGTTACGTTCCAGGAAGATAAAAATGTTATGTCCCAATAATGTCTCAGAAAACAGGCAAGAAATTGATGGGGCGTCAATTAAATGATGCCTGCCTTTTAAGTTAAAATATACCAAAATTTTACAATATCTTTTACATCCATTTCTACGATTTACAACATTTTTAACCATTTGATATTTTCTATTTTCAATTTAATTCAAAAATTTCTACTTAAAAGAATTACATGATACAAGGCACCTTCATTAAATATTTAATTGTTAACATGCAACCTTGCAGCTATCTTCCACGAATGTAACTTATGTTACGTTATGTTCCTGGAATCTTCCAGGAAGGTAACAAATGTAATGTTTCAATTTACCAACGCTTCAAAGGTTTCAGGAAGGTAACTTGTGGAATGTTATGACAATGGAAGGTTGCAATGTTCCTGGAAGGTAACTGGAACCTTCGGTGCTGATGGGAATGCTGTTGTCGAGATTTAAAAGGCATTTTTCAGGTCCTTCAAGTAAGGTCACGCCTTGGCGTAGCAATCTGCATAAAATTACTGTTAATACCTAGTAGTATTTTTTTACATGAATAATTTATTTTAACTAATTTTTACAGTGATCAATTTGTAATAGATGAAAATGGTTATGGAAAAGTTGTAGGCAGATTAAAAGAAATGATAATCAGAGGTGGAGAAAATATATTTCCAAAAGAAATAGAAGATCTTTTAAATACACATCCTGAAATAATAGAGGTTCATGTAAGTTAACTGTTTATTTATTTCAGTAGCTACATCACAGGATGGAGCGGCAGTTGCCTTTATGCTTGTGCATTAAAATAACATTGCTTGACTTTATTATGAAGATATATGGTTCATCTGACACAAATCACTACTTTTTTTACTTAAATTAAGTTATCAAAATAAAATTTATACCAGCTGTATCATAATAGTTTTATGAATAGTCAAACTTAAATATTCTTTAACTTGGATAAAAAACCTTAACCCTTCGTTAGGCGCGCCTCTTTTTGTAACGTGTTTAGGTCTACACTTGTAGACCATTTTATTTTTTGTTTAAAAAAAAAACACATTTATATTTTTAAAAACCAAATATCTTATGTTATTTATTTGGTTGTATTTAAAAGTTATTTACATATTTTTTTTAAATTATTATTGTTTTAGTAAGTGTTAAGGGTAAAAGAAAAATGATATACAATTCTAACATATATTTTACATCTGTACGGTAATTTGTAAAAAAAATAAAAATAACTTAAACAACTTTCTAAAACTAAAACATTTGTTTTTTTTTAACATGTACGATTATAAAAAAATAAAAAACACTTAAAGAAAAAAATATTATAAAATTTTACTCAAAATCATGCAATATTTTAGTAACTCATGCGCCTTGTACATGTGCTCTTTGCAATCGTAGTTATGATATTTTATGATATTTTTTTTTCGATTTATTTTCGCTTCTTAGGCACATTTAGTGTCCAAAGTAATTTTTAGTTTTATAGAACAGAAAATGACCTTATTTAACAAAAACATTACGTATGAGCTCTTTCATGCCCAAAAAGACTCGTGCCAGTGTCTTCCTATAAACCGCTATTTTTTTTGGTGGTAAAGACATATTGTATCTTTAGTTTATCTTTAAACTAATAAACTAACTTTGAAAAACAATATTCACAAAAAGAAACCATAAAAACTTACACAAAATAAAAAAATGCAAAAATAAAAAAGGTAACGTGGTTAGTCGCGCGGTCTACAATTGTAGACCAGGCAGGTTTCAATATGAATAAAAACAATATTATACCCATTCAGTGTGAATTAGTACTAATCTAATAGATTGATGCATAATGCACAGCTACTCGAAGGGGCGCAAGCGTAAACACTCCGTGTAAAAAGTTACCCAGCTAAAAAAAGCATGGTCTACGATCGTAGACCGCGCGGCTAACGAAGGGTTAACACGCCTTAACATTTAAAAAGGAGATATTTTTAATATGCGGCTATTTCCATCTAGGGGCTAGCTAAGGTACTTGACCTCACTTACTTGCACACTTTTTTACTGATATATGAGGGCTGTTGTACAAAAATATTAAATATGTGTGTGTGGTAGAGCGGAAAGGTATATTAGCAAAAAAAATTTTTTGATGCATTGTACATTTCTACGTAAATTAATGAAAAAAAAAACAATAATATTCCCAATAGTTTTTTTATTATGACTTTTTTTGGAAAGGCTTACAAAAAATAGTTATAAAAATAAGTCACCTGTAATAATAATTATTAAACTTGTTAGTTTGGCATAATAACATCTCTACTCAATATTTCTTAACTTCAGAATACCTTTACTCAAAAAATATCTAGAACATAACATCTCTACTCAAGAATATACAGGGTGATAATTTAAAAAAGATCCACCCCAAATATCTTGCAAAATAAGAACAATATAAAAATTATAAAAAAGAGGTTAATTTGGTTTTTCAAACGTGAAATTTAAGTATATTATTTTGGGGGTTGTAACTTTTACCCCGTAACCCCCAGCTACCCCAACATTAGAATCTTAAATAGCAACCCCATCTTGTGATAAGTCATTTAAAAGATCTTAAAAAATGGAATATTTTATTTAACACAAAAATAAAATAAACCAACCCTTAACTTAAGGGTGGATGATTTTATTTCAAAATAATTGGTACAAAATATTCACAAAAATAGTTTAATATTTAAAAATAAATTTAGGTATATTTTCTTGCTTTTTACACGTAATAAAATATACCTACATATAATTTAATAGAACAAGAATAGTAAAAATTTTAAAAATAAATAACTTCACTTTAATTCATGGGGGTTGTAACTTCTAGCCTATAACTTCCGGCCACTCCAACTGTTTTATTTTTAATTAAATCCCAACTCTTGCGATACCCTAGAGAGCCTAAAAAGTGCTATCTTTGATACACAAAAAAAATAAAAATACCATCCCTAACTTAAGGGTGGTTGCTTTTATTAAATATTAAATAAAGCAAGATATTTTACAAAAATATTAATAATAAAAAAATAAAGTAATTTTACTTACCGTGATTTTAAATCAACCCTCAAAAAATCAAATTAACCCATTTTTAAGGATTGGCATATTGTGCTTAGTTTTCAAGATATTTAAGGTGGATTTTTTTCAAATAATCACCCTGTATCCACTCAATTATACATCAAATTGATGTTTTAAGCGTGAAATTGACTTGTAATCACTTAATTTTGATGTGACACGTCAAGTTGACGTGAGTGCACTGTAAAATGATATAACAGGTTAAATTGACGTGAACTCCCATCAGTTTGACGTGTTACATCATTATGACGTAAATACACGTCATTTTGACTTGTCATTTATTTCGACCTAAACACGTCTATTTGATGTTATGGAGTAGACAGGTATGTAAGTTCATAAAATTCCCCTAATTGGCGGCGCCATTTTGAGTTTTTAAATTTTGACCAAAAATTCGTAATCTACGACCCCAAAAACCCCTATATACCGATTTGGTATGGTTCATAAATGCCGAAATTCGCCATATTGGCCCCGCCATTTTGAATTTTTAATCTTAGTCAAAAATTCTTAATCTACGACCCAGAAAATCCCCAGATACCGATTTTGGTTCAAATAAGCCATAAAGAACAAAAGACGTCCGTCATATTGGCGCCATTTTGAAATATGTAATTTTGACCAAAAATTCTTAATCTACGACCAGGAAAACCCCCAGATACCGATTTTGGTTCGAATAGGCCATTCGTGACACATATCGTCCGCCATGTTGGCGTCGGCATTTTGATTTTTAATTTGGACAAAAAATTCGTAATTTACGACCCCGAAAACCCCCTGATACCGATTTTGGTTCGAATCGGCTAGAAATCACATGTCGACCGGCATACTGGCGCCGCCATTTTGATTTTTTTATTTTTTACCAAAAATTTGTAATCATTCACCACGAAAACCCTCCGATACCGATTTTGGGCCGATAAAAACCATAAATGACTAAAACAGGTTAAAAAATTGTTTTATAAACAATAAAAAATATTTTGTCGACTACGGGAAAACGGTGCATTTCTGCAAAGACGGATTACTATTTTCGTAATAAGGATAGTTGAATTAGTCTTAACTGCAGCTATAACTGATAATAATAATCTTTATTGACCCAACAGATTAATCCATTTACAGGGAAAAAAAAAATATATAAACATATATATATATACAATTATATACACAATCTTAACTAAAGTATACACTATGTAATCTACTTCATAGATTTTCTGTGTATAGAATTGAATTTAAAGAACAAATATTAATATCAGATGAGTTACTTAAATTATTATAATTGCTACAGATGATATTTAAAGGTGATTTAAGTAGAACGTTGGTTCGACTAAAGTTGCATATAAATGTTTCTTCATGACGTGATACTAATCTGGGAATTTTAAAGTTTATTTGACCAAGTAGGTCTGAACAGTCCACTTGATTGTGTAGAAGCTTGTAAAGAAAACTAAGAGAGAAGTTTACTCTTCGTGTGTAGAGAGAAAGCATATTAAATCTATTAAGTAACACAGAGTGATCATATCCTTGTTCGGGATAGGTACCCTCACGTTTATAAAATAAAATTTTTAAAAACTGACGATTAACAGCTTCTAAAGCATCAATGAGAACATTATAAATAGGGTACCAAACAAGAGAAGCATATTCCAGTCTGGACCTAACATAAGCAAAAAAAAGCGATTTCAGACATAGAGTATTATTAAAAGATTTAGAATTACGTATGATAAATCCCAACATTCTTGAGGCAGAAGAGCATACCTGCGTTATATGTTTAGAAAAGGATAGTGAGGGATCAAAAGTTACTCCAAGGTCCTTCATTTCATGACATCTCTCCAAGTTAACACCATTAATGCTGTATTGAAAGTCAGTAATATTAAGCTTACTGATGTGTAGTAAACGAAATCACATCTTTAATTTACTTTCTTTAAACTCATTTTTCTCGAACACTACTTTTTGTTGCTAATGTTCTACCACTCACATATTATTCTTTAAATATTTATGGATATTATGGATTTAAGTTGCAAAAATAATGTCGGTTTAAAATTTTGCATTTTTAGTTAAAGTTATGATTAAAATTTAGATAAGTATAATTACAGCTTTCTTAGCGCGAGAAATCGAGTATTTTTTTTTTAGGGAAATCATGTTGTATATGAAAAAAAAATAAATAAGAAAAATATTTTCCCTTGATTATGAATTATGTAATAATTAAAATTATTATATTTGTATTTTTTTAGGTCGTGGGGCTTCCTCATGAGAGGCTAGGAGAAGAAGTATGTGCCTGTGTAAGAGTTAAAGATGGTTCAAATTTAACACTAGAAAATATAAAAGAATTATGTAAAGAAAATATAGCACATTTTAAAATTCCTTCACAATTAAGAATTGTTGATAGCTTTCCAAAAACTGGATCTGGAAAAATACAAAAATTTAAAATAATCAAATCATTGACATCATGATCTTTATTAAATTTATTTTATTAAATTATATAAAATTAAAATAATAATTGTTATAAAAAATTTTAGGGTTTCACATTTTTATAATAAATTACAGATAAAAAATAAATGCTATAAAAATTAAAATTACATAAATTAATTTATTTATTAAATTAAGTTAATCTGCCTGTGGGATAAGTCCATTTTGCTGAGGTTGCAACAATTCATCACAAATTGCTTTTATCATTTCATGTAGGGTCTCTTTAATTTTTTCGGTATCCCTAAAAATAAAAAAAAAATATTATATATACAGCCTGTTCCAGAACTCGCGTACCGAAATTTAAGAGGTGATTCTACATCCAAAAAATGAAAAAAAGTTTCTATAAAGGTTGGTCCGGAAATGAGCTATAAGGGAGCTACGGCCCTTCGAAGATGACGTATTGAATGGGGAACAAAAAAAAGCACCAATAAGATTTTAATGCTGCAGGGTGATTCTTCATTTAAAACTGAGCAAAAAAGTATTATACACCAAAACACCTAAATTTAATATTAAAGGAGTAATAGCCTTTTAAAAAGTAACGTTTTTGGTGGCACAAAATGTTACTTCCTCTTAATTGCATTTTTTTTTTTGATAACGGTTGCTCCTACAGTGTTACACTATATGATATTTTATATGTATTTTTACTCTAGAAATCTATATTTTTTACAACAAATCCAAAAAACATACACATAGAAAAGTTTGGGGCAAAAATGTTTTAAGCCTCATATATTTTGCCCGTCTGGGCACGCCTCTGGATAAATTAAAAAAATAAATTAACATAAACTTATTGCCCTTATTAATACTAGTATACATGCAAAAGCTCGCCGCTCTAGCTTAAACGGTACCCGAGTTATTAATTAAAAACCTTATTTTTATTAAAATTTTAAAGGGCCCTAGATTCCTTAGGGCTCATTTCCGGACCAACCTTTATAGGAACTTTTTTTATATTTTTGGATCTAGAATCACCTCTTAAATTTTGGCATGCCAGTTATGGATCACCCTGTATATTTATATTTATATTTTTTTAATTTTTAAATTAATTTGTTTAAAAACAAATTTTAATTTTATGTGGTTATTTATAAATTTCATGAATAAACGAATAAAAATTTTTCCACGACGCGCAGCGAAGTGGAAAAATCATTCAAGTGCACTAAAAGCCAGTCCCAAACGAATTTAATATTCTATTTTAACTAAGTTCTACAGCCCAAAGCTTCAAAAAATCAAAAAAAATAAAAATCTTTACACTGTCATTTACTAGGGGAGACTGGGGTCAATTGAAACGGGGGCCGTTTGAAACAAGTCGAATATATCCGAAATAAGTTGTAAAAACGGTGGGGGTCCAAGGGCAAAGGAATCGGCTTTCGTCTTGGAACGTGTCAATCAGTACTCAGCGCCTCTAAGAGAGGGCCACATATTTTTATGCGAGTGAACTTTTTTTTTTTCGCAACCAAATGTAAGTATTTATGTTTTTATTCTTTTGCTTATTAATCCAAAACTATTGTGTTTTTAAAAGGGTCCTTTAAAATATAGTGACTTCTAATGTTCTAGTTGGAAGGGATGGTTATTATTCACTCATAGGATATATTTTTTTGCTGCTTAATGAAATGTATCGAAACGTGCTAGGGGCAATTGAAACAATTTCTCTAGGGTCGGTTGAAATGCGTTTTAACCCATTATTTTTTGACATTATCCAACAATTTGTAAAAAATTTAAATGGAAATAAAGTTATCCTATTTTAAGAATACAACTTTTTCGAATCCACTACTGCTAAAATTACATCTTTTTTCCTACTTAGAAAAAGTTAATGACTAAAAAAAAAGGTTTCAACTACTGCTAAAATTACAATTTTTATATTTTTAACCCATGAGATTTACATTTTTTTCAAATCTCAAGATAAGTGGGGCCCTGTCTGCGATGAAAAAGAATAAAAACCAGTTGTGAAAAAAATATTTGTCTTTATTTAACATATGTTTTAATGTTTTAACTAACCCCAAGAACTGTTTCAATTGACCCAAGTTTGGGGACAGTTGACACATTTAACATATTCTTATAAAAATGCTTTCATTTATTTTAATGGTGTATATGGGACTAAAACAATATTTCACTCTTATAACCAGATAACTAGGCTGTAATTAAGGCGCATTGCCAAATGGATCACAGTTAAAATCTAGTTACAGTAAGCAATTTTCTCAAAAATGTTTCAATTGACCCCAGTCTCCCCTACTATTTGCTACATTTACTACTATAGTAGTATACTAATATCCATTAATCGGAATAAATTCAGTTATGACTCATCAACGTTGAAAATAAACACAGAAACATACACTTACGGAATAATTTTGCCGAATTATGAGGGAAATTTTTATAAAGGTCACTAAATCGAAACATTTGACGACTAATTTGTTACACACAACAATATTGAATATACATATTAACTATAAATATGTAAATATATCGGTGTTTTTCGAAGAACATAAAAATGTAAATATTTAAAACCTCGCGTCAACGATAGAATCGACGCGGCGCCTATGCGAGCACTGGAAATTCGCCGATGACTGCTAATATCTTAATAGTGTTTTTTATGTAAATATTACAAAACCCAAATACTAATTGGAATGTAGATAAAATAAATTTTATACTTACTTAATATCAGGACTGGCACACATTTCAGTGTAATATTTAACCTTGGGTTCAGTTCCACTTGTTCTCAAAGTACAAACTAAACCATTATCAAAATTAAATGTGATCATGTGATTTTTTGGGTCCACTGGTAAAACGGCTTTATTGTCAGACTTATTACTGTCAAATCCTGTGGTTAAATCCCTAATTGTTGTTATTTTGTACTTTTCGTTGAGTATTCCCGTAGGATACTGAAAATACAAAATTTTAGCGTTACAAGAAATATTCATTATATTATTAGGATTTTTTAATTATAAATTACAGCACACGGTTCCCGGGAACATGACTTTAGACCAACTTTCTATTAACCAATTTTCTATTTTATATCTTGTTTATGTAGGTGCTAACGATCATTTTACGCCCAAACTTAAAAAAATATACAGGGCTAATTTTTTTTATTGACGAAAATTCTTAAAGTTTAGCTATTATTTAGGAATAGCCTAGCAACAAAAATACAAATTTAATTTAAATTATCAAACATGACGTATTATATGGTTCTATAAGATATTAAAGCATTGAGTAAATTTCAAGTCAATAGGCCCACGCACAGTGCAGCACAGAGGTTTAAAAACTTAAAAACCGTCATTTATTTATTGATTTTTTTATTCAGACGGTGTTTTTTTTATTTTCTACTAGAATAAAATTGAATAGTTTTAACAATAATTTTAGTTTTATTTGTCATTTTAAGTAAAAACAAGTTTCTGTTAAATTTTAATTACAATTAACCACATGAATTCAGCTTATAATAGGATACATCACAATGTTGAATACGCACAAATATTACTAATTTATTAAAGTGTTAATCTAAAAAAATTAATCTAACAACTTAGTGCTATAGTAATTAACGGAAAAAGAACAAATTTATAAATAAAGAGAATTATAACTTGAATACGCGCAAATATTACTAATTTATTAAAGTGTTAATCTAAAAAAATTAATCTAACAACTTAGTGCTATAGTAATTTACTAAAAAAGAACAAATTTATAAATAAAGAGAATTATAACTTTTAAATGCCTTAATAATGTGACTGCAAACTTAGGATGTGCAGCATTCATTTTATATCTGCCCCAAAATGTCTTTCAATCGTGATATACCGCTTCAAAGACTAGCTCTGAAAATAATCCCAGCGGTAAATTGGTTCCTTTAATAAATTCTGGAACATGATGATGAAAAACTGAACATTTTAGGAGCTGAAAATATCCAATATTACAAGGGGCCGTCCATAAAAGACGTCCGCGAAAATTCCGGAATTTCAGACACCCCCTCCTGCTTGTCCGATTTCCAGACGCCCTTCCTTTAAAGGACGTCCAAAACGCACCCTACTGCGTTTTTTTTTTCAGATTTTCATTTTTTTTTTCATTATTGAATTCGGAAAAGTGGACGTTCGAAAATGGCTTGACCCCCCCCCTCCTTGTCCACTTCTGTACCGCTTCTGCACCAAAAATAATTATTTATTATTCTAACGCCAAAGGACATGGCACAATTTATAGGGAATTTTGGCCCTCGGTGAAATTCGCTAAATTGTTTATATGTTTTAGTTTATGCTTTTTAAAAAGGAATTAGGAACGTTTCAAGCACTTTGTATGTACAGTTTTTTTTCTATAACGAAAATAAAAAAATATTTTTGCCCCAAACTCCTCATAAAAATAAGTTTAATTAGCTTAATGATTAATAAAAAAGCTTGATTGGTATAAGTCAAACTGATGTCTGTCAATTTTTTTATATATTATTAGTAATATAAAATTAATTTAGCATGGCTTTTAGAGCCTTTTTTCAAGTAAATTGCTTTGTATGCAACCGTCAAGGTGGTCAACAGCAGATGCCCCGAATGGGAGGAAATGAAAACATTTTATTTATTTTTTTATAAAAATGTCCTAATGTAATACTGTGAAAAAGAATTGAATCAAGGACACATGTCTTTTGATAAGTACAACACCATATTCTCTTATTTTAAGGCTAACATCTTAAATGAAGAGCGCGGATTTCCATTCAAAGACCCGCGCCAGTTATTAGGTTCATAAGAAATGCTAGTCCAAAAATAAGAGAATTTGGCTTAAAATATAATCGAAAGATGCATTTTCTTGATTCATGGATCCTTTTTTTTAGTGTTCATATTTTAAATCATATCGAGGGCTTCATAGCAAAGGGGCATATCTGCTACATGTTAACACGGTTGATACAGCCCTGTTATGAAGCCCTCGGTATGATAGTTATATTGGATAATTTATTCTATGCAGAAACACAGTATTTCACTTTCAACTTAGTTTTTCTGTTCTGTTTTATTTCTTATTTTATTATTTTATTAAGTTCTGGAGTTTTAACATGGGTTCCAGTACATTATATTACAAAAACACATATTCAATTTCTTCTATGTAGAATTTTGGAAATAATTGTTTTTTTTTGCCGTACAAAAAATAAGGGATACACTTTCGGCATTAAAATTATTTTACATTCCCTTAAAACGAATTTCTATTCTGCTTTTCTTCTTATTTCATTCTTTAGTTCAATTTTATATACGTTTTAGTACTTTTTACCAGGTTAGCAAATAACTTATTTCACGTATTTCACTAATTTAGTCCTTAAGAAGAATTTCTGTTGCACTTTTCTTCATCTTATTTAATTATTCTGTCCAATTTCAATATGTATTTCATTACTTTTTCCCAATAAAACTGACAATTTAGTCTAAAAAACTTCAAAAATAAGTCAGAATATCCTTCACTGACAAGTTGTCAAACGAAACAATGCCTACTAGAAAAATATTTTTATGAGGAGTGTATGGCAAAAATATTTTTTTATTTTCCTTATAGAAAAAAAACTGTACATACAAAGTGCTTGAAACGTTCCTAATTCCTTTTAAAAAAGTATAAACTAAAACATATTAAAAATTTAGCGAATTTCACCGGGGGCCAAAATTCCCTATAAATTGTGCCATGTCCTTTGTATTTAGAAAAAAACAATTAGAAAAATAACTTTTGATCGCAAAAAAGTAGCAAGAATAAGATATAATAAAAACTAAGCAATAAAATTTATATAAAAGAAAACATTTTTAACACCACTTTACAAATAGTTCTCTTTCGTTTTTGAAGGTAATTTTGGTACCGTTTTGTTCGCGTATCATTAATAAAAAATTAATAAATCTTACGGTCAATCCCGAATGTCAAAAAACGGGCTATTTTACCGAGTCTCTTTCGACCAGTTTTATTTTTCAAGTTACGCATCAACCAATCGTTCAACCAATGTCGCAAAAAATAATTAAAATTCGCCGTACGTTGGCCGATTCGTTGAAACTTAAATTTAAAATAAAACGTGCAAATTCACCTTAAATGAAAAAAACAAACAGTTTTTTAAGTATGCAGTAGAAATTGCAGCAAATAAAGTCATTACAAAGGTCAAAATTATTATTTGTAATACCTGCATAATTTGGCCGTATGACAAAAAGTAAATTATCATTTAAATTAACACATTAACAAACCAACTTACCATATTTTGTCCATTAAAATTTCTAATTCTGGTAAATATGGTATTGATTTTCTCGGGATCGTAACACAAATAATAAGAATTCTTGGATATATGCTGGCCATAAATGTCGTATATCTCCTTTAGTTTCTCCACTAATGTTTTGTTTTGGCTATAAATATAGGAGGCCATGGTTCCGAATTGAAAAGCTGCAGACACGCCATCTTTGTCTAATACAGTACTTGTGCACATGAAGCCAATGGATTCTTCAAAGGCAAATAGTATTTCTTTACCTTCCTTCATCAACTCTATGGATTTGTTGCCTGAAATGAAACATCAGAAAACTTTTAAATTATGCATGCCTACTAGCGTGGGCCGTTCCTATACCGGGTGTCCCACCAGGTTCTTGACAAGCTATATCTCCGTTATTTTAAAAGATAGAATTTTTTGCAAAAAACAGCGTCAAATGGGAGCCATTGAAGTTTTTATTGACTTATTCAAAACCACCCCTTGCTTAGCCACCCCCTTAAAACCACCCTCAACGTCTGTTTTTCAAATAGCACTCCCCCATTTTTATTAAAGAATATGAAAGTAAATGATATTCTTAATTCAACCATGTATTATAAGTAGTATCTTTTATCAAAGCATATGAAAGTACATTTTATTCTGAATTCAACCATGTATTATAAGTGGTATCTTATCATTTAAGGGGCAACAAATAACAACTATTATTTATTAATAATATTGTCCCACCAGGTTTTAAACGGGCTATATCTCCGTTGTTTAAAAAGATAAAAAAAATCGAAAAAAACAAAAGTAAATGCGAGTCAAAGTAAAACTTGCTGACTTATGCAAAACTACCCCTTACTTACCCGCCCTCTTGAAACCACCCCCAACTTTTGTTTTTTAAATACCACCTCCCTATTTTTACTAAAGAATATGAAAGCAAATTTTATTCTAAATTCTACCATGTATTATAAGTGATATCTTATTTTTTTAAGGGGCTCCAAATTACAACCCGATCAGATCACAAGCAATATTTTTCATCATTTTTTTTTCCAAAAACAAGTTAGATTATATCTAAAAGAGAACTGATTAATGTATCAAAAACCCACCCTTAATAACCCACTCTCCTAGAACCACCTGCCACTTTGTTCTAAATACCACCCTATTATTAATAAATAATAATTGTTATTTGGAGCCCCTTAAATTATAAGATACCACTTATAATACATGGTTGAATTCAGAATAAAATGTACTTTCATATGCTTTGATAAAAATGGGAGAATGGTATTTGAAAAACAAAAGTTGGGGGTGGTTTTAAGGGGGTGGGTAAGCAAGGAGTGGTTTTAGATACGTGAATAAAAACTTCAACGGCTCCCATTTAACGCTATTTTTTTGAAAAATATTTTATCTTTTCAAATAACGGAGATATAGCTTGTCAAGAACCTGGTGGAACACCCGGTATAGGTGTTTATTTTTTTTTTAATTTGAAAATCCAATAGGGGGGAAAATATGCGTCTTGCAAAGAGAAAAAAAAAGACTATATTTTGTTTTATTTATTTCTTCAATTTTTGTGCCCTGTCTACATTTTGTAACTTTTAGGAAAAATGTTAAAAAAAATAAAAATAAGAAAACTTAATAAGAAAAATGCAAAAACTGTTTTATTTTAAAAACAAATATGTTTTACAACCGAAAATAATATTTACAAACATCATAGGCCATATTTTAAGCCACTCTATATTCTGCTTTGTGGTGTAAGTGAGGCGTTATTTCACGTGATTTAACTCTTACGCGAATAACCCCAAAAATTGCTCCGAAAAAATAAAAAAATATGTGGGCAAATAGATAATTTTATAAGCTTTAAAATAATGTACCACACGACCCCGTTTCTGTTTAAAAAAAATCCCCTTTTGGCCCCTGTCGCCATCGTGCCCCCTAAGCACACAAAATATATACCAAAAATATATTTGGGTTATGTTATTTATGTGTTCCAATTTTCAAGTTGATATCTTAAGCCGTTCAAAACCTAATGGGGAGAGGCGGAGTTTTGACACGCTGTGTATACATTACAAATGTGAAAAAATACGATATTTTCATTAATATATAATGCTTTGTAGAGGGCTCAAGATGACCTTTAATCTAATTCTGTTTTTGCACACACATTAGGCATATTAGAAGGCATATTTTGGCGGGTATTGCGTTTTGAAATTCCAGATTTCCATTTATCGGCCCACCCTAATGCCTACACGGTTAGCCGTTATTTACTTTAAGTTTGACTTTGGGAAACACTTAGTTTCCTTGTACAATTTGTTTACTTATAATGTAAATATAAATTTAAAAGCAAAAATCAAATTATCGGGCGAAATGTTTTTTAAGGGTCACATGACCTCCGTAACTGTTTAATAAATAAATTTAATATATAGGTTAATTCGGGTTAATTTGAACAAAAGTTACAATTTCTTCTTTACTGATTAAAAATAACAGACGGTTTAATCTAAAAATAAAAAAAATAAAAAAATAAAAAATAAATTTTTTAAAATATTTTAATTTTTAAAAATTTTCGAAATTAATTTTTGTTTTTAAATTTTTATTTTTTTATAATTTTATATCAAACCGTCTTTTCTTTTTAATTAATAAGCAAGAAAATGTAAATTTTGTTCAAACTGATCTATTAATTTAACAGGAGGTTAGGGAACGTTCAAGTATTACGTAACGCAAATTGTACCAAAATTCATACACGTCATACCCTGGTTCTTGCGTTATTATAGATTATAGAGATTTAATATTTTGGATACCCCACCTAATAGGGGGTGTGTCTACAGCCTTGAATAACGCGAGAACCGAGGTATGAAATGTATGAATTTTAGTACATTTTGCGTTACGTAATACTTGAATGTTCCCTTACGTGACCCGTTTTTCGATCAAAATTTTCGTTACGTAATACTTGAAAGTTCCCTATAACCAATTAGGTTTTTTTTGAGTCTTGCTGAGAATAACGTATTCAGGGATCCCTCGGTATTTTCCAGGACAATTCCAGTACATTATAATTTTTTCCAGTTATATTTTCTGAGAAGTTAAAATATGATGACAAATATTCTTATAATAGTAAGATCCAGTATAAGTAAATATAAGGAAAACAAAAATAAACTGAGAATAACAAATAAGTATTAAGTTTTTGGTATATTGCACATGTAATAAAAAATTTGAAATAAAATAAATATAAATACATAAAGAAACATACTATTTTTTGAGATCAAAGGTATGATAAATATAAATATCAGTAAAATTCAAGGACAAAAAACCAAAAAAATCCAGGACAAATTGAGAATAAAAGGAAAATGCAAGGACAATTCCAGTACTGGAACACATTTTGAAAAATTCCAGGTTTTTAAGGTTTTTCAGGTTCTCTAGGACGCGTGGGATCCCTGTACTTCCCAAATTCAAAAAATTAAATTAAATTTTAAAGTAGCATAAAGTCACAATTGAGTTTTTAATTTGTAAATAACCCGCACAGGCTGCCACCAGTTAGGCAACTAATCAATATTAAGTTAATTAAACAAAAAAAATCTTACCCATCCATTTAAAACCAGTCAAAGTTTCCTCAAATTTGAAACCCTCTGCTTTACTCATGGAACGCAAAATCATAGAACTGACGGTGCTGTTAAGCATATACACATTTTCTAAAGATTTTCCAGGGTTTTTCAGTTTATAACAGTGTAACATCCACCAACCTAATAAAGCACCCAATTCATTACCAGTAAAAACCTTCCACTCCCCAGTTCTAAAAAAAATAAATTGACTCATAAACATAACTTCAGCCTCCCACATTTTAGAAACATTTTTGTTATTGTTATTGAAATTAAGTGCCTTTATCATAAAATTTTAAGGTTCATGAGATATTGTAACAGCTCCACCTAGTTACTTCCCTAATAGAAATTTTCAGTATTTTTTTGTCAATTTCGCAATAACTGTAAATGGTTTTATTAATTCAGATTATACTTTCAGTATTGTTGTAATGAGAGGCAAGTCTGTAGTTTGAATCGTTTAAAAGTTATGGCGTAATACAAACAAAACGTTTCTATTTTCTTTGAACCGAGGTTTTAACAAAGATAACACAGCACAGTGGGTTGAGAAAAAAAAAGATGGACGAAAATCTAAATTTTTGCAAACGAGTATATACTATACAGGGTGATCAGTAACTGCCATGCCAAAATTTAAAAGGTAATTCAACATTCAAAAATATAAAAAAAAGCATCAATAACATTTTAATGCTGCAGGGCGATTCTTCATTTAAAATTGAGCAAAAAGTATTCTTCACCAAAACACCTAAATTTAATATTAAAGGATGAATAGCCTTTTAAAAAGTAACGTTTTTGGTGGCACAAAATGTTACTTCCTCTTAATTGCATTTTTTTTTTTTGAACGCGGTTGCTTCTACACTATATGACATTTTTTATGTATTTTTACTCAAGGACTACATATTTTTTACAAAAAATCCAAAAAAAGTACACATAAAATGTTTGGGGCAAATATGTTTTAAGCCTAATACATTTTTCCGTCTAGGGACGCCTGGATAAATTCAAAAACATAAATTAACATAAACTTATTGCCCCTATTAATATATTATATATTATTAGTATATATGCAAAAGGTCGTCGCTCTAGCTTAAAGGGTACCAGATTTATTAATTAAAAACCTTATTTTTAATACAATTTTAAAGGGCTGTAGCCCCCTTAGGACTCATTTGCCGACCAACCTTTATAGGAACTTGATATTTTTGGATGCAGAATCACCTCTTAAAATTTGGCATGGCAGTTATTCATCATCCTGTATAATATTATACCGCTGATTTTGAATATGATAGTGAAAAAGCTGAAAAAAAAATCCGGGCTACTAGGACTTTTCATTTTTTATTTTTTTTTTATATTCGAAATAGCGGTATCAAAAATACTCGAATGCAAAAATTTAGATTTTAGTCCATTTTTTTTTTTATTTTTTCTCATATTAAGTTTAGCAAAAAATTCACGTCTCTCGGTACCATTATTCCAAAGTTACTTTAATGAGTGCAAATAAAATACTAAAATCTCAATATTTAAAACCAGTACTTATACTATGTGTGGGAAATACTTATTCTTTTGTGGAGAGAAAAATATAAATTTTAAAAGTTTGTCTCAATTGTTTTTAATAGTTCCTTTATAATCACCAATGGAGATTTCTCCCATTAGATTAGACAGGGACAAAAGTTCTACCCAAAAAGGATAGAAGACATACATACACTCCCACTTCCACCCAACCAAACAAATTCTGTATTTGTTCTTTGTTGAATAAATACAATATTTACTTGGCTGGGCGAAAAGTGTAACTATATTTATTTTATTAAAGAAATTACTGGCGCCATCTAAATTTTAGTAGAATTATCTTATTCTACAGATTCACATTAGCTATGTTCGTTCGTGCCGCTCACTGCTACACTTTCCGGCCATCCAAATAAATACTGTGTTTGTTGTATGAAAAACAAATACAGTATTTATTTCGTTGGCTGGAAAGTGTAGCACAAATGAGATAGAGATAGGGTAGACGTATTTTGTTTCATAATTCCAGTTGTAGAGAGCTCCATTCTTTACTTATTCTTAGTTAACTATAGTTGTTTTTATTTAAAAAAAAATCTTACACTGGGTGTTTTTCGGCTGCTGCAAACCTGTCTGCATCTGGATCATTAGCGGCAATTAAATTGCTGCAATTCTGATTAGCTGTTTTAAACGATAAGTCCAAACTGCTTTTGCCCTCTTCAGGGTTAGGAAATCTAAAAAAGTAATTAAATTTTAATTTTAGGAAATAATAAATTTAGGTAATTATTGTTTATTTTTTATTTATCTATACTAAATAAAACCTCGAGGCAAGCAAGAGACGCCAAATTATTTATAAAAAATAAAATAATCAATATTTCTAATCTTGCAATGTTTTGTTTTGATATTAAGTAGTTTATATTTTCAGTGATAAGATAGGGTAATTTATTAATTATTTCTAATTAAATAACTAATATTAATTATATTTTTAGAGATTTTTAGTCACATGTAGCAATTGAGCGAAATAAGTTCACCAAAAAATTTCAAGTACAGTTAGGTAATACTTTAAATAATAATTATTATTATTATCATTTTACCCTAATTTTAACAAAAAATTTAAATTTAAAGGTAATAAAAAAATAGTAAAAATCTAAATAAAATGTGGCATAAAATTTAAATATGATGCGTTTAATGTCATGAGAGTTAATTAAAACTGGGATACAAAATATCTCGAAAAATTCAATGGCGATTTCTCCAGTTAGATTAGACAGGGACAAAAGTTCTACCCAAAAAGAATAGAAGACATACATACACTCCCACTTCCACCCAACCAAACAAATTCTGTATTTGTTCTTTGTTGAACAAATACAATATTAACTTGGCCGGGCGAAGTTATTTTTATTAAAGAAATTACTGGCGCCATCTAAATTTTAGTAGAATTATCTTATTCTACAGATTCACATTAGCTATGTTCGTTCGTGGCGCTCAGTGTTACACTTTCCGGCCAACCAAATAAATACTGTATTTGTTGTATGAAAAACAAATACAGTATTTATTTGGTTGGCTGAAAAGTATAGCACAAATGAGATAGAGATAGGGTAGACGTCTTTTGTTTCATAATTCTAGTTGTAGAGAGCTCCATTGAAAAATCTCCATTACCTACTAAAAATTAACCGAATCTGTTTTATATAAAATAAACATATAGTTGTACCAGTGATATAACTATAAGTATAATATAACTATAAGTATAATACATACTATGGTCTGTTTTTTCGAGCAAGATAGTAAATTAAAAATCGCACAGTAAATATTTTTACAACAGGTTTGAATAGTATATGTTTGTGTATAGAATATAGTTATGTTTTATAAAATAAACTACTCAGTATATTCGCACATCCAATATTCGAATCTGTTTTGAAAATATTTACTGTGTGATTTTTAATTTACTATCTTGCTTGATGTACTGAAAAAAAAATCTAATTTTTCATATGCACCCCTCCTATATTGTTTCAATTGAAAGACTAGGCTTGCATACCAAACTTCAGGTTACTTGAATATTTTTTGACCCCCGCCCCTTTTAGTTGGTATATGGTATATTGCATTTTCCCAAAAAACGCAACATACAATAAATTCTTTTTCTACGAGCGTGCGGAACGATGTCTCTTTCCGCACGCATATGCGGAGTAGCTTGATTATACAAATGTGTAACATTATTGGCTAAGACACTTGTTTCCATGGCGACCAATCAACATGATAGCGTCCTAAGCTTGTTTGTTTGTGTCAATTGTGTTGTCAATTTTAATTGTAAAGTTTTTATAAAAGTAAATGATGAAGATTAAAGAAGAAGATGAAAGTTACCTGAAGGAATATTACGGTCTCTTTCATCAAGCAAGAGAGTATATTAAAAATTGCACAGTAAATATTTTCAAAATAGATTCGAATATAGTTTATTTTATAAAACATAACTATATTCTATGCACAAACATATACTCACGCTAGGCCTGAGGTTAACTTAAGTTTGAAACAGTGGTCAAAGCAAACAACCAGTGGATATGTGTAGAATGAGGTCTAGGCTATTCATAACCATCAACAGCAAAATCGCAGCAGATGGTTTGCAGAAGATACTGTTAAAAGTTGTTGGTGATGGCCTTGTTGTACCTTAAAATTTTAAAAATTGGGGATTTGAGTAATAATTGTAGCTAAGTTTCGTCCGTAGAATCCGAATCCGTTCACAGAATTGATCTATCTGTTTTAGTTTTCGAAAAAATTAAAATAAAAAATATGTTTTAGTAAACTTTCATCGCCTGTAAAAAAATAACTACACATGATATTAGATAAAGAATGTGTATAAATGACAGCAAATAAATTAGTATTTAAAAATACCATAGAATAATTCGTAAAATTGTGTTGTGTGACTATTTTAATATGGATTCTTTTTAAGAATTTTTTAGAAAAAAAAAGTTAGGTTGAGCAGTGTTTAGAAATACTTACACTTATACTTAAACCTATACACAAAATTTGACTTAAGTAATTACATGACAGTCTGTCAGATTATTTTTAATTTCCAACATGAGTCACGAAATAAATAGAAAAAAAATTTGCGTCGGGTGTGGTAATAAAATTATATTTAAAAAAAACAAAAGTTCGGAACATATTATAACGAAAAAATTAGAAGTATTAATACAAAAATTTTTATGCGGCCAGTTTAATGTGGAAGACTCAAAATTTCCGTCATCAATATGTGGTAATTGTCGGCTAACACTTCAGCAGTGGGAAAAAAATATATTTAAAAAAAAACTGCCAGTTATGCCTAATTTTGGTACCGAAGAAGATATGCTTACTAGAAACAGAAAATGTGAATGTTCATTATGTGAAAAAAGCCGGTATAAAGGACATAAAAAGGATACTCTACAAACCTCAACCTCAGATAAAAATGAAGTACTGTGTAAAATATGTTTTAGTAAAATAGGAAAAGGAAAACGGCATTCCTGTTCTTTGAATAATGCACGCGATAACATTCAAGAAATTGTTCAAACATTGCCTAAAAAACAGAAAGAACAGGTGGTTTCTGAAGCTTTGAAAACATGTATGGAGACGGACAACAAGAATGAAGACTTAAGTTTGTGTACAAAGGGAAGAAAATTGAGGGTGGCATTAAACCCAGAGGCTCCAAAGCCGATGGTATTTTCCCATCAAGCTTTACACAACTATAGAGTTAATACTGGATCATCTACCAATGAAATGAAGAAAATGACAAATTTTATTAGAACCCATGCTGGAAGAAATTCTATACCAGCATACTTTAGGGAACAAAATGCGGTTCAGTCAAGTTTGCTTGAAGATATATACAATGAGAGTTGCTTTTGTTTTGATGTTGAAAAAAAAAATGATAAAGAAGAGCGACCAGTAATTTGGGCCGATGCTGAGAAACTTCTGGAGAGGGTGATGGAAAAAAGAAATCAATATGGAGAAACATCAATTAAATTATTGGCTGATGGAGGGCAGGGATTTTTTAAATTGTCTCTCTCGTTTATTGTTGAGGACGATGAGCTAAACGAAAAAAAAAGAAGTCTTTATAAAGATGGGGGAACTGTGGGTAAGGAGGGAAAATTAAGTGGAGTTCATAAAATAATATTATTGGCAATTGTACCGTCTATAACAGAAACATATGAAAACATAAAAATTTTATTTGAACTTACAAAAGTTAATAATATCCCATTTAAATTGGTGGCAGATTTTAAATTAATACTAACAATAAATGGACTACAAACTGCAGCTTCCACCTACCCAAGTCCGTATTGTTTTGCTACTCTGCAAAAACTAAGATCAAAAACTATCATTGATGATAATGAAACATCTTCTGAAGAGATATCTTCAGAAGAATTAGTAACTGATCATGACTGTTTGCATTTAAAAACTTACGGAGATCTAAAAGTCCAATACCAAAAATACTGCGAACACGGTCATTCTAAAAAGTTTGCCAAAGACTGTGGCAGTACAGTGAATCCTTCGCTTATATGTGAGGAAGACCATGTCTTTATAATAGACAAATGTATATTTCCGGAGCTTCACGTTATGCAAGGTTTTGTTAACCGTATGTTTTGGCAGGGTCTGGTTCCCCTTTTAGGAAAAGAAAAAGCATTGCTTTGGCCAAAAAAATTACATATAGAACCAAAAGAATACCACGGTTTTCATTTTGATGGTAACGATTGCAGAAAACTGCTAAAAAATATCGATAAATTAAACGATCCCGATATTGTTTTAAATAATCCACTACAAGTGGTTCCCTATATAGGGGTTTTTAAAGCTATGGACAAAGTTGTCAGTGATTCTTTTGGCAATAAAACTGTTGCCAAAGAACTGGATGAGCACATTGCTGAATTGAAAAAAAGTTTTCAGGCAACTGGGGTTTCACAAAGTCTGAAAATGCACGTTTTAATATATCATGCAAAACATTCTTTGTATTTTCTTAATGGTAACGGGTTTGGTTTATGGTCAGAGCAACCTGGTGAAACCATTCACAAGGAGTTTTTAAAATATTGGAACAAATATAAAGTAATAGCAATAGACCATCCAAATTATAGCAAACGGTTAAAAAAAAGTGTAGTGGAATTTTCATCTGTAAACCTGTAAATTTTTAGTACTTATACAGTGTAATATAATATACACAGTTCTATTTAGGAAATTATACGATTTATAAAATCACTTTCATTTAAATTGGATCCGATCGTAGGTGATAACAAATTGGAAAAGTTAGTTTACAGTTGGTTTATAATCTACAAACAGCACTATTAATTGATTTGATTTTAATTTGAATTAGTTATTTATTTAGTTATTGTAAAATTTACAATAAATCATGGGGTTTGTGTTACCAAAACTACAAATATATTATAAAATACGAACTTTAACTAAAATGTTATTATTATGTTAATAAATAATTTTATAAACTTATAACAATAAATCGTTTTTCATTTATTATAAATTGATGATTTTAATTATTATTATTATTACTTATTATAACATAATATTATAATATGATAATATAATATTACCCATTATAATATGATATAATATTATTACATATTATTATTATTACCTATTACACACTGTGTAATACACAGCATTTGCCCATTTGGCTTTTTGTTTGGTCTTCCCAAAAAGCCAAAGGTCCATTTATTATATTATTATATTAGGTATTTATTTCAATTACCTACGTTACCTACATAGCTATAAATAGGTATATTTATTATAATATAATATTATTATACTATATTATAGGTAATGGAAAATTAAAGTATTACCTTAAAAGTTAGACTTATAGATAACTACCTATATCTCTACTTAGATAACTTACAGTTCGAAAAATTTGTGACATTAAAATGTCTAATAATTTTTGACAAAACAAATAGACTGCTCAACTTAGTATTTATTTTTTCAGAATGTGACCACAAGGAGGTCTTGCTTATTAATAATTATACTCATATTTTATGAATTATTCGATTGCATTTTTTAATACTAAGCCTTTCTCTGTCGTTTGGGCATAATGGAAAGTTAATATCTTTTATTGTTATTTTTTTACAGATTAACAAAGTTTGTAAAAACCGATTTTTGATTTGCATTTTTTTCGAAAACGAAAACAGATAGATCAATTCTGTGAACGGATTCGGATTCTACGGACGAAAATTAGTTACAATTATTACTCAAATCCCCAATTTTTAAAATTTTAAGGTACAACAAGGCCATCACCAACAACTTTTAACAGTATCTTCTGCAAACCATCTGCTGCGATTTTGCTGTTGATGGTTATGAATAGCCTAGACCTCATTCTACACATATCCACTGGTTGTTTGCTTTGACCACTGTTTCAAACTTAAGTTAACCTCAGGCCTAGCGTGTACTATTCAAACCTGTTGTAAAAATATTTACTGTGCGATTTTTAATTTACTCTCTTGCTTGATGAAACACACCAAATGGCAAATGGAACTGAAAACTGAAAAAAATTTATCATTAATTTTCAACCAAAATAGAATTGGTAATAACTAATATTACATTATTTTCAATAATTGTTAAAACTGTTAATATCTTATTTCTGTCGTGTTATTCTTGTTATATTTATTTACAAAATAATAAAAATGTTTAAATTTCTTAATTGTTAATTGTTTTTCTATTGGAAAAAGATATAAAAATATTTATTCAATTAAGAATACTTATATATAAAAGCATATTTTTTAACTCGCTCGTAGAAAAAATATTGTTCCTATCGCATGTGTAAAGCGGCTTTTCCGCACTCGATTGATTGCCTAAACTCCGATACGTCGTTCCGACGTTCAGGAAAATGCAATCTAGTGCGGAAAAGAGTCTCTTTCCACACTTGTTAGGAAAATAGCTATTAAATAGCAATTTTTCTAACAAGGAAATTTTCCTATTTTTGCCTTCATTATTTTTCCTGTTTTTTTTTTAATTTTTTTTACATACTTTACTGTCGGAAAATCCGGATCTGGATAAATTTGTTCCTTAACTGGTACCATATGTAACCCCACTTCTTTAAATACGCTGGACACATAATTATACCCAACGCCGTGCATGGCTGTGTACGTAAATTTTAAATCCATCTTCTTATTTAATTCCTTATGCTCAGGTAATATTGTATTATTAATAACGCTCAAATAGTCTGTCAGAACATCGCTCAAGGGATCCGTATATAAGCAATGGTCTCTCAAAATTTCAGTGTTCCAGGAGTTAAGGTCTGGCTCTAAGCTGTTTAAAATTGAAGACTGGATGTGTTTGTCGACTGGGGAAATAATCTGAGTACCGTTTGAGCCGTAAACCTAGAAAATATCACATTATGAATTTAAAACTTTTTAGTTGCATGACTCACAAATACAAACATTCCCAGGTAGCAAGGGATGTTATATTACAAGAAATTAACATCACTTTTGGGTGTATTTTTAAACTTAATCACAACATCACATAATATTAAAAAATAACATGTATTTAACATCAAATTTGCAATGTAACACGTAAGACGTGACAACCATGTTATTTGATAACAAATATTTACCAACTCTGTGAAAATATCACATTTCACATATTAACGTGGCTTTCACGTGAATGTAGTGTTATTTTGCTTCTTACCGACGTTCGAAGCAAAAAATCTATATAAGATGATGTTTATAGAGTAAAATATTATTATTATAAGGGTATTGTATACATTATACGATTTCCAATGGATTGGAGGCTCCGTCGGGCTCCACAAGACCACAGACACAGATTAAAGGAATATATTCTCCGCTTAATCTGCAATTTCATATTTTAAATCTATCTGTTTCAATCTGTAATTGTTTCAATTACTGATTGGTTTTAAATCCGAAATTGTTTATAGGCTTATGGCGTTTTTAATGGTTTTATTTAGAAAAAGCTAATATCCTAGGATATTATTTAAATATTAATACGATATCAGTTATAACAGCGCAGGAATTTGGATTTATCACGTTATTTTCGGGATGTCATTGTGTGATGTTATTAGGGGCGAACTTAGGACACTCTCACCATGCTACATTCTTGTTAAATGTGACTACAATCTTAACATCACATGTCACATATTAACGTGGCTTTCACGTGGATGTCATGTTATTTTGCTATCTGGGTTGGTTAAAAGTTAGCAGCAAAATTTGTTTCTCACCAACATTATCACAGTATGTTTAATGGAAAACTGGCGACAGCACTTCTTAAATAATACTATTTTTTGCAGGGATTCGGCAATTTGACATGTTTAGTGCAGCCATGGCTTAGTTATGACAGCAGTAGGTTATGTCTACAAATTGCAGCTCGGTAAGTAAATTACTATACCGATCGGAAGGCGGTTATTTATTTACTGTAAATAATAATAATATAACAAATTGATTTGCTATTTTTATAGCTTTAAATTAGTTTTATTAAAGTTAAAAAAAAAGTAGTTTAATCCTATAGATTTAAGTGAATATCGATTTTCATCTTAATCGAGATCCCAATTGGGATTAACTAATTAAGGCCGAAACCCAATATTGCAATATATTGCTCGGAAACTAATTATCGTGGGCTTACACACAAAGAGCACTAAGTCATAAAACATGAGATATTGAAAAATTAAACTTTAATTTTAGTAATAATTCTTTTTTGCAAATCGCGATTACATTCCCAGGTAGCATAATAACATGAAATTCACGTGAAAGCCACGTTAATTAATATTATTATGTAATTACATGTATGTCATGTTATGATAAGATTGTAGTCACATTTAACAAGAATGTAGCATGGTGGGGATGTCCTAAGTCCGCCCATAATAACATCACACAATGACATCCCGAAAATAACGTGTATGACAATTATCGCTGTTATATCGAATATTGCATGAATGTCGTTACTGCTACTTTAATTTAATATTTAAATATTATTCTTTTTGTAAATAAAACCATCAAAAACGTCATTACTCTACAAAAACTTTCAGATTCAAGTCAGTAGTAATTGAAACAATCACAGATTGAAACAGATAGATTCTGAATATGAAATTGCGGATTAAAAGGATATAAAAAAAACATATCTTTTAAATCCATGTCTGTGATCTTAAGAATCCTCACAGAGCCTTCTATCTATTAATCGTATCATGTGTATACAATTTCCTTTTAATAATTTACTTTATAAACATCATCTTATATCGATTTTTTTTTGTTCAAACGTCGCGACGTTTGAAGAAATGAAATATAACATAACATTCACGTAAAATCCACGTTAATATGTGACATGTGATGACGCGCAGCGCGCTGCAGCGTTGGTAAATATTTGTTGTTAAATAACATGGTTGTCACGTCTCACGTGTTACGTTGCAAATATGATTTTAATTACATGTTATTTTTAAATATTATGTGATGTTATGATTTAGTTTAAATCACACCCAAAAGTGATGTTAATTTCTTGTAACAAGCTACCTGGGTTTTAAACATAATTATTTTCCATTTGTTGTTTTAAAAAAACTAATTCAACTAAATTGACTTAGTGCCTTTTGCTTGTCAGCCCACGTTATAAAGTAATCTTAAATCTCGTCCTAAATATTACAGCGTTCTATAAATGTATTTATGTATTATTATTGATTTGCTTCTATAACCTGTTTCTTATACATAAGTAGGTATTACGATTATTACGAATGTATTAAAATATAAAGCAAAAAAAAACAGATTTCTGCTGAAAAAAAAAACACATACTTTCTACAAGCAACCCAGCGTGTCATGTTATCATATGTCCTTCCGACTTTTTCGTTCATACGATAGTAACGTTAGTAGCTTGGAACAAAATAATCACTTTGAAATTTTGCACTAATTAGACAAAAGCCTTTTGCCAGAAGCGGATAAAGTTTGTCGTTTGGACTTTGGCTAGTGCAACATTTCAACAAGGATAGGATAGTTGAAGCGGTTTGGCGAAAATAAATTTAAATAATAAAAAAGCTCCACCCTAATATTAATTTAAAAAAATAATATTTACTTTGTATCCATTATCCTCTTTGGGATTGTGCGAGGCAGTGACCATAACACCAACGGCGCAATTGTATTTAGTTACAGAGAATGGAACAAAAGGAGTCGGTGTCACATCACTGAACATTTTTACTTTATATCCTGCATTCACAAATATGCACGATGTCAATTCAGCCCATCTGAAAAATATAAACATACAAGGTGTTGATTGGAAATAACGTAAACGTATATTGCCGTGAGTAGCCGGACTGATGTATTGTTTGACACACGGTTAGAAAGCTAGCGAAAGAATATAAAATCTAACTACGTACACGTTTACACTGAACTCGCTTTAATCGGAGCGTTTTTTGTTGGTGTTCTGTGCTTTTTTCACCTACCTCCCCCTTTCGTCGTAGCTTTCTTACCGTGTGTCAGACTATATACCAGATAACAAAATTAATTCATTGTAAAGTCACAGTGAGCGAATCTGGATTACGTGTGAGACTCGTACGTACAAGATACGGAACATGCGGAACACTTAACTCACGCGTGATTTTTTTGGTAGTTTTTTTTTAGGTAGATTTTCACGAGGGTTTTCAGGTTACATCACAGACGTTTTTTATGTTTTTTTATGTCTAGGATCATATTAAAACTAAAAAACAGCAAAAAAGACGCTGAAAAAAGAATTGGGAAAAAAGTGCTTGGGCCTTCCCCTTTGGCCCGCCCTTGGCTAAAATTAAAACCTTAAAATAGTATATATTAATAGGCCTTGTTGATATAACATTCATAAACTCATTTCTGTAGCTCAAAGGGTTCCTGAGTTATTAAAGGAAAATCTAAGTTGCGGGCCTGTCACTGAAGGACCGTAGCTCTCTCACGAAGCATTTTTAGACATAAGTTTATATGAACTTTTTTTCATGTCTTTCACCTCGACAAGTTATGAAACGCTTACTTGAAAAATGGGTCTTGCATATTAGGGTGCATTGGAAAGTTTCCAATGGAAACTTTAAATTAAAAAAAATCGCTTAAATAGTGAAACCCCTTGGGGACTCGACTATAGTGGTCCTAAATTAACGACTGACGTTAACAGATCTCTTGCCTAAATTTTTTTTTCGCACAGTGTTATTAATGAATTTCTTTATTTAAAATAAAGTAAGTAATTGTCTTATTGTCTGTATGTATTGGATAAAGGATTTTTATTTATAAAGTTTTACATTATATGTTTAATGCATGTAAATATGTTCAATTAATGTTACATGTTTGCTTGTTTATTTGTTCCGTTGTTGTTTGTTTATGGGAGGCACAGCGTAGTGGCTAGTAAGCATAACATAGTAAGCCTACTAGCTAGAGTTCGATTCTCACTGGCACCGATTTGCCTTTTTCAGTTAATTTATAATTGAAATTTAACGAACGCGATAGGTAAAACGGACACTCCCTATAAACTGGTTCGAAAGTCAGTATAAGCCAGTGGTTCCCTCTACTACTAGCCCACACAAGTCCTGGACTTAGGGGATGCTTAATTAGGTAGAATTTTTAACCTCGTACTATTTTACTGAATTAAGCAAAAGTCCAGGACTTGTGTAGGCTAGTAGTATAGGCTACCACCGGCTTATATTGACTTTCGAACCAGTTTATAGGGAGTATCTCGCCTTCGCCAAATTTCAATTATTAATTATTATTCAATTCAACTGAAAAGGGCAATCAGCGCCACTGAGAAATTATTAGAAATTATAGTTTTGTTTATAATATAAATTATATTAGTTATTAAAGTTCTGTTTATAATATAAATTATATCAATAAAAGCATGGGAGGATTGGTGTACTGCTGTGCTATGAAAGACACGCGTATCTCCATTTGACGCAAAGCAACGTTTTCACGTCAACTCGGTGTAATAATTTGAAAACGCTGGTATTCTACAATTGGAATACGCGGGTCTTTCATAGCACGGCAGTGTAGTGGTCTACCGCGTCTGTACATGACAAGTCTAATAGCCAATAGCGTGAGTTCGATTCTCACTGGCCCCGATTTATCTTTTTCAGTTAATTAATAATTAAAATTTGGTTAAGGCGTAAGTGAAGCGGGCACTTCCTATAAAAATTGGTTCGAAAGTCAGTATAAGCCGGTGGTTCCCTCTACTCCTAGCCCACACAAGTCCTGGACTTAGGGGATGCTTAATTAAGTAGAATAGTACGAGGTTAAACAAACATGTAATGTAATGTAATATTACAAAAGCTACGTATCTTACCTTCTGCTATTATGTCTGCCATCATAGCCTACTATGATTCCGTTATTTTTCAGGAGACACCTATCACCACAATCTGCATCATTTTCGAAATATTTAAGTAACCCTTGGGCCGTTTGGATTATCACCAAATCGTTCATGCATGCATATCCTGCCTCCATTTTGCCACGCAGTCCTGCAGTGCCAAAGGATAATCTTTTAAGTAATATTTTTGAGAGTTCATCGAATTTTTTTTCTGAAACCAACTTTTTTATGGCAGCTGATGTTTTTTCGTTTTTGTCCCATTTCAACCATTCTTCGATTTTCGCATTTAATTCTGGGCTACTAGAGTTTGTTGAGTTTGCCGAACACATTTTTTTTTTCCTGAAACAAATTTTATCCTCAAGATTTTTTTTTATATTAAGAAAATAAACATATTGAAAATTTCAAGATTAGAAGAAATATAAGACATTAATTAATATTATTATAATAAAATAATTAAAATAAAATAAAATAATTAATACAAAAAAAATATTTTAAAGCATACACTGAAAAAAAAGTTTAGTTTAATCGTTATAGGGCTTACTTATGGCTAAAAACTACACATTTTTTTAAAAATAATGATTTTAAGAAACGAAAATTTTAATATTGACATTTTTCAGAATATAAGGTTAGAATTTGGTGCAGTTTATTGTCATTATCGATCATTGTGTGACAAGCATGGTCAAAGTTATTAATCTCAGTACAATCAAAGCAAATCAATCAAAAAACGTATGGGTGAATATTATATATTCTTTAAGAATAAACTTTTTTTGATAAAGTTTATACACTTTATAAAAATATACAAATCAAAAATATGTTTTATGTAATTTCTTTTTAATTTTTTTTTTTTTTTTGAAAAAAAATATATACAAAAATTATAAATCAGAGAAAATTACCTAACCTTGACATGCATGTTTTAATTCGACCTAATTTCAAACTAATAAAGAGATCTTAATAGAACAAACAATACTTAATTGATTGAATATATTTATCTCTAGGTAAATTAATAATACCGAACTAAAAAAAAGTTAAAAAATATTACTGATTTAGACATACTTTGTCTATGATATCATTTATTCTAATAAACTTCGCTCTGCGGAATCCAAAAATTAAGTCTGTTTTATCCCATAGTATATATTTTTTTTGTTATTCGTTTATAAACTATGTTTAGGCGGACAACCATCTAATTATAAATTATTCGTTATGTATTTTCCTGAATAAATTGAATTGAATTGAATTGGATTGAATTGAATTGGTTATGAATCATAACTTATGATTTCTTTTAATAAAATGAGCCTATTAACAATAGTATTGTCATAAGGCTTCTTTTATTTAAAAAAATAATTAAAAAAATGTAAAAACAGGAAAATTTACAATTTGTTTTAAAGTTGGCAAACTTAAACAACTTGATTAGGGAACGTTCAAGTATTACGTAACGCAAATTTTGATCATTTTGGACACCCACACCACCCCCCTGTAACGCTATTTTCCTATACCATTAACATGGGCGTAACACTCCAAAACGACCACCTAGGAGCGTTACGTAATACTTGAACGTTCCCTTAGCTGATTCGAATGATATAGCACATTAGGTCCCTATGCAAATTATAGGGTATAATACTGCCCTACTAAGCTAGAAAGCAGTAACTCCATTTGTCGCATAGCGACGTTTTTACGTCAACTCTGATGTAATATTTTCAAAACACTGCCATTGACAAATGGAGTTACAGCTTTCTAGCTTAGTAGGGCAGTATAACATTTAGTTGTTGGCCACTAGCCTTAAAAAATTGAGAAATGTTGCCATTTTGGCCTTTTTACCCCATGTAACAAGAACATCCGACGTGATAAGGGAATATGGATATCATTTTCGGATTCAGCAGGTTAAAGTTTATTAAAAATATAAATTTATTATTAGCAATAATTTTTAATGTTTTTTGTGGTTCAGTGTAATTATTGTAATAATATACAGGGTTATTCTTTTAAATGGTACACCCCCAGTAACTTTTGAACGGGATGATATATAAAGTTTTTATTTGGAATATGCATATCACACAACAAAAACTATAATTTGTCATACTTTTCAATTTTTTATTCGGCGCCAGGGGGGCAGTGAGGGACAATATTTTAAATAACACCCTAGGTCCTGTGATATGTCATTTTAAAGAGCTTAAAATTCTCTGTTTAACCATGTAACTATTTATTTTTTATTAGTTTTTTTGAAGTTTTTTTTCTTTAAAATTAATGAAATTTTCAATATTTTAAAAAAATAATTTTGGAAATTTTGCGCAAAATGGTCAAAATAGTTAATACATGGTGCATTATCATGTTAAGACCAATTATTTATCATTTTCATGTAAATTTGGACTTTTTGAATTTGAGTAATTTTCAAGAAAAAAATCTTCAAAATATTAAAAAATAAATATTTAAATATTTACACAGTTAAATAAAAAAAAATAAGCACTTTAAAATGACGTATCACAAGAACTTAGGTGCCATTTAAAATATTGTCCCCGATTGGTCCCCTGGCGCTGCCTTACCGAACAAAAAATTAAAAATATGGCAAAAGATAGCTTTTGTTGTGTGATATATATATACCGAATTTGAAGTTTATATCTCATTCAGAAGTGTACCATTTAAAAGAATAACCCTGTATAATTATAGTATAATACTATTTTAATAATAATAATATATAATATATTATATATTGTTATAAAAATAAGTCTTTTTTCGTCAGTTACAGTTAATTTTAACCCCAGAGTAAAATTTTTCATTAAATAAAAGTTTTAACAATAAAATTTATGTTCCATTTTTAAAAGAACTTTATAAAAAAAATAATGGATGGTGTTTCTACAGGCTGATGAACTTTTTTTAGAAATTTTTTGGGTGGAATAAAAAAAATTAACCTCCCTCCCAAACGTCTTTCCTATAGTCAGAGCCATATGGCTCTGTCTGGTGAATATAATTTTCATGTTTTTCTTAAAAATGTTCATAAGACACACTGTATATTTCAGAAAATATCCTAACCTATTTATAAATGAATTGACGTTATTTTGAAAACCAGATGATTCGATTTTACTGCATAAGTCAATCAATTAGAAAAAACAACAAAAATCAGTCTCGTATATTTATAGTTTTCATCATCGAAAAATAATGATTAATGGTAAAATAAAATTGTTAATTAGCCGCAAATCATATGTGGTAAGTTTATTTTTTATTATCAATAGGTAATATTAGTAAGATAAGTCAAAAAATACAAAAATAATACCAACCAAATAATAGGGATAGGGTTTTCTGTAGATTTAATTTAATTTATTTAGTATATATTCGCAAAATGCACAGGGGCGTATCAAAGAGAGTACGGAGGAATCTCTGCCATCCCCTCTTGAAAAGTTCCCTGAATCTAAATTTATTTGCAAAAGTTGGGAAATTGTCATTTAAAAAGTTGGGAAATCTGAGTAAGATTTTAAAAGTTGGGAAATTGTCTCTTGAAAAGTTGGAAAATCTGCATTATACATTTTTTCACGGTTGGCCTGGGCCATTTTAAATAAAAATTTCGTTTGGACCTACATTTTTTGGACTAAAACGTACTTGATGACATAAGAAATCAATTCCTATTTGAAAGAAAATCGTAAAAGATACACTTTTTTAGACAAATAAAAAACGTTTTTTTGAGTAAGGGAACGTTCAAGTATTAGGTACATAACGCTCCTAGGGGGGGTGGGGGACATTCTTAAGTGTTACACCCATGTTAATGGTATAGGAAAATAGCGTTACAAGGGGAGGGGTTCAAAATGATCAAAATTTGCGTTACGTAATACTTGAACGTTCCCTAATAGGGTGTGTCAAAAAATCCCGATTTTCAAAATTGAAAACGCTATCTGGCTCAAAAGTTTCTCCTTAGTAAAAAACACTGCCCACTCAAAAATGAGCCAAATCGATTAATGTTTAGTTGTAAATCAAAGCACTCAAACTTTGAAACCAAAAAATGTAGAGGTCCACGAAATTTTCATTTAAAATTGCCCAGGCGAACCATGTTTTAGAGGTAAGGATTTTTTTGTCATGAAAACTTCGACCAGAAGTAAAAATTTTTTCAGAGGGAACCCAACTAGCAAAAATAATTTTATAAAGACTGTTAGAAATGCTATACAGAATATCCTATAAAAACGAAAAATTTTATAAGGTTAAATACCACTATATAATGTCTATAAAACCAAAACGGGCCCTATTTTATAAAAAATTTCAGTGATTTAGAAGTTTCTTTTAGTTAAGTACACAACCATTATAAAATAGTCAATGAAATGATTATAAAACTGTCCTATAAGTATGTTATAATGTAGACAGTATCCCTTATGTAATCACTTTGTTTTCTACTGTTGAAATTCAGAATAGAATTATCACAAGATTTTATAATGCCAATTTATATTGTTTCATGACAAAAATCGTCATTAACGTTATAGACTATACCTTATAGTCCATCACTATTGAAAATGACGAGTCTGCGCGGGTATAAATGTCGCATAGACCGGACTTGAGCGGGTGAATTTCCATCCGCTCAAGACCGGTTTATGCACCATTTATACCCGCCCAGACTCGTTATTTTCAGCAGGGATGTCATAAGGAAATTTTTCTTGTAGTCTTTAAAAACTATTTATTTAGTTTTATTAAATAAGTTGACCAATTATTTAAATAATAATTGTTTTAATTTAATTGATAAAGTTTGTTCTAGTAAATAACTATATTTATACTTTAAAGTATTTTACACCATCATTACCGTGATGTATATTTAAAGCTTTTATTTAAGATTCAAAATTTTTAATAATTTAGAGTCATTTTTGTTTTTTTATCACGATATGCTTAAATATTATTTGGTAGCACCAAGGCGTCCTTCTCTTAAAGGACGCCTTGGTAGAACCAGATAAGTATATTAAAAAAAATACGAGGAATTCAAAAATATATATGCCAAGGACCTACTGTCAGAGTAAGTACGCGAAAAAAAAAATAAATAGCTTAAAATGAAAGTGCAGAGTTTACTTAATTGCTCTTTTGTGGCAAAACTATCAAATCTGTACACAAATTTTATAGGACTTTTGTAGATTATAAAATTCTCTACAAAAATATTTATACAAATAATTTTTTTTATTTTGCTTAGTTTGTTCGTAAAAAGTAAATAAATGAAAAAGAAACAAAATTAAAGTACACAGTGTAAACTTTTTTCCCGAGCCCAAAAAATATATTTTTCTTATCAATTTAAAGACGCAAAATCCAAATTTGATCTTAAAAAAATCACTTCTTATTTTTTAAATTTTAGTACAGGCAATTATGTCAGTTTAAAAATAATTTATAAAACTAAATATTGTGTATTTTTTTTTGTTTTTTTAATGGTTCTACAATGTAGAATCTACATCATAAAAATGTTACTTTATTACATGAGAACCATATTACGTAACATTTTTTTAGTTCATTTTTGAGCCTTGAGTAATGATTTTTGACAATTTTTGGAAATGAGTACGTGGTGATAAGCTTGTCCCCTTATGCACCCTTCTTCTTACCCTCACCCCTACTTAGTTTTGTCACATTATCCATTTTTTTTTTCATAATAACCCTATTTATTCTAGCTATGAATTTAAAGTTTCCATGTTTTAAGTTGGGTATTTTTTAACTAATGATTTTAGAACAAAAGAGGGATAAAATAATGATTTTTTAAAATTTTTATGTCATTTTTCTCAAAAAACTTAGGTAATATAAATATTCTGAGGCGAGATTCGGTTTCAGCGACCCAAAATTAGTTAAAAAACATGTACTCCAATCAGGGCAAGAAACCATGTTGCCTAGTGTTAATAATAATAATAATAATAATAAATAGTATTATTATTAGTAATTATTACTCACATTATTAATTTAAATGTTTTTGTGGTGACATTTCACAATATAATTTGTATTTTGTTTTTGCATATCAGCTTTTATTTTGATAAAACGTGTAACATTTTCTCAATATTTATTTCATATTTCAAGTAACTAAATTTCGATTTTTTTTTGTTGGAGACAATTTTAAACAAATTATGCTATGTTTTTGTTTTTTTGCTTAAAAATTTCAAATTTTTGGCTTATTTCTAAAATGTAATTATATTCTACACATGTAAGTAATAAAATAAACTAAAATGTACTAAAATTCACTAAAAGTTACTAAATTGTACTAAACTGTTGTGCAAATGAAGTAGATCACTAAAAAAAATTACATTTTTTAAATTACTATATTTCAAAGACCGATAGCTCGTTTTGAATGAGTTTTATTTTACCTTAAAGGATGGTATTTTTGCTTTATTTTGGAATGATTCAGATTTGTAAAATTAATTAGTGATACAGGGTGAACCGAAATTAGCTCGAGTATCTTTTCTTCTGTAAAGTTATCGCATGTCCCGTTTTTGTAACACCTATTTTTGATGGCTTTGAAGCACGCTAAATTAAAGTACTAAGTTCACTCTTTGGTATAAAATACCTTAAAGATTCCTGTAAGAGTCTAAATAAATAAATAATAAATATAAATAATAAAACCACATATTTTTGTAGAACGATTCATTCTTAGCAATTTGATGTTTTCTAAACATGTCTACGACCTTTTTTCCAGAGCTATGAAGGATTTTGTAAAATAGTGAATATTTGCCAGTTTAAGCTAAAGTCTATTAAAACTAATTAACAAGTACCTAATAAAATTTTCAAAAACGTACTAAAATAGTATTCCTCTAACAGTATTATGAGAGAGTCAAGATATTTCGCATAAGAAATTATTATTTCATTCCCTTCAAAAACTTATTAATTTACTATAAAAACTGTCTTCTTTTGCGCCACTTCATTTAAAGGCGCATTACGCCAATGACATAACTGTGCTATTACCAACTGTAAAATACTAACTAAAAAACTAAAATGTAATAGAATTACTGAAATATATTAAAATATTCTAAAATGTACTAACATGTACTAAAGTGTAATAAAATATACCTACTAAAATGTACTAAAATGTACTAAAATATACTAAAATGTACTAAAATGTACTAAAATGTACTAAAATGTACTAAAATATACCCAAAAAAGAAATACCTTTTATATTATTGAAGAGTCAAGGTCCTTGGGTCAATAAATTGTTATTCTATTCTCTTAAAAAACGTAGCTATAGCTACAAGTATACTCAGTGATTACCAATTAAAACTATCTCATTAAAATTGCCTACATGAAATTCTCCTAATGCGCCAACACTAACTAATAAAATGTTAGTCAATGCTTGTTATTTAATAGGATCTTATCTACATAAAATGATAAAACGTACGGGCAAGTGTCGAGAAATATAATCGACTAAAAACGTAAAAATATTCCGTGATAGTGTAAGTTTTTCTGTGGGGGTGAAATGTTCGGAAAATCTGGCGGCGTAACATGAAAAGCGTTTTAAAAGTTTGTTGGTTTTTCTTGTCTGTGACAAGATTCGATTGATTTTTATTTGGATAATTGGTTGACAGCTGTTGGAAAATTTAGGTAATGAATAATATAACTAGATTACTAAAAACTATTTGTTTTGTTTTGAGTACGTTCAAGTAACGCGCTTTTTAAAAAGGCATAGGTATACCAAGCTGTTATTATTGTACTGTTTACTTTTATAAAATTTGAAGTCGATATCTCAGACCGTTCGCCATGGGCCAACTGGGCCTGTAGTGCTGTTATCCATCTGACTATCTGTCTTTTTATTTTAATGAGATCATTAAGGTGGACCTTGTATATTTTTATTATCTTTAAATTTTCATTTAGGTGTACTAGAAATTTCTGAAATTATCATACCGGACTGAATTTATTTTTAATAATAATATTTTTAATATTTATTCATAATATTAAAATGATTATGATTACAACAAAACAAACTAAGCGCCAAAAAAGAACACCGAAATATTTGGCAATTGTTTTAGTTAAATCATTTTAATAAATAATAATTATTAGAAAGCATTAAATAAAAATAAATACAGTCCGGCTTGATACATTTTTAAAAGGTTTTTTTTACCGTTTGACTTACATTTATGGTAAAAATTCGTAAATAGTAAAACTTTCACGGATTTTCGGCATGGGTGAGAATCTTTTGATCATTTTGAAATTGGGCACATAATTTTGTATGCTAAAAAGGAAATAAAATAAGATTTCAAGCCATTTAAAATTTTCACTTATAGAAAAATAACAGACAATTTTCAACGATTTTTTACGATTTTTGGCTAATTTTCGAATTTTAGGGGCCCAGTTAGGAGCCTTATAAGCCTAAGAGAAGTTTGATCACTGTCATATTTTCAAAATTTTCTAGTTACACCTAAATGAAAATGTTATATAAAAATATAGGGTCCACCCTAATATCTCATACCGTTTAAAAGTTAAGAGGGGGCGGACTGCTTACATTGTTATCTTATCTTACAAGAACTTCTATTTAGGGTCAGATGATTTAATCGTTTAATGGAGTCCTCTACAACTAGAATTATGAAACAAAAGACGTCTACCCTATCTCTATCTCATTTGTGCTACACTTTCCAGCCAACCAAATAAATACTGTATTTGTTTTTCATACAACAAATACAGTATTTATTTGGTTGACCGGAAAGTGTAGCAGTGAGAGGCACGTACGAACATAGCTAATGTGAATCTGTAGAATAAGATAATTCTACTAAAATTTAGATGGCGCCAGTAATTTCTTTAATAATGCACTTTTCGCCCGGCCAAGTAAATATTGTATTTGTTCAACAAAGAACAAATACAGCATTTGTTTGGTTGGGTGGAAGTGGGAGTGTATGTATGTCTTCTATCCTTTTTGGGTAGAACTTTTGTCCCTGTCTAATCTAATGGGAGAATTCTCCATTGGCCACTAATTAAGATTAGTTTTTTTTTAACCTGGAATCACGACGATCCATTTTGCGTATGTTATGTGCTTCTAATTTTACAAAGTTATACCTAAATTAATGTAAGTAGGCCTACTTATCAAATAGGATAATCGTAACTGCAGGACCATTAAAGCCTTATCAATAATATAATTTATTTTAAAGCGTTTTTATTTTTTTAATAATTAGGTATTTTAAAATGTACTTTTTTAAATAATAAAAAATTTAAGTATAATGTATTCTAAATTCTTTTCACGGAGAATTGCGCAGAAAATGGGGACCATGATAGTTTGCTAAATCTACTGCAAATTGCTATACAGCAACTATATAATATACAGTGCGGTCCAAAAGTCACCCCCTCCCCTTTTAACTTTTGAACGAGTTGAGATATCCACTTCAAATTTAAAACTCTTAACTTAACTTAAACTATCTTTTAGCATATATTTGATATTTTCAGCTCTTAAAATGTGGGCAGGGGGGCATGAGGGGACGGTTTTTTAAATGGAAAGGGGGGTCGTGTGATACATCATTTTAAAGCTTATAAAATTCTCTATTTAAACTAATATTTTTAAATTTTTTAAAAATGGTTTTAAGGTTTTGATTTTTCAATTTTTTGTGCTAAAACATTCGATTTTTAAAGTTTTTTTTTATAAATTTTTATTTATGTCAACTAAAATTAGTTAAAAGTATAATTAACATTTTTTTATGATGAAATTAGGCATTTTTAAAAAATTATTTGTTTTTTTTTTAGAGGAATTTTGACATTAATACCCATTTTCAATCCCATTTTAAACCCAATTTTTTTTTTAATTTAAAAATATGGAGTTAAATGGAGAATTTTATAAGCTTTAAAATGATGTATTACACGACCCCCCTTTCCATTTAAAAAAATGTCCCCCCATGCCCCCCTGCCCACATTTTAAGAGCTGAAAGTATTAAATATATGCTAAAAGATAGTTTAAGTTGTCTTATTAAAAAGTTCCAAATTTGAAGTCGATATCTCAACTGGTTCAAAAGTTAAGAGGGGGGGTGACTTTTGGACCGCTCTGTATATCCAGTTATGCAAGATAGTAAGGGACGCGGCCCGTTTTACAACACAGAGCGCATAAATAGCTAATTATGCATAAATCGTAGTGTATCAAAAATTTAACAGATGTCGGTACTTTTTTCCTGGAAAGGGCCTATCAAAAGAGTTGCATAACAAGAATGCGATGCCAGGATTGGCTTGATGTGTCGTCATGTATCTTGAAATGATCGTTATGCGAGCTTCTGGATAGGCCTTAAGTTGTAATTTTAACCTAAAAATTTGACGTTTTTCTTGTGTTCAATATTATTTACGTTTGTACAATTGTGTGTCTCGGTCTGTCTGTCGGTCTGTCTGTCCTTCTGTCCAAAAATTTGTGACCACGATAACTCGAGAACGCTTTGAGCTAAAGGCTTCAAATTTGGACCATAGGTTGATTATCCAAAGTTCTGGACTGGGATTGTTTTTGATGTGGGGTAAGGGAGTAAAACAGGGTAAAAACAAGTTTTTTCAAAAATATTTATTTTTTTTAGTTTTTCGAAAAAAGAAACTTTTTTTGAAAAAAGAAATATTTTTATTTTTTTTTTTTTTTTAAAAATTGAAAAAACATTTTACAAAAAAAAAATTAAAAAAAATCAATCAAAATATTGTTTTAATGAACAAAGAAGTATTATTTTGTTGGCAGCAGTTTTTTTTGGCTGTTTCCGGAAAACCTAGCGTCATACAAAAGCTATAATAATGCAAAGAGGAACTTTTATTAATACTTTGCATTCTTCTAATCTTTTTTTAATATATTAAGTAATAAAAAACTGTCTGTCAGATATGCCACTAATATTTTCTTTCATAATAAAAAACTTATTTGGAGTTACTGCTTTTTAGCTTAGTAACAGTCTCATATTTTGGAGATACTGCAATTTTCATGTTTATAAATACAACAATTTACTCAAATTTGATTGGTTCAATAAATAGCTAAGTGTAAGGTTAATTAAAAATCCACAAAAATTGGAGTTTGGACTTTTTAGCTTAGTGGTGCAGTATAGTCCGTTGTTTTGCACACATATTTTTCAAGTAAAGGTCCCTACTTTCAGATACTGTTTATTTTCCGAGATATTTTTATAAAATAGCTACATCCGATATATTTCTATAAAATAGTCACATCAATAACACTGCTCAAAACTTAAAAATTGCCGAACTTTTTTCGTTTATCTCGATCAGCTCATTTTTTTGAGATATAACGCACAGTGTTTTTTTTTTACTTAGCGCATTTGTACGCTAGGCCATCGATATAGCGAAAAAATACGAAAAAATGTAATTATAAAAAACAAACGAATAAAGATATTTGAAATTCTCTTTTTTTTCCGCTATTGACAGAAAAAATCCACCGCAAAAAAAATTAATTGAACCTTAATTATTTTTTTTACTGCAACTATAGGCAAAAAAAACAGTGTGCGCTGTATCTCAAAAAAAAAAGAAATGATCGAGAAAAACAGAAAAAGGTTCCGAAATCAGCGCATCAAATATAGCCAGACGAAATTAAAAGCTCCCCGGCAAATAAAAAAAAATTTTTTATAGAGCAGTGTAATTTTAATATCCTTTGTTTACTAGGATGTTTAAAAAGGTAAGAAACAAGGGAAGACAATATTTTAAAAATATAATTTTTTAATCTTGAAAATGTTTTGTTATTCATGATTAAATATCCTACTTATCGTGCATGACGACCTTACATTTATTATATTTTTCTGTATCTACGTATTATATTAATAACATTTTCGCGAAGTATTGTTGTATGCACTTCGCAGAAAACCATATCTTTTTATACGGCCATACCTCATTTTTTTTAGAGAAATGAGCAAATTTAATACTCATGTACTGAAAGTAAAACAAAAGACGTATCAGTCCCGAAAAAAAATCACATAATTATATGAGGAGTTGAACAGCAAAACTTAACATATCCAACAAGAAAAAAAGGTAAAAATCGCTAACTCTATAGGTACCCAATAAAGTCAAGATCTCATTTTTTACAAAAACTGGATATATCAAGTTTTGCAGTTGAACGCGTTGTAAATATGTTAAGTTTTGTAGTTCAACTCTATATTTTTAGCCACAAGGACACATTTTATTAATCGTAATGACTAACAGATACAGATACAGATACCGATACAGATACAGATACAGATACAGATACAGATACAGATACAGATACAGATACAGATACAGATACAGATACAGATACAGATACAGATACAGATACAGATACAGATACAGATACAGATACAGATACAGATACAGATACAGATACAGATACATATACATATACATATACAGATACAGATACAGATACATATACATATACAGATACAGATACAGATACAGATACAGATACAGATACAGATACTAACAGATACAGATACAGATACATATACAGATACAGATACATATGCAGATACAGATACAGATACAGATACAGATACAGATACAGATACAGATACAGATACAGATACAGATACAGATACATATACAGATACAGATACAGATACAGATACAGATACAGATACAGATACAGATACAGATACAGATACAGATACAGATACAGATACAGATACAGATACAGATACAGATACAGATACAGATACAGATACAGATACAGATACAGATACAGATACAGATACAGATACAGATACAGATACAGATACAGATACAGATACAGATACAGATACAGATACAGATACAGATACAGATACAGATACAGATACAGATACAGATACAGATACAGATACAGACACAGACACAGATATTTGTGACCACAATAAGTCGAAAGCTCAACCAAAGACTTTAAATTTAGACCATAGGTTCCTTATCCAACGTTCTGGACTGGGATTATTTTTGGTAAAAATCGAGTTAGGGAAAAAAAGTGTAAAAAATATTTTTCTCAATTTTTTTTGAAAAAAAAAATTGTTTTTTTTTCCATTTTTCCAAAGTTTATTTGATTGAAAAAATCTTGTTTTTTTATTTTTGTTGTTTGGACCTATGCCTACAGATACAGATACGGACACATATACAGATACGGAAATTTGTGACCACGTTTTTTTTTCGGTTTTCAAAAAAGAAACTTAAAGAAATGAAAATATTTTTTTTTTCTAAAAAAAAGATATATTGAAAAAATCTTAATTTTTTTATTTTAATAAACCTAGGCCTACAGGGGAACGCATTTTTTCGTTGGCACCAGTATTTTAGAATGTAGAATTAACCCTTAAAATTTTGTAAATTATTTCTCATTTTAGGCAACAATTTTGGTTTTGCAGATTTAATTATTACTCTTCTAAAAGTAGACTTGTGAAGAGTAAGTACTCATGGTTTAGTCATTGAATATTTGTTAGAATATATAGTATGAATTGTTAGACTGGCTAAGTTTCAAAAAAATACCATATTATGTAATTTTTTTTCGCTAAAATTTTCTGTGTAGAAATTTGGTGCTTTCAAAGCTTAAAAGCATGCTTTTAAACCACCCACTTATTATTTTGTGGATCTATATATCTGATTAAGGACACAAGTCTTCAACTTGCTACCATTTAAAGTCTCCAGACTAAGAGAGTTAATGAATATATTCCTTTTGCGAATAAAGTCTAAAAACGTTTTTTAATCAGCGTGCAGAGTTGACTCTTGGTACTGAAGAGGGCCAGTAGCCCGAAGTTGTCAGTCTACCAATATCACTCTGTACGATGATTAGAAAATAGATTGATGGAATAATAAATATATATCTGATATATTATCTGCGTTTATTATTTAAATAAGAATATTGTGGGTCTATTGTGGAATAACGGTATGGGAGGCGGCATGCAATACTACACTAGGTCTACTTTTTGTTACCCAAAATTATTTATTGAGAATAATGTTGTTTAAAGAAAAATTATTTAGTACAAATGAAGTATATAAAGAAGCTAAATTAATGAATGTTAGACAGTTATATATACAAAATATAATCAAACTTCACTATAAGAACAGTAATACATTTCAACCTGTATCACATGATACAGTAACAAGATCTATTACTAACCAACATTTAGTACTTCCTAAAACTGTTTTTGCAGCATCACAAAGGCACTATACATATATAGTACCTAAAATAATAAATATAATGTCCGAAAACTTAAAAAATAGACAATACCATAAAATTAAGAAAAAGTTTGAAGAATGGGTAATTGAAAATTATGAAGAAATTTGTTCAAAAATATATTGGTTTCGGACATGACATAAAACAAATCACATAATATAATAAATTTTAATTGTATTATAAGAAATTGGAGTGTACGCACAAACCCCGAAAGGGGTTTATTGTTCACCATAAAATGTACAATCCTATGGAGTAGTACCTGTAAGTAATTTTAAGTAATATTTCTTTAAATTGTAAACTCTTTGTACAAAATAAATAAATAAATTGTAGGTATACTGATTTTAAGTAAACCCTTAATAAATTTTTTAATTTAGCTTAACCCATTCACTGCGACCAAAAATGGACGTTTTTTTTAAGTACATATCACTATTTGCCATGTTTGGGAACTCACAGAAAAAAATCTACTAACGGCAATGATTTTCCGATGGCAAATTTCGTTGTAACCACAAAGGTACAAACGCTACCATTCCACGCTAAAAAACACAGAATACCCCCTAAAAACAAGCTGTGCCGATTTTGATTCGCGCATCTATCTATCTCTCTCTAAAATTCCGTATTAACGGTCTTGCGCACTTCGAAATACACAAAGATAGCCACTCGGTCAGACAGAATTCCTGCTTCCCCCACTCTAATTCCTTGAAAAACACATGTGAACTAAATTTTAGGTTAGTTTGAAAACCAAAGTCGAAGTAACTGCGCAAACTCAAATTTCCTAAACAAAGCTCCCTTGTCGGTACAGTTTGTCCACGCGCAGCCTGGTCGAATGGCACTCTCCCCTCTTTGCCTCAATGACTAGACTTCTAATTCCCTAACGAGACAATCGTAAATTATTTATTTTTAGTCCATCCTATTTCAATTGCTGTGAATAGATAAGTGCCTATTCACAGACTCGCATAAGAACATAAAACATAACAATTCGATGCCGTGATTGGCTTGATCGAGGGGCTGACCGCGAGGAAATCTTTTGTACAAGCCAAAGGAACTCAGGAGGAACTCAGGAGGAACTCAGGAGGAACTCCGAGGAACTCCAAGGAACTCCGAGGAACTTTGCAAAAAGGAGGAACTCTGGAGGAACTCTTTACAAAATGGAGGAACTCTTTGCAAAATGGAGGAACTCTTTGCAAAATGGAGGAACTCTTTGCAGCAAAAAGGAACTCTCTTGTACAAATTTCAGACACTAGATGAGCCGTTACAAATACACTTTACAAAACATCTTACCTTTGGGCGCCAATTTTTTTTATTTTTTTTTGAAGGGGCGCCAAGTTTGGTAGAAACCGTCAGGGACAAAGTTTTGTTTCCTGAAGGTAATTTTGGGGCGCCAATTCTGGTTCTGAAGGGGCGTCAAGGTTTGGTAGAAACCGCCGTCAGGGACAAAGCTTTTTTACCTGAAGGTAATCTTGGGGCGCCGCCAATTTTTTTGTTGAAGAGTCGCCGAGTTGTTTGGTAGAAATTGTCAGGGACAAAGCTTTTTCTCGCGAAGGTAAATCGGGGGCGCCATTTTTTATCTGAAGGGGCGCTAAGTTTGGTAGTAACCGTCAGAGACAAAGCTTTTTTTATGAAGGTATTTTTTTTTGGGCGCCAACTTCTTATTTTGTAGGGGCGCCAAGTTGAAACCGCCAGGGAAAAAGCTAGCTTTTTTGTTGTGAGGGTCCCTTATTGGCAGTAGTGCTTGCACAGCGGTAATTTCTACGGCTTATTTGCCAAAAATTACCGAGGAACTCTTAAGGAACACAGGAGGAACTCCCAAGGAACTCTGGAGGAACTCCGGAGGAACTCCGACGAACTGCGGAGGAACTCCGAGGAACTCTTTGCAAAAAGGAACTCTTTTGTACAAATTACAGACGCGGTCAGCCCCTCGGGCTTGATGTTACGCCATGTATCTTGTAAGCCAATCACGGCATCGCATTCTTATGTATTATGCAAGCTTAAGGCCTATCCAGAAGCCGGCATAAGAACATAAAATATAAGAATGCGATGCCGTGATTGGCTTACAAGATACATGGAGGCACATCAAGCTAATCACGGCATCGCATTGTTATGTACTATGTTGTTATGCAAGCCTGTGGATATGCCCTTAAGTAAGAATCAATACCAATAATACAAATAATAGAAGCAATAATTATCAATTTGCATATTAAAATAACAAACAATAAAATAAATATATATAACCTTTAAAAAACGTGTATTCATATGCAAATTAAATTTAAAACTCTTGTAAAAACAATCTTAAATCTTTGCAGTTTACGTAAAATACAAATACACGTATACATGTACAAATACATACAGATAGTTGCCTTTTTAAATTTGTTTTTCTATTTTGCGACTCTTATAAGCTAATAATCACACGCATTTTGCGTGTTCTTATAGTCCTATAAGAGGTCTCTACTTTTTTTTCTGTTGGGTTGGCAACATACAAAAGCCTATCTCTTGACGTTTTGCGTTCAAATGTCAATGTCGATTAAAGTTTAATTTTTTACAAAATTTTGTGTTTGGGTTATTTTTTACCGTGTTAAAATTGTGAACTGGTTAATTGCAGTGAAAAAAGAAAAGATGACTGTAAAATATATCAAAATATCATTTGTTCTTAGAATTTTAAACTTAGTGTAAACTGCAATGCCAACCCAAAACAAAAATCCTTAAATCAGTCACCAATTTAAATTTATTTTTTTTAAATTTTAGAGCAAAATAGAAAAAATTGTATAAAGCACTCGTTTCATAACACTTTTTTAGAGCACTAGTACTTTAGAAAACTCGCCGCAAGCGGCTCGTTTTCTAAACTTGTACTCGTGCGCTAAAAACGTATGTTATGAAAATAGTACTTTAATATACTATTATTTATTTCAGAGCAGTTACACAGAGGCATAGAGAGACCCAAATAAGGTTTATGCTTGAACTAGGAGCTCTCCATTAATAGGGTTATGTTAATAATATCTACTCTTTGTCGTAACCCCTAACGTAACGCAAATTTTTGACTTTCTTGAGCTCTCTTTTAACGTTAAATCTGTGGTAAATAAGTTAAGCCGTAGCCATGGAAGAAAAATTTGAATAGTTTGTAATTTTTTAATCAAAAAATTGGAAAAATTAGAATTCATGAGCTTTTTTTCGCACCACTTTTTCCACCACTTTTTTCAGAAAAGTGGTTAATTTTTCAAAATTTTTTCTCTCTGAATTTTTAGTCTACACTTAACGGCAATAACAAGTAATTTAAAAAAAAATAAAAAATAAACTTTATTTTCTACAATATAAGTCAGCATGAGTTTACAAGGGTAAGCGGAAAAGAGCCAACCTACTTCCAACGAGTTAACTCGGGCGAGTGCGTTAAGGAGCTAAGTCAGGGCCGTAACTAGAGGGGGCCAGGGGGCTAAGCCCCCCTGGCCTTGGTTTGAGGAGCCCCCCTGGCGTTTTCGCTGAGCCCCCCTGGTATTTTTTAAGTCACCTACCTTTGGGCGCCAATTTTTTTTTTGAAGGGGCGCCAAGTTTGGTGTAGAAACTGTCAGGGACAAAGCTTTATTTTTCTTAAAGGTAATTTTTGCGGCTCCAAATTTTTTTTGTTGGGACGCCACGTTTGGTAGAAACCGCCAGGGACAAAGCTTTTTTTATTGAAAGTAATTTTTGGGGCGCCAATTCTCTTTGAAGGTGCGCCAAGTTTGGATGAAACCGTCAGGGACAAAGCTTTTTTTCATGAAGGTATTTTTTTGCCAATTTGTTTTGTAGGGGCGCCAAGTTAGTTTTGGTTGAAACTGTCAGGGACAAAGCCTTTTCTTTATGGTGCCACCCTGGGGGCTGCGACCCCCCCTAGATTTTTTTCTGGTTATGGCCCTGGACTTGTTTCTTTTAGGGGGCGACTTTTACTCATATTTGTCCGGGGCGGCCTAAAGACGCCCCTGCTTACCTTTTGTAAAGCATAGTAATGTAACATAGTAACGTAACGTATGACACTATTTTTTTGAAACCCTGCACAAGATTAGTTGATATACAATATTTAAAGATAGGTAATCCATATTTTTCGTATTTAATTTCAAATTCCATTACAAAAGTAACTTGAACCAACTTTATAAATAATAAAATAAAACTATTGGTTGAAAAAGCAGTAAATCGTACTCGTATAATACTAAATATTTAGATTCTATTATAATTATTCGGAACACAGTTTTCAAAATATTAATTAATAATTTTCTCCCAGATACTTTCCTTCCAAAACCTATTTATCTATTTTTTTTTGAAGAAGCCTTTTTAAGAATACCCTAAAAACATAAGTTTGCTTTTGGTTATTGACGTGGCTGCCTTAAGGGTAAGCCAGAGGCTCGCATAACTATCATAATACATAACATACGATGCCGTGATTGGCTTGATGTGCTGTCATGTATGGTGTGTGCTAGATTATAACGTTATGTAAGCCTCGCATAAGAGCTTGTGGATATGCCCTTAGGTACCTATTGACAGAGGGGACATTGCAACGGGACCGGAGCCCTCCGCGAGCTCAAGAAAATATATAAATGTATGTCTTTTTATGTATTTTTAGGCAATTTTTGAAGGGTTTTGTCCAAGTTAAAGTTTGCTTTTGATCATTGTCGTAGCAGATGGGCAGATAAGGGCATTTCTGAGGGCATTTCCCGGGGCTGAAGGCACAGTTCTCTTTAAGAAATAATAGGATTTAAAGTCGTGACACCAAATGCCAATAATTGATATTAAAAGAGGGTGGTATAGGTATTATAAATCCACTTTTATTTAAATTGGATCCGATCGTAGTAAAAACAAATTGAAAAAGTTCTTTACAATTGGTATATAATTTACAAACAGCACTATTTAAATCCACAAATGGATGTTTTGAGAAAAATAGTCCAAAAAAAATTTAAAGCATTATTCGTATTTTTGCTTTTTTGTCAATTGACAGTTACGTTTGAAAACCACTGCTTTTTTTAAATATCAAAATCATGTCAAAAGATACATTGACATTAATAATCGCACAACAAAGTATTTTTTATTTAAAATTTTCTCTTATTTTCTTCTTTGATCGAATAGACCGCTTTTGGTGTCACGATTTAAAATCCTATAATTCCTTAAAGAGAACTGTGAAGGGCCGCCACCAATCTTATAAAGAAAATAGATAATTCTTTGCCAAGTTTCTTGAGAAATTAAGCAAATTGAATCAATAAAAAAAATATGTATTTAATTAATTTTAAAAGTAATATTAATATTTCAAATTTTTAAGTTTGTACGTTTAATTAAAAAAAAAAACTTAGAATGAAAGGGTCTTAAAGATATTTTGCTGGGAGCCGCTATTTTTAGCAACGCCACTATTTTTAATTTGAGGTAATGGCCTTTAAACGAACGGATATCAAAAAAAAAAAAAAATTGTCCGGTAAAACGGATGAATCGGGGGAAAATACTCAAAATCTGGAAAACTTTTTTTCGCCATAATATAATATTCTCCCAACTTCGCTCGAAAGTAAAAATGCTGACTCAATGCTTTTTGATCTTCCCTTGTATTCTGCAGTTTTGAATGTGTAAAATTTACACTGTAAATAGAACCCAGACATATTATCGAGCGACGTTTCTAGTAAAGACAAAAATTTATTAAGGGGGCGAAAAATTAATAATGTATGGGGTGCAAAACCTTAAATGAATGTTTTAATTATTACAATAATAAAATATGGAGTAATATATTAATCCTTTAATTTTATTTTATTTTTAATCATACCCTAAACAATAATTGTGATAAACTTCCCATACATGTATTGGAAGTAATTAACCCATACCACGGTGGGCTTTAAGCTTACGGAGATGAAAAAATCGAACACCCCATAACTGATAACGGGATATTGTTTCTAATGCTTTCAGAATTACATCTTCTTTGAGAACAAAATCGTAGGTGTAGCCGTTTTTTATTCCATCAAAAATTAGTATATTAGTATATATGTGACCCAAAAAAATTTCAAATTAAAAAGTTTGGTGGTCTCACCCCTTAAATTTGTTTATTGGGGTAAGAGTTTTATCCCTAATTTTTTTCAATTTATTTTAAAAAATCTAAAGGTCGCTCACAGCCATTTTTCAAAAATTATGTTTGCTTAGCCTTTTTTGTTTTTTTTTAAGGCCCAAGGATTTTTTATAACGCGTTATATAGAAGTTCCCTTATTTTGAGTCCTACCCTGTCACTAAAACCCGAATTTATCTCTCAAAAATTTTAAAAAAATGTATATATTATTTTTTCTGGATACCCTGTATATCCGATAAAAAAAAATATAGTTGTTTTTATGTGAGGACATATTGGGCTACACGCACAAAGTTTGAAGACAATGAAAAACATTTTTTTGTGCCTGTAATTAGACCTAAAATCAAGCAATGTAGTGAATTTTCAAACTTTAAAGGGTACAGCTCCGCCATTTTGAGAGAAAATTTCAGATTTTTTTCGAGGTTAGCAATTTATTATCCCTTTATATCGTTTTGTGTTAAAAAGATTTAAATAACAAATCCTTGGGCCTTAAAAAAAAATAAAAAAAGCTAAGCAAACATATTTTTTGAAAAATGGCTGTGAACGACCTTTAGATTTTTTTAAAAATGTTTAAAAAAATTAGGGATGAAACTCTTACCCCAATAAACAAATTTAAGGGGTGAGACCTCCAAACTTTTTAATTTGAAATTTTTTTGGGTCACATATATACTAATATACTAATTTTTAATGGAATAAAACACGACTACACCTACGATTTTGTTCTCAACGAACATGTAATTCTGAAAGCATTAGAAACAATATCCCGTTGTCAGTTATGGGGTGTTCGATTTTTTCATCTCCGTAAGCTTAAAGCCCACCGTGATACATATATGGTAATATTTCAATAACGTAATTAAATGTAGTCGAGTTTTCGATTAAGGTTTGGAAATGTTACTATACTGGCGACACTAAATTTTGTATATATGTATGGAAAAACTTTAAACATATGTATGGTATTTTTCTCATTATTTTTTACAGTTTAATATTACTACAAATATTTAAAAAAATATATATTATACTAATGGAGGGCAACTGTTCACCTGTTTTTGAGATTAAAGCTAAAAAAACTATGGTAAGTTCTTTTGTACGGAGAAAATATGAGTGGCTTACAGCTGCCTCAATTAGCTGTCACGTTTCCAAATTCATGAAAAATTACAGATATCTGAGTAAAAAATAGTAATATTATATTATTACAATTTTGTATTGTTACTACCATATTATGCTCTAAACCTAATAAAAATCGATTAAAATTATATAATTCGCACAGGAACAAAGATGTCGTAAAATTTTGCTATAAAACGAGATACCACTAGGTTAAAATAAATTACGATAAGTTATCGTTGACACCATATATTGTATAATAAATATTTAAGTATTAAACCATGATATTGATTTGATACGTTTACCTACATACCTATATCTACATTGTAAAAAGAATTTTTCTTAATTCATATTTTTTTTTTTATTTACCTTTAACCCTTTCGAGACGATTTTTTTTTTAAAGAAAGGATTATTCTTTTTAAAGCTTTTGGTATTTTTGGATACAATTAACACTTTTCAGACTGCCTGCATGAAAAAAATCCCTCAGGATGGGGGGCGGGTAGAGGTATAAATATGAGTCACCAGTCTTTTTATATTGTATGGTGGTATTTTATACCTGTAATAGCATCGGTTTTGTAAATAAGTCTTTTGGTAGACGTTGGAACCAACCAACAGGACTGTTGGTATATATATTTACTAGCATATACCCGCGACTTCGTCCACGTAGGAATCGAGACACTAAAAAGCATCAAGTTCACTGTTGCGGTATACTTCAAAATAATAAGGAAGTCCCGCCGCCCGTCACCTGTCGCCCGCGGCCCTTCGACCGTGGCCCTTCGCCTGTGGCCCGCCGCCCGTCGCCGGTCGCGGCTTGATGAAAACAATAAGGAAGTCCCGTCGCGGCTTCGCCCGTGGCACGTCGCGGCTTCGCCCGTGGCACGTCGCGGCTTGATGTTAGCCTATATATATATATAGAGATAGCAGTGAAGCCCGTTCTTGGTACGGGTTAGTTAAAAACTTAAATTAGTTCTCTCTTTAAAAAACCTTTCAACCCCCATTTCACCCTCTTAGGGATCGAATATCGAAAAATCCTGAAACATGTATCTTTTGGATTTCGATAAAGAACATTTTTGCCAAATATGAAGATTAAGAGGTCTCCGAGATACGCATAAACCTTTCAAACCTCGTTTTACCCCCTTAAGGGTTGAATTTCGAAAAATCGCTTCTTAGTGCTTACATCATAAAAGGAACAAACTGTCAAAATTTTAAGTTTCTAGGTTAAGGGGTTTAGGCTGGGCGTTGATTCTGTCAGTCAGTCAGGACAAAGCCACTTATATGTATATGCAGGGTGCCACGTAATAGTGGTACCCCCTATAACTTTTTTGTTTATCAAAATTAAATTTAAAGAATGTATATATTTAAATAAAATGCATTTTTGACATTTTAAAACAAATTGGGTCACTTACGGTTTTGCCGGAAAATTACCTCAACTTTAATTTTTAAATGGAACACCTTGTATATTTTTAAATATTTTAATTCATAATTAAACTCTGAGTGCAACCATTTATCATTTGTCAGTAGTTGACAGAACATGTTATTTTTTTAATTGCTGGTACATATGCGTACCGTTAGTCTCGAAAGGGTTAAAGTTTTCTTGTCTAAAGACTTGTTTATAAGATATAAGTATAATAAATTTTCTTATATGAAAAATTAATTTCATAACTTTAAATATTTTCGACCTTCCCCCGTATTCTGCAGTTTTAATTGTGTAAATCCAACCCAAGCGTCGCGACTCCACCGACGCGTCTATAGTGCGATGTCAGCCGTCAGCATACGGTCGTACAAACTTAAAAACTAAAAAATAACCAAAAACTACAAATAACAACAAAAAGAAAATCGATAAAAATTACACTACTGCATACATACGATGAAAAGTTTCAGAAGAAAATCCTTTTTCCGCTTGAAAATCGAAGCGGCTCGTTTTTGTGTGTTTGATTCAGTAGTTTTTTCAGGCAATGGAACCGGGGGTGGTCAAAATCGCGGAAGACAGCGATTTTCAGATGCTCAAATGTTTGATCGACGATAACACAAACTGGAAAATGGAGTACGACAAAGGCGAGGAGATCAAGGTAATGTTTTCAAAGGTTTTAAACAAGGTTAGAATTATTAACAATATGCGGTGTTTTGCGTGGAAAACGTGTACCGATTGAACGTTTTACGCCTGTGCAAGAGGGGAATAATGTATGAGTGAAGGATCTACGGGTAAAAACTTTGTGTTTTTATTTTACTTTCCCTTATCTTCAGGAAAAAGTTTGCTTTGCTTTTTTGCGTTTTGGAACTTTTTATGTAAGAATTTTCTGCAAGAAATATTGTTTTCCTAAAAAAATATTGCAAAAAAAGCAAAAATTAAAAAATTTGAGTAATTAATAAAAACAAAAAAAAAATAGAGTAAGATAACATTTATTTAAGAAACACATGTTTTAAACAAGCTTAGAATTATTAAAAATTTTCGGTGTTTTGTCTGAAAAACTTTTTACACCTGTGCAAGAGTGAATATAATGTATGAGTGAAGGATCCACGGCTAAAAGCAGACTATTATTATTTTACTTTCCCTTATCTTAAGGGAATATTTTGCATTGTTTTTTTTTGCGTTTTAGAACTTTTTATGTTCGGTGTTTTGCGTTGAAAACGTGTACCGAATGTTTTACGCTTGTGCTAGAGTGAAGGATCCACGGGTAAAAACGGTATATTTTTATTTTACTTTCCCTTATCTTCAGGGAAAATGTTACTTTGATTTTTTGCGTTTTAGAACTTGTTATGTACTTACAAAGAATTTTCTACAAGACATATTGTTTGTTTTAACAAAATATGCAAAAAAAAAATAACAAAAATCGAGTAATTACCTATTAAAAAAAAATTAAATAAGATAAAATTTATTTAATAAAAAGGCGAAGAAATCAAGTTAATTTTTCACATTAGTTTTAAACACGGTTAGAATTGTTAAAAATTTGCGATTTTTGTGTGAAAAACGTTTTAAGCCTGTACAAAAGTCAATCTAATGTATGAGTGAAGGATCCACGGCTGAAAACTGTCTATTACTATTTTACTTTCCCTTATCTTAAGGAAAAATTTTGCATTCCTTTTTTGCGTTTTAGAACTTTTTATGTTCGGTGTTTTGCGTTGAAAAAGTCCCGACTGAAAGTTTTACGCCTATGCAAGAGTGGAATAATGTATGAGTGAAGGATCCACGGGTAAAAACGGTGTGTTTTTATTTTTCCTTATCTTCAGGAAAAATTTTGCATTGATTTTTTGCGTTTTAGAACTTTTTATGTATTTCCAACAAAAGGTTTTCTTCCAAAAAAATATTAATAAATAATGCAAAAAATAAAAAAGTCAAGTAACTAGTTTTCTAAAAAATAGGGTAAAATGATGACGAAGAAACCAAGGTAATCTTTCACATAGGTTTTAAACAAGGTTAGAATTATTAAAAATATGTGTGTACTAATTGAACATTTTACTCTAAAATAATTTTACAAAAAAATGCAAAAGAAAATCGAGTAGCTATAGGTTATATTCGATATAATGTGCAGTGACTAATACCTATGATGCTCTCAAATAAGGAATTCCCCTTAGACAAAGTGTCGCGAATTTACGCAAATCGCACCCGAATGACATAAATCCAAAACAACATGGGCATAAAAAAAAAGGAAAAGAAATTCTTCTCATCATTTATCACAAAATTTTCATTATGATGTAAATTAAATATAAAATATTGTAACCCTTTACAGAATTTAGTACATTTAATCCTTACTCTCATCCCTAATCACTTATGTTCTTTGTTTGAAGAAAAAAGGCTTGAGACACTTTTGCTTTTCCTTACATGAGAAATGCCTATATAGGTTCTACAGTAAAAAAAGCTACTGCAGCACCCATGCTAAATTTTGAAATTTACCTTGAGGTAAAAAATACTACTAAAAACATATTTAAAAATTTGGCAAGAGCGCCTCGTCGTTATAGCTAAAACTTAAAAAATGTAAGACAAGAAAATTTGTTGATAATAATTTTGGAGTGATTTCTTAATTTACTATAAACTTAATGTAAATTAAATCTTTTTTAGGTATGGAGTAAACCAACGTCAAATAGCAATTTCAATATGGTCAAGGTGCAGTCAGTCTTCCATAATATAGATGCCAATACGTTGTTTGATGTTTTGCACGACCCGGATTACAGAAAAGAATGGGATGAGCATATGCTAGAATCTATTGAAATTGGATATTTAAATCCCAATAATGACGTAGGATATTATTCATGTAAGAATTAATTGATGGATTAATCCCAAAAAAAAATTGTAGTCCCAATATTGTTTAAAAAATTTCCGATATTCGTAAAAAAAAATAAGCAACGTAGGTACAATTCCCTCAATTCCCAAGTTTTGGCTGTGTATTAGTTCCCTAATAAGTATGTACTTAGTGTTTCGTTCAATTATCCTCTAATTTCTAGGACGAACATATGCTAGAAGTATTCCAAAGAAGAATATCGTGTACACTAATTTTTATAACTCCCTACCTAAACCGTCTAATTTTTTTCGTTATTCGTCAACAAATTCATTATATGTGACCCTGCACAAAGAAACCCACTTAGTGTGTCAAATTTACGTGTTTCTTTTTTTATTCTTTTGTAAAAAAGTTATATAAGTTATAAGTTATATAAGAATTCGAAAGAAAAAAAAGAAAAACATAAATTTGACACACTAAGTGGGTTTCTTTGTGCAGGGTTGATTAATATGAAGAATTTGTTAAGAATATAAAGAATTCGTTGAAAAATTAGACGGTTTAGGTGGGAAATTATAAAAATTAGTGTCACATATTCGGTAAAAAATTCTTCATTGTCAACAAGTTTTAGTAAAAATTTAATTTTCTAATAATTCCTTCTATTTATCCACTGCTAATTCGTTTATATTTCCCCAACCAATAAATTGCAATTACCCAAATTTCCTAATTCCTCTTATTGATTATGTGCCACATAATATATATGGTAAACGCTCGGTTATGAAGCAAGTTTGTGCTTTAAATAAGCTGACGTTTCTTCCAATTATTTGGATATCTTCAGAGCTACAAGGTATTACAGGACTTGTTAGGACTTTTAATTTAAGTAAGTTATACATATAATAATAAAGTGATATTTTTTTTTACTCACTTTATTATTCTTTATTATTATATGTATAACTATACATAAATGTCCTAACAAGTCCTATAATACCTTGTAGCTCTGAAGATATCCAAATAATTGGAAGAGACGTCAGCTTATTTAAATAAAAGCACAAACTTGCTTCATAACCGAGTTTTATTACACAACCCCACATGATCATACATCAAAGAAGCATTTATAGAAAACCAAATCTTAAATTCCTTAATTCCAAATTTCATATTTTTTCCAAAATTCCCAAAGCTTGTATTCCAAAATAAAGATATGGTATAAATTTGAACTGCGCACATAATAACTATCCCATGGATATCCAAATGTACGCCTATGTTCAGGATATCCACTGGATATCCACATAGATATCCAGTGGAAATTTATTTTTTAACCTTCCTAAAGTATATCCACTGGATATCCATTAGAGATCCATCATGGACTGGACATTCAGTGGATAGAGGACTGTCTAATGGATATCTAATGGTTATTATGTGCTGCCTGGGTAGCTTCCTATTATATTTAAAACAAATCTATTTCCAAAAAATTTCATATTACATACTTACGTCAGATAAAAATAAGCATTATATTTTTAGTGTCATGTCCCACCCCTATAAAAAATAGAGATTTTGTTCTGCAAAGGTCGTGGTTGGATATGGACAATGAAAAATTAATAATAAATCATTCTGTAGAACATAAGGACTATCCACCAAGGAAAGGATTTGTAAGGTAATTTTTCCTACTTGATACCAAATTTAAAGAGAGGGAAATCTCACTTCAAAATTTTACAGAACTTTTAGATATTTTAAGGAAAAAAGGGACGTTAAAATGAAAATTCTTAGGAATTTTAAAGGTTTTTAGGGATTTTAAAAAGAGTTCCAAGATTTAAAGGGATTTTATCAAAGATTTTAAAAACATTTAAAGAGATTTTAGAGGGTTTTTTAAGAATTTTTAAAGATATTACAAAGCCTGTACACAGATGTGTTTAATAGGCTTAGCAGACTTACACACATGAGTTTTGGAGCCATCCTAGGGGTAATTTTAATCATCAGATGTATCTGTGTAAAAATCATTATGAAAAATAAATAAATAAATAAAAATAATAAAAAAAAACTAATAAAAAAATAGTAATGCATTACTTATTTGTCAAAAAATAATTTAATTAAAAAAAAACATATGGAAAATATTACCAAAATTTAAATTATTCTTGATCTCAGTATAAAGCAAACAGAATAGGACCTGTTATCGTAAATTGTTGGTGTTATGGTGCACACCAACAGTTTAGGTAATTTCTGCCAAAACACAAATTTTGTTAAAAATACATCGGCGACTTCGCCAGAATTGCAAATAACACAGGCCAACTAATTTTCAACTTTTGAAAGTTGATTTGGATCTGACAGCTGATTTTGTGTAATTTAGTTATGTTGATTTCGAATATAACTTCCGTTTTTGTCCATCACGTAAGGGTTTTGAACAACCGCACAGTGGGCCAAGAAAAAAATAGGACAAAATTCTAAATTTTTGCTCATAACTATTTTTGATATCGCTGATTTTAAATAAAATAATGAAAAATATAAAAAAAAATCCTCGACATTAGGGTGCTCCAAAATTTTATTTTTGTTTCAATATTTCAAAAAATGTGTCAAATGGCTTCTTTTAATTATTTTGATGCAGACCAATGTCCATAACTTAAAAATTCTACATTTCATGTTAATGAATGAGATTTTTGGCATGGCCATAGCAGAAAAAAATTATACGTGATGGAAACAACAGAATGCTTGTTTGGCAGTCAGTGAGTCCTAACTAAGCCAAAAAATACAAACCCACAAGAATACACTACCCAGTAAAATAGCTTTCCCATTTTCACCTCCGCGCGTTAAATGGATTGTTTATTATCAGATTCACTTTCAGCAACCTTAAAAACCCATATATACCAATTTTCACGAAAACTACCTCCCGTCGATCAGGGGGTGGAGTTGGATTTTTTTTATTATCAAATTTACTTTCAGCAATCTCAAATACCCTATATATAATTTTTCACGAAAACTATCCCTTAAGGGGTAGAACTGAAATTTTTTTATTATCGAATTCAGTTTCGTCGTCCACAAAAACCTCTATATAATAATATTTACCCTCCTATTGTTCCTAACGCATGCGTAAAGAGGCTTTTCAACACTCGAAAGTCCCATAAAATAATTTTGCTTTAGAGCCCGCGCCAAAAACAATTGCTATAAACTCTGACGCAAACGAAAGAGCTTCTGTCAAAAGTTGATTTGTGGTTTTCCTAATTCACTTGGCCTTTATATTTTTTAAAATTGATCAAGAGGTCCGTGATTTTGATAATTTCACACGTGAATTTATCAGTGTAATTCGAATCTGATTGGTTGAAAGTAAAAAAAAGGGATTTGATTGGTCTATTATAATTTTGTAAAATAGTCACTGTAATTTGTTTTCAGCGTTCAAAATTACCTAAGAAAAATATAGTCTGGTGAAGATTAATCGACTTTATTTTATTGTGGGCCTGTGTAATTATGAAAAAATATAATTTTGGTTTGGGTTTTGGGCTTGCTTTACAACGTCCTTACCGGAATCCTTGTTTTAACTTTATTGTAAGGTTCAGTAATTATCGATTTTTTTAGGGCTGTTTCATATTTAACTGGATTCGTAGTCCGAAGAACGAAGACCGGTTGCTTTTTAGGTTATGTAGCACAAACAGATCCACGGGGAAAGCTGCCATCTTGGTTTGTTAACAAACTGACCAATAAATTTGCTCCAAAGATCATCAAGCAGGTCAAAAAAGCTTCCGAGGGTTACGAAGTCTGGAAAAGGTCGCAAGTCAATCCAAATTACAAACCTTGGATTTATCCAGAATTAACTTTAATGTCTCGAAGGATATGTATCGCAGATGTAAGTAAAAAAGTTAAACACACGTTTTCGAGATAATTGATCCCAAACTTGTTTAAATAGACAAATTAATTAGAATTTTGACAAATTACACAATATTTTTAACCCTTTAAGGCGCAAAATATTTTTTTTTTAAACTGTAGTTTTAATTTGTACTTTATTTTAGTAAATGGCTCAGAATTCTCACATACCAAAATAAATTTAATTTTTTGAGTAGTTTCGTGTTGTTTTTTAAGAAATGTTATACCGGGTGTCCCAACTCTATTTACCCAGCGATTTTCTCGTAAACTAAAAGAAATAATCAAGTTCTGAGAAAACCTTCTTAAATAAGACAATAAGACATTTTTTTTTTGGGTTTAAAATGGGCTTGAAAATGGGTATTTTTGTCAAAATTTCTCTAAAAAATCAAACAATTTTTTAAAAATTACCAATTTCATAATGAAAAAATGCAAATTATACTTTTAAACTAATATTAATTGACATACATAAAAATTTACAAAACAAAAACTTAAAAAATCGCATTTTTTAGCACAAAAAAATAAAAAAATCAAAACCTAAAAAAAATTGTTTAAAAAATTAAAAAATATACAGTCCAATAGAAAATTTTATTTGCTTTAAAATAATATATCACACGATCGCTCTTTTCATTTAAAAAAAAATCCCCCCATGCCCCCCTGTCCACATTTTAAGAGCTGAAAGTATCAAATATATGCTTAAAGATAGTTTAAGTCGTCTAATTTAAGATGGGTTTCGCAGAATTTGAATAACTCTTTTAGTTTTTGAGAAAATCGCTGGGTAAATAGAGTTGGGACACCCGTTATGTAGCACTAGGCAAAGGAAAAGTTGAAACAATAACATTTTTATAAACGCATCCACATTTTTTAAACATTTTACCTCTTTATGATCAAATGTTCAGCTTAAAAATAGATAAACTCAATAATAACCCCCGCGTGGCTTTTACTTTATTGAGTGGATAATTATTTATTTTACCCACTCAACTGTCACTTGTCAAATTATTTTCTTGTAAATGTCATTAAAATTTTTAATAAAAATATGAATTCCTAAGCTATTTATTGGATAAAACCTTATATGGCACTTATATGGTAAACCGATATTGCCCTCTCGAAAATTAACCTAGCGAGGCGTCAGCCAAGCTACTTTACCCACTAGTACCATAAATAACTATTATGTTGGCGTACCAGCGGTGTCAGGCCCTAGTGGGCCATATCAAAGCCAACTAGATGGTCCAGTAGCGCGGCCTGGAAGTGAAGGACGCCTTGCTTTAGCTCAATACACATTAAACGAATTAATTTCGACACTTTTCGATTAGAAAAATAACAATTTTTTTGTAATGGGTGATCTCTATAGAGAGCGCTATGTTATGTTATTTACATAGGAAAGGGTTGAAAGCATAAAATACACAAACCTACATTACATTCGGAGCATATCGAGGGCTTCAATGTTAATATATAGGATACGCCCCTATGTTAAGATGCCCTCGATATGGTTAGTGGTCCCTTATGGAACCACTTGCTTGGTTTTCGCATGCCATAAGGTAGCATGCGCAATGAGTGGTCTAACACAGTACTACATCGACTTTTAATATCATGAACTATCACTAAAGGTGAAAATCATGCAACCGTTTAGCCTACTATGACCCTAAAAGGAGGTGGTCCATATAGGGAACACCAACACTTAAAGGGTTAAAAATGGGTATTCTAGAGTTTTTGAGGTTGCTGAAACCGAATACGATGTTTAAAATTTAAAATCAAAAATGGCGTCAAAATTTTTATTAAGGTCTGTTTAAAATAAAATTTGAAACAAGGTCTTAACATATTTCGCAAATTAATCTTTTTTTTGATAAAATTTTGCGATTTTTGTTAAAATGATGATGTTTAATCGCGCTTAGACCCCATAGTCACTGCGTAGATTACACTCCTCAAACTCAAAGATTTTCCGACACTATTTTAGAAGCATCTGGCTATATTTAATAGGAACCCTTTTTTCGTTTTTCTCGATCAGCTCGTTTTTTTGAGATTTAATGCAAAGTGTTTTTTTGCTTATAGTTGTAAGTAAAAAAAATAATTAGGGTTCAATTAATTTTTTTGCGGTGAATTGATTTTTTGTTAATAGGGCTCTAAGCCACAAAAGCGGATTTGAAATATCTTTATTCGTTTGTTTTTTATAGCCTTCTAAATTCAAAAAAATTACATTTTTTCGTATTTTTTCGCTATATTTTCATGAAAATTTTATATTAATACTAAAGATATGGCTCTGATTTTTATAGGCAACACTAACACACATGAGATTTGTAAAAATAAAAAAAGGTTTTAGATTGAATCCAGTAGCGGAGATTTGAAGGGGAGTTATTGAATGCAGAACAACAATATTTTGAATTATTTAATGTTTATTTAATGTTTTAAAGCAAGGAGAATAAGTTTTTTTTTTAGTTTTTCGGTTTGTTTTTTTCATAATAAATTTAATTTATTGTGTTGCTCTCCAAAAAATAAATATAATATTTCAAAATTTTGTCTGTTTTTTTCGATAACCCCCGGTAAACTGTCCGTAACTGGATTAAATCTGATTTTTTTTTTATTTTTATAAACCGCACATTTGTGTTAGTATTGCATATAAAAATTAGAGTCGAGTCTTTAGTATTTATATAAAATGTTTATCACAATATATCGAAAAAATGCGAAAAAAACTAATTTTTTGAATTTAGAAGCCTATTAAAAACAAACGAATAAAGATATTTTAAATTTCGGGGCCTTGTTGGCAAGAGTTAGAAACGTTTGATCAGGCTGAGATTCGCAGGCTTATTCTCATACTCAAAAATAAAAAATATAGATATCAAGGCTTTTAAATTTTATAAAATTACAAACACTAGAGCTGGTTTTATAAGAATTTTATCAGCATTTGCGTGATTTTAGGGTTTTAGGACCCCTAAAGTACCCCTTAGGGTTTTCTATATAAATTTTTACTCTAAGGGCGTTCTTACCACGACAAATAAAAAGATTAAAAAAATAAAACAACATTTGGACCACCCTAATATGGTATGCTTGAAAGGAGAATATATTGTCAAATATGAAAAGATAAGAATATGGTATGCATAAAAGAATAATTTTTTCTCTTCGTTATATATACCAATCACCATATTCTTGATTTGTGACAATATTTTTCTGTGTGTAGTTTCCCCTGTGGAAGAAACAGAATAGGGTTATATTCGAATGCGCGCGACTAACTTATGTCAAAATTTCCGTTAACGCTCGCTTCTCACGCACCCGAGTAGTAGAAGTAAAGTTCCTAGACTTTCGTGCGAAGTGAAGTTCAAGAATAAGTAGTTTTGGGTTTCGAGAGAACTAATTAGCAGTCCACAACACCTTTCTCCCTGGAATGCTTTCTTTCCAGCCCGAGAATACATACCCAGGAACAAAAAATTAACCAAATTTTATTTTTTTTTTCAGTGTAAATCTATAAGTAAGATAAAATACGAGGGAGATGAAGACGAATCATGATAGCACCAAAAATAAAAATCCAAAATTTAGAAAAACTAATAATAAAGTATTTAACGAATTTATTTTACCATTAGTTATTAAATTATATTCATAAATATTTCATATTTATATATTATAAATGCGTTACTAGAGTATTTAAACAGTATTTAAATAATTTCTAAATCTAGTCAATATTTAAAATGTTTTTTTTTTTTTTCATTATAATACCGGGTAATTACAAAACTATTTATTGTTAACTTATTAACTTTTAACTTCTTAAATGTTTAAGACTCAGATTTAAAATTCATAAAAATTAATATACACGGTGTTTGCAGTCTTTTAGCATTAAATAAAGGAGATGATTCTACATCACAGAACAAAAAAAATCCAAGAAACATATATCCGGAAATAGGCCCTAAGGGAGCTATGTCCCTTCGAAGATGGACATATTGAATGGGGAATAAAAAAGCACCAATAATATTTTAATGCTGCAGGGCGATTTTTAATTTAAAAATAAACCAGAAAGTATTCTTCAGCGAATCACCTAAATTTAATATTAAACGAGTAACAGCCTTTTAAAAAGTAACTTTTTGGTGGCACAAAATGTTACTTCTTTGCATAAAGTGTCACACTATATGACATTTTTTAAGTATTTTTATTCCTGAATCAATATTTTTTCCAAAAAATTAAAAAATACACATAAAAAGTTTGGGGCAAAAATGTGTTAAGTCTCACACATTTTACCGTCTAGTTACGCCTCTGTATAGAATCAAAAAATAAATTAACAATAACTAATTGCCCTTATTAATACTAGTATACATGCAAAACCTCATCGCTCTAGCTCAATGGGTACCAGAGCTATTAATTAAAAACGTTATTTTTAGTACAATGTTGAAGGGTTGTAACTCTTTTGGGGTTTGATTCCGGACGTATGTTCCTATACTGCTTTTTCATGATTTGTGATCTAGAATCATACCCTTTATTTAATGCCATAAGACTGCAGAAACCGTGTATACAATATGTAGTTTATGACTATACTGTCTTAAAAAAGTTTTCTGTATATAAAAAAAAAACAAATAGATAATATCACCGGTTTTCTCAGTAAATGATTTTGTGTCCACCCGCACAGTGAGAAATATGGGGAATCTAGCGAAACTAAATTATTTGTAAGATAGGGTTAAAAATAAATTCAATAATAACTTAATGCCACTTTACACGGAGAAATTTGTGCGCAAGTTTGATGCTATGCAAGTTTGTTACAAGAATGATTCAGTCACTGCGCATGCCTTCACGCAAGTTTGAGGCCATTTTCGTGCCATCAAATTATTTAGAACATGTTCTATTTTTCGGCGATTTTCACGCAAGTTACCAAATCGATTTCATTTTACTAATATAGTAGCAACTGCATATGTTAATAATTATTATTATTAATAATAGGTCGGTCTGCCTAACTAAAAAACTTCCTTAAAAAAGCAAGTAGGTTATGTTTTTTTAAAAAAACGCAGAGACACGTCAAAATTGTCTGGTTGGCAGCACTGTTTACCTTGCAATATATAACACCAAACTTGCGTACAACTTGCTCCGTGAAAAGGCAAATCAATGTCCAATTGTCCACATGCTATATCTGGCAGCAAACTTGCATAGAATCAAACTTGCGTACAAATTGCTCCGTGTAAAGTGGCCTTTATACATATTGTTCTAATTAGTAAATGGCTGGGATTGCCTGGGGCGACCAAAAGGTCCATAAATGGCCTAGTTGTCCGGCTTTGGCCAACCCAAAAATTTACTGCTACTATACATATTGTTATACATGAGGGGTATTAAAATTGCACATAGTATTTTTTATCTCACTGATAAAGCACAGTGTTTTTTAACCCTTTATGGTGCAAAACTATTTATTTTTAAACTATAGTTTTTTTTGTTACCTTTAACTCAAAACACATTAAACGAATGAATTTCGAGGTTTGATTTGTATATTTTCCAACCATCTAGTTAGATCCATTCTAAGATTAAGAGTAACAAAATATACAAAATTAAAAAAATGCAGCACATAAAATGAAAAGCGAAAAGTATAACTTAACCCTTAACTGGTATCATCGGGTCAATATTCACCTAACGCATAGTTTTTTCATCCGTGCTAGAAGGTTAATGTACATATTTGGAGGGGGTTCCTGACTTTCAAGATCTCAAGGGCATGGCTTAAAACTTCAAACTTGTTACTTATATACTTTTAAACAATACCACTTTGTTAAACTTTAATAAATATACCCATACTTACTTACATACATACTTACTTTTTTTCGATGTTTGACCCACACGGAAAGAAATTAGTGGGCTCTGCGCTATACATTATAAGATATTTGGTAACAGTGGCAAATTATAGTGATTTAAGCTATAGATTATAAGGGACACAATAACTAATAATGTTAAAAATAAATTGGAAACGATTATATATATTACAGACACGATTATATTTATTACAGGCACTATTATAAATTTACAGAAATTTTATTATATTATAAAAATTATTAGCACGGACAATAATTAAATCTATTTAAGCTATAAATGCCATACTATTTGTTATATTTTATTATTCACTAAACAATTAAAGTATTTCATATAAATTTTTACACTGACTGCCATAATTGTAAGAGAAAGCCTTGTATTTATATAATAAGCGATTATAATTTGTTTGGTATGTGTGTTATAGCGCTCCTAGCTATAATTTTTTTTTCCGTGCAGTTATGTACATATGTAAAGTTTACGATACCAGTTAAGGGTTAAACTTTACTTAAAAAATTGATTTTATATCATACCAAATCATGATCTTTTGTTTTGTTATTAAAATCTCCATAAAACAATTATTGTAACATGAAACAGTATTAGGTATGAACTACCTTCAAAAGAAGGTCCCTAAATAGATATAAATAAATTGTAAAGTAAAAATCTACTAACTTTAGGAAGTTAATTCGTTAAACTTCAAAGACATTTTTTTTTTCTACTTGCTTTAAGATAATATTAGCAAAAGCCAGTAGATTTTTTTTTTCAAGTTAACCCTTTGTCGTACCGTGTATGTATACCAAAATACATTTATAACATTGGTTGAATTGTTAACTATAGAAATTTGGTTATTAACGAAAAATGCTAAAGTTTTTTTTGTACATTAGTTGGTTAATCTTTCCCAATACGTTAAAAAATACTTGATCGCTCCTAGGTGAAACACCTGACATTGTTTATGAAAAAAAAAAGAAATTAAAATTACAAGGCAGTTAAGGGCATATCCTCAGGCTCGCATTACAACATAACAATGCGATAACAATGCGATAGTGTGATTGGCTTGATGCAGGGCCGGATTAACCTATTGGCCGGTTGGGCCGGAGGCCCAGGGCCCACCGACCGGGAGGCCCACCCAAGACTGTTTGGGTAAAAATTTAAATATTTAAAAAATAGTAATAATGCATAAAATCATTATGATCATCGACGCTCAGAAAATACCCTTAAAGATCCAAAGAAATATGGAGACTACTAAGCCTTCTAATGTATCCAAAATAGCATTTGTTATTTTTTTACTCGGGAATTATACCTCCAAGGGGCCTATTTTAACCATTCTTGTTCACAAAATCTAAAACAAATACATACCATCTATAGGCCCCCAACTATAGAAAAGCCTCATACAATAGTTTATACTTTATTTATTTATAATCCCCCAAGAACGATAAGGGCACCAAAACGACAGTGCCTTTTCCAAATGGAAGTAGTAACAACTACAATAGGCATATAACCTAGGTTTAAAAGTTGATAATAGGGGGCCCCCAGAAATTATGCGGCTCAGGGCCCACTGCACTGTTAATGCGGCTCTGGCTTGATGTACCGCCATGTATCTTGTAAGCCAATCACGGCATCGCATTCTTATGTTTTATGTTCTTATGCAAGCTTTTGGATATCTTAAATTATTATGATTGGTGGATTTACCCAGTCATTAACTAAAAATTTGACCAATATAATGTCAGAATTATTTGACACATTTCATTTCATTGGTTAAATTCTTAGTTTAGTGTTAATGATTGGATAAACCATCCAATAATCTAATTTATAAATAATTCATTAAAGTATTTCAATTAAATAAGTAATTAGGAGCTTACAAATCAATGCATAGTCTAAAATTTATAGGCTAAAAACTATATGATATGTATGACATAATATAATATATTTTATCCACGGCCGTGATTAATAGGCCTATTTATCAAGGGTCTGTAAAAAATAAACCATTTAGACTTTAAAACGGCCGTGGATAAAGTATAGTATTCTACTCGCGTATAATAGCTATTAATCATTAGGGTGATTAGGCCACTCGCCTATCGTTTCGTGTCCCAAAATTCAGCCTCATTGATCAATAGTAATTATTATAGACTCATTGAATAATATACTATTATCCACGGCAGTGATTAATAGGCCTATTAATCACGGGTCTGTAAAAATAAACCGTTTAAACTTCAAAACAGCCGTGGATAAAATATAGTATCCTACTCGTGTATAATAGCTATTAATTATTCGGGTGATTAGGCCACTCGCCTATCGGCTCGTGTTCACCCTCATTGATTAATAGCAAATATTATACACTCATTAAATAATATACCATTATCCACGGCCGTTATTACAATTTAAAACGGCCGTGCATAAAGTATAGAATTCTACTCGAGTATAATTGCTATTAATCATTCGGCTATCGCCTATCGGCTCGTTTCCCAAAATTCACCCTCAATGATTAATAGCAATTATAATATAGGTAGGTATATATCATACTATGATACATTTTTAAACCAAAAATAGTTCTATAGATATTTAATTTTGTTTAAACTAAACTTTAGGGCTCTACAAAAGTATTTATAAACCATTGAAAAAAAGGTGTGTAGGAAATGTTTTTTTTGTATGATTTTCTGTTACGACTTATGAAAGTAGGTTGTTAGTTAAAATAAATTAATTATCTAGAATATATTCTAGGTAATTTTGTTTTTTAGTTCATATACAATTGGACTATATTTGTGCCTTTAAAATATATTTAATTTTTAAATGCCAATTCTGTGGTGTGTATATCTGTGTGTATTTACAATTTTTTTTTTGTTAAATTAATTCATTTTAACAATTTAAGTGTTTCTTGACCAATACAATTTAAAAACAAAGTGTTACATGTTAAATTTAAAAAATAATAAATAAATAAAGAAAAAAAAAATGTTTTATTTAAACCTCACGTATTTATACATAGAAAAAACATTCATCAACTGATAATTTTTTTTCTATTTTAAGTTTTAAAAATAATTAACACGAAACCCTTTCTGACAGACTCAGTGTCTGTCTGAAAGGATTTGGTGTTTTAAAAGCAAAACAAAAGACAATTTAATTAAAGAAAAAGATACATTTTTGAAATTTTAAGGAATATTTGTTTAAAATTTGAAACAATTTCGATTCTTAAAATATTTTATATTATTCAAAAATTACAATTTTTTGGACTAACCCTTCAAGGACTAACCCACGAATTTATTGTATAATATCGATACTCCCAAGCAACAAGGATGTAACTCAAGTTAGACCCATTTTGAGTTATACTCATAAATAAACGCCTACTCAGGTTTCTCCACAGTCCACTTTAAGCAAAAGTTTACTTAAAATCACTAAAGTAAGAAATTCTAAACTTGAATATTATCAGAAACAAACAGTAAATAAACAATAAATACTTAAACAGTTAAATAGAGAATTTTCTAAGCTTTCAAATGATGTATCACATGACTTCCTTTTCCACTTCAATCATTTACCCACCCTTAAATAAGAAAAAAAAATATTTTAGAAATTTAGCTGTCGTGAAAAATGACAATATATGAGTTACGGCTTTGTTGCTTGGGGGTATCGATATATCATATATTATATATGAAATATTTATGAGAGATATTACTATTATAAGTCCAAATACGTTGTTTTTACCTCGGTTTTTACTAAAACAAAAAAATGCAAAAAGAAACCACGTTTTCGCTTTATTGGTAAAATGTAAACAACTCACTCGCTAGAATTTCTAGCCTAGAAATAAAAATAGTTATTTATGGTACTAGTGGGTAAAGTAAGATATTGCCCATGAGAAAATTAACCTGCGAGGCGTCAGCCAAACAGGTTTATTTTCGAGAGGGCAATATCGGTTTACCCATGAGTGCCATACAAGGTTTTATCCAATAAATAGCTTAGAAATTCATATTTTTATTAAAAATTTTAATGGCATTTACAAGAAAATAATATGACAAGTGAAAGTTGAGTGGGTAAAATATATAATTATCCACTCAATAAAGTAAAAGCCACGCGGGGGTTATTATTGAGTTTATTTATTTAAAATAAAGCTGGTAATTGTCTCATTATCGCTATGTATTGGATAAACAATATTTTTTGCATATGCTAAGCCATAAATAAATAATTTTAATAAAAAACTGGTAACGACCTCAAATATTTATAAAATTGGTTAAGTTGTGGAATATAGGCCAAAAACAAACAACGCCAAAAACTTTGTTAACTAAACTGACAGTTTCGTTTATTCTTTGTAAACAACCAATTTTATAAATAAATAGATTGGAAACTAAATGCATTTTAAAATACTCTTTTACAAAAATCTGTAAATATATATGAATATTTAGACGGTATACCGGTAGTCCCTGTTTTTATTTGATGAAAAGTTAAAGGAGCTTTAAACTAATGGCCTTTGTATAAATCAATGGGGATTTCTCCCGTTAGATTAGACAGGGACAAAAGTTCTACCCAAAAAGGATAGTAGACATACATACACTCCCACTTCCACCCAACCAAACAAATTCTGTAATTGTTCTTTGTTGAACAAATACAATATTTAATTGGCCGGGCGAAAAATGTAACTATATTATTTTTAAAAAAGAAATTACTGGCGCCATCTAAATTTTAGTAGAATTATCTTATTCTACAGATTCACATTAGCTATGTTCGTTCGTGCCGCTCACAGCTACACTTTCCGGCCAACCAAATAAATACTGTATTTGTTGTATGAAAAACAAATACAGTATTTATTTGGTTGGCTGGAAAGTGTAGCACAAATGAGATAGAGATAGGGTAGACGTCTTTTGTTTCATAATTCTAGTTGTAGAGAGCTCCATTGAACCCTCTGCTTCAGGGCGCGAGTCTAGAGGGGCGACGGGGAGCGTTGTTTTAACTTTTTTTTTGTTTCATTTATCAAATATTTGGCGTTTTTTTTTTGTTTTTGATAGAAATCGTTAGGGACAAAGCTGTCAAAGCTTGTTTTTAAGGGTGTTTTTTTGCGAGGGCATCAAGATTTTTTAGAACTGTTAGGGACAAAGCTTTTGGGGCGCCAAGCCCTGATAGTAACCGTCAGAGACAAAGCTTTTTTTATGACGTCCTTTTTGCTTTTGCTAGGGGCGCCAAGTTAGTTCAAGGCTTGCTTCAGGGCGCCGAAATGCAAAGGCCGGCCCTGGGCATAACCGCGCTATACTGTTACACCGCACAGTGGGCTGAGAAAAAAATGAACTAAAATCTAAATTTTTGCATACGAATAACTTAGATACCGCTTAATTTAAAAATGATAGTGAAAAATCTAAAACAAAAACTCGGCGCCATTTTTAATTTTTTTTTTTTTATTTTGCTCAAATTCGGTATATATCAAAACACCAAAAATCGAAACAACGAATTTTCATAATCAAGTCATTGATTTTAAGGAAAGGACCAAAAATCGCTCAATATGACAATTGAAATTTAAGATTTTACAATTTTATTTCAATTTTTAGGTTTCAATGGCTTTGTATACTTAAAACCACTTTATCATTAATTATTTTAATTTAAAAAACTAATAGGGCTAATATAAGATATTTCCTATACTTTCTAAAACAATAGGGATCTTTGTCTCATATAACTTAATGTTTCCTCCAAATTTCAATTCGATCAGATTATTCGTTCTTGAGTTATCGTGTCCACAAAAAACGTGGCTCGGACGGACAGACGGACATCTTTAAAGTTTCTTATTTTTTCACGAAACACATTGAATACAAATTTTGCATGCAAGAATTTTTTGGCGATTTTTTTAGATTATAAACTACCGTATAATACTATTCTGCGCTTAAGCGCTGTGAATAGTATAATAAATTATTAATAATGTACGCGCATGAGATCAAAACAATTATATTTTGGGAAGAGAGAACGAAATATACTATCCACTGTAAAACGAATACTTTGCAATGCGAAGCAATACATATCTTCACTGCTTGTTTTACTTTTCGACGGAAATCGTATAAAAATATTGATTCATTTATCGATTTTGTATTGACCAATTACACTAGGCAACACGGTTTTTTTGCCACGATTGGAGTCATATGATTTTTAACTAATTTTGGGTCGCTGAGACCGAACCTGGCCTCAGAATGTTTCTATTACCTCAGGTTTCTGAAAAAAAGAGATAAAAGTAGTAAAATATTATTTTAGCCCTCTTTTGTTTTAAAATTATGAAAGATAAAAATATCCTGCAGACAATTTTGGATTCGGCGACTCGATATTAGTTAAAAAATACCGAACTTATATTATGAAAACTTTAAATTCATATTTAGGATAAATATGGGCTGTGACACAACTAAGTAGGGAGTGGGGTGAGGAGAGAAGTACATAAGGGACAAGCTTAGCGCCACGTACTCGTGATAAAATAGTCAAAAAGCATCACTAGGGGCTCAAAAATAAACTAAAAATATGTTACGAAATAGGATCCTTATGTAATAAAGTAACATTTTTATGTAGACAGATTTAAAAAAAAAAACGACAAAAAATAAGCAATAATAAGCAAAAATTATTTTTAAAATTGCATAAATGCCTGTACTAAAATTTAAAAAATAAGACATGCTGGGTTTTTTAAGGTCAAATTCGGATTCTGCGCCTTTAAACTGATAAGAAAAATATATGCTTTGGACTCGGGTAGAATGTTTACACTGTGTGCTTTAATTTTGTTTTTTTAATTTATTTAGTTTTTACGAACAAACTAAGCAAAATATTTGTATATATATTTTTGTAGAGAATTTTATAATCTACAAACTAGGTCCTATAAATTGTTTATACTTTGATAGTTTTGTCACAAATGAGCAATTAACTAAACTCTGCACTTTAATTTTTTTTTAAGCTTTTAGTTTTTCCCGGAACCTACTTACTGTGCCAGTAGGTCCTTTGCATATCGCATTTTGAATTCCTCTTAATTTTTTTAATACATCCTATAGTTTTTAAAATCCTGCTGTTTTTTAAAGATTTTAAATAAAAAATGTAAGTAATTATTTCCTATTTTAAAAATATAAGGTGCTCGATTTTTTTTAAGTCGTAATCAGATTCTACGCCCTCAAATTAGTAAGAAAAATTCACTTTCAGATCGGGGCACAAAGAGTTGCGATTTGTTGCCTTGTGTTATACTTAACATAAACATGTTTTTTAAGGCTGTATCCTTTTGAGGCCCAATTATAATTTTTGTATAAATTTCTCATTAATGAAGTCAAACAGAATTTAATTTAAAAAAAATAATAACAGAAAAGGTTATTAGGGTTATCAAATAATGTTCTATAGTATACAAGTATTAGTTATTTCTGATCACATTTGAATAAACAAAATTTGTACGTATATTTGTTTATATTAAGTGTTGGTGAATGGTCATTTTTTATATGTGCGAAACACAGTTTTGGACTTTTGTAAAGGTATGTGACTATTGAGCTTTTTTACTAGAACTCGGCAGAATTTTCATACTAAAGTCAGGTTATGTTTCAACTTTTTTTGGGTCTTTTAGATTCATTTAAAGACGTTGAATTGCTAATATTTATAGACGGTATGTTTTTAAACATCCTTGCTTTATTATAACTATTTATGGATGCCTGTACTTCTTTGAGCAAAGTTCAATTCAACTTCCTATTTTTTCAAAAATAACCTCAACTTTTTTTTGCCTATCTCAACATATCGATACTATTATAGTACCGATATGTCTTATAATAAGTCTTAGGGTTAGGGTGGTCAAAAACATTTTTTATTTACTTAATCTTTTCTATTTGTCGTTTGCCCTTAGAGTAAAAATTTATATAGACAACACCAAGTGGTACTTTTACGGCCCTAAAAACACTAAAATCATGCAAATGTCGATAAAATTTGTATAAAGCCAGCCCTAGTATTTGTAATTTTATAAATTTTAAAAGCCTTCATATCTATATTTATTCTTTTTGAGTATAAAAATAATCCTGCAATTTTAGCCTGATCAAAAGTTTCTACCCGTGCCAACAAGGCCCCGAATTGGCCCCTAAATTCCGAAAAAGTGCATTTTTTAGTAATCTGTGCCTTGTTGGCACGGGTTACAAACTTTTGATCAGGCTAAGATGTTGCAGGCTTATTTTGATATTCAAAAAGAAAAAATATAGATATCAAGGTTTTTAAATTTTATAAATTTACAAACACTAGGGCTGGTTTTATATTGATATATCCGAGATTTTAGGACCCTAAAAGTACTCTCAGGGTTGTCTATAAATGTTTACTTTAAGGGCGTTTAAACCACGACACAGAAAAGATTAAGTAAAAGATTAAATAAATATTTTTTTGGACCATCCTATATATAGGGTATTAAAAACAACAAATTGTAAAGTATGTATGGCTTTGCATTCCATTAGTGATCATTCTTACAAAAAATGTGATATCGGACGGACGGACAAAAGGACGGACGGACAGACGGACATTTTTAAAGTTTCTTATATTTTCAAGAAACACATTTGCATTTAAGAATTTTTTTTCTAGGACGTTTTTAAACGTATTTGGAAAATTCAAAATAGTATATTAAAGTACTAGTTTCATAACATATGTTTTTAGCGCATGAGTACAAGTTTTTTTTCTAAAGTACTAGTGCGCTAAAAACGTGTTATAAAACGAGTGCTTTATACAATTTTTTCTATTTTGCTCTAAAATTTTAAAAAACTTACATTTAAATTGATGACTGATTTAGGGATTTTTGTTTTGGATTGGAATTACAGTTTACACCATGTTTAAAATTCTAAGAACAAATGATATTTTCATATATTTTATAGTCATCTCTTTTTTTTACTGTAATTAACCAAGCCACAATTTTAACATGAGAAAAATAACCTAAATACAAAATTTTGTAGAAAATTCAACTTTAAAGCGACATTGGCGTTTGCACGGAAAACGACAAGCGAGAGGCCAGGTCTGTTGCCAACCCAAAAGAACAAAAAGTACAGACCTCTTATGGGCCTATAAGAACACACAAAATGCGTGTGATTATGAGCTTATAAGAGTCGCAAAATAGAAAAATACCGTATTATACTCTTTTAGCGCATACGCTGTAAAGAGTATAAAAATAAAGATGAAATAGTTTTTGATAAAACCGGAGGTCAATGGTTTTCTAAAATAATGTTATATGAAATAACTAGATGAGCAGTTGCAAGCATCTTATCATAACATAATTTATATGAAGCATATAAATTAACCAAAAAAATTACGTTTAAAATTTGAAATTTGTTACCTTTCATGCGGAAAAAATGCTAAATTAACGTTTTAAATAGGCAAAAATTTGAAATAATTTTGAAAACTATCGTACAAAGTTATTTCTAAATATTTAAAGTTTCCAAATACACACATCGCCAAAATTTTCTGTAATGGAAATTAAAAAAACAAATTACTGAAACAGTAATGATGGGTTACCTTCAGCTATGTATAGCATTGTAAAAGCTAATTCAAAGGGATATTTTCCTGAAAAGTAAAAGTTTTGGAAGGTGCACAAGTTTTAACTCTTATCAGAAAGGCGCCGAAAGATACCTTCCTGCTGCATAAAGTGATACTTGTAATACTTGTAATGGATGTTTTTGGCGGTCTAAGACGGGATGAGATTGTACATTTAACATAGGAAAAACGGAATAATAACAATAAAGTTTGTTCAATATTTTTTTTAATTTATTCACTCTAAATTTGTCCGTCCATCTTTCAGTAGTATTAACTGTAATAATTAAAGAAAATTCACCATGTCAGAAAGTGAATTTACAATATTTATTAAAATTAACCTCAATATTACTCGGTTTAGTAAAATCTCAGCTCTTTTCCTGTCGCACTCTAAATTTTTCCGTAAATCTTTCAATAGTAATAATTAAAGCAAATTCTCCATGTCAGAATGGGAATTTACAATATTTATTAAATTAACCTCAATATTACTCGGTTTAGTAAAATCTCAGCTCTTTCCCTGTAGGTACAATAATTTTGCATTAAAATTCATAAATGTCGTCGAAAAACCCGGCACTTTTACAATATTGGTTGAAATTTACCACAATTATAGCTTGCATTTTACAAAAGTAAAATTACCAAAATAAAAATTCACATTTTTACAAATAACAGCGAATTTACAGTACTGATTTAAATTTACCACTTTCTTTGCTGGTAACATATCTGCCTTTCAGCTTAGGAAAGGTCCTATCTGTATATGTTAAATCTATGTAGATAGGACCTTTCAGCTTAGCGCGGCAAATATGACCTACTTTATTTGCTGTGAAATTACCATATTTTCATTGACAGTGTTTAAATTATATTAAAATTACAGGGCATTATGAAAATTACCGGGCATTATGAACTTTATCGCCCGCTAATATTTCCTAGGTTATTATGATGTTTATAGCAACCGTTCCTGAGGTATTATAAGTAAATAATTGACAGATGAAAAATAAATAATATTACTGAAACATGCAGCTAAAATTACCATTTGGTCAATTAAAAAAAAATTAAAATAAAGGAAAAAACTGACTTTGAATGAAAAGTGGGACAATTAGCCCCGGTCATCCCTACTCTTCTAATGGTGCAGACCTTATGGCGGTCACTGCATATCTTCACGGCTTGTTTTTCCTACAGTATATCCGCTACGAAATACATCGCAATTCTCCAAAATTATTTCACAAAAAGAATCCTTGAATAAAATTATCTTAATACACGAGGCAAATTATTTGGTCCAATTTTACGAAATTAAGTACCTATCTCAATTATCAAATTAGAATCGTTTAATCCTAATGTTTATGTACAGTTGTAATTTGTTTATAAAAATATCTACTTTTAAATGCGAATTTGAATTTAAATGCGAATTTGTCCAGTTTTAATTTTCAAGAAATTCACACTAAGAGCTCGTTGCAGTACTAAATACTAAACGTTTTTGCTTATATGGAACCCCATGTAACATATAATGGTGGTATATCGGTGGTATATCATTCCCCATTAACAATGGCTATTACTGGTAGTAATAATAATTTGGGGATATATCGGGATATAGCACCATTATAGACCCGCTTTATCACCAATTTGGGGAACCAAACGGTGGCGGTTACCAATTATGCGCAAAGCTAACTTTGTCAGCTGGTATCGATGTCTCTGTCATTCTATCGTAAAATTAATATACATTTTTTTTTTATTTTTATAACAATGTCTGTTAGTGATTTTATGTTCTAAAATACTTAACCTAGTATCCAATCATAATAATTAACTAAAAAATTGTATTAAAATAGTGAAAAATTAAAAAAAAATTGAAAATATCGGTAACACTCATGTAGATGTATACAGTGGAATCCAAAGCTCACCACCCTCTCTTAACTGTTGAACGGTTGAGATATATTCAAATTTAAAACACGTAAGGCTTTTTTTAAATCAGAAATTATTTTAAAGCAAATAATTTTTTTTTATTTGACCATATAAGTTTTTTTAAATTTTTGAACCCCATTTTAAACCTTTAAAAAAATGTATAAACAAAAATAAAAAAATATATGATCTCCCCTTAGGGAACGTTCAAGTATTACGTAACGCTCCTAGGGGGAAGGGTCATTTTGGAATGTTACGCTCATGTTAATGGTACAGGAAATTAGCGTTACAGGGGGGGTGTGGGAGTTCAAAATTGTCAAAATTTGCGTTACGTATTACTTGAACGTTCCCTTATCATTTTAAAAGATTCCTCTGTAGGCGTCCTGCCAAATTTTAAAAGTTAAAAATATCAAATATATTACAAAAGATAGTCTTATTTATGTACCTTTAAAGTCGAAATTTTCAATCGTTCAAAAGTTAAGAGGGGTGGATTAACTTTTGGACCGCTCTGTAGTAACGACAAATTGCAGACTGTTGTAAACTTCAACAGTGTAAAAAATCAAGTACATAGGTCCAAAATTTATAACTATTTATTTTACAATATCTAAAAGTAAATAAATAGATAAAAAGCACTGTTCTAAACTATATAAAATACTCATTTAATTTTTTTCTTTATAAAATGGAATATTTTACAAATAAATATAAACTCGTACACATCAAATGAGTTCTAATTACTTTTAAATATTATCATTTTCTGTTCTTGCTTCTTGTTATTGTTTGCAATAGAATATTATTTTAAGATTATTAAGATTATATTGAATTAAAAGCAAATATCAGTACTTATTGTTTTCTGTATCAGTGATATAGTGTTCATTAAACTGGAATAAGTTTTAAATTGTAAGTGATTTACTTAAAAATGTTTAGTGTTTTTAAAACCCTTCTACAAATTGGCGGCCCGGGCCGGCCGGGTTGCAAAAATTTATCTGCGGCCCCTTCTAGCTAGTACTTAAACAAAAAGTGAGCTTCAAGAAAAACTTGTTAAAGTAAAACTTTATAAAAGCTAAAACCTTCTGGAAACCTTTAAATATGTTTTCCTACGAGCGTGCTTAAAGATCACTCTTTCTCCACGCATATGGGTGTGGAAAGAAAGCCTTTTCCTCAAGCATAAATATTGTTTAATTTCTTAATTGGGTAGTGTTATTCTTGTTATATTTATTCATAGTAATATAAAAATGTTCAAATTTTTTACCTGTTAATTGATTTTCTTATTGAAAAATTATAAAAATAAGATTTATTTCGATTTATTTGATAAAATATAAAAGTATATTTTATTTTAACCCTGCTCGTAGGAAAAGTATTGTTCCTAACGCATGCGTAAAGTGGCTTTTCCGTACTCGATTGCTTGCCTGAACTCCGCTACGTCGTTTAGGAAAATGCAATCGAGTGCGGAAAAGGTCGTCTTTCCGCACTTGTTAGGAATAGCTAGTTTCATGTGCTTACCACAGTGGCCCTGAGCCATCAGTGGGATTGGAAAACGTTGCAGAAAAATCTGACAATGGATCATGGTAGTAGGAGGTTTACTTATTATATACATAACCATTAACAGTTTAATCCTAAAAACTCGTTTTTGAAAAATTGCTTGATTTTGATAGTATTTTACATGATTCCAAATTTTTAGAATCTATAATCTTTTCAAATACCTCAGAATTTGAAAAATTAATTTATGAAATCTTTTAATAAAATTTTCCCATAATTTATTGAGATAGTCGGGGGCCACAAATGCTATTATAGAAAAAGTCCAAACCATTTTGAAATATAGTAGTAGCAGTAGTAGTAGTAGTAGGAGTCGCAGAAATGTCAAATTATAAACTTTGATTTTTTGCCAAAGCCTACTCGTAAAAAATAATTATTAAAAAACGTAGTTTTAAACGTTAGTACCTCATTTAAAAAAACAACTTATATCAGTAAATTTTTTGACATTAAATTTTATTTTTGATTACATATTCTAAATCTTGGGAAAAAGTTAGTTTACATTGAAATACATATTTGGGTTTTGCAAAAACTATTTTTAAAAGATCAAAAATAACGATCAAAGATGACCAAGTTATCTAGATCACCGTGTACGTACTGCCATCCTAAGGATAAACCTCGCATTTCTGATAAATTCAATGTAAAAATAATTTTCTTAAAATTGCAATCGTAAACGTCATTAAAAACAGCTTTTGGAGTGTGGAGTGGGAGTATTTAAAAAAAAATTGACTCAACCTGCTATAGGTATTCGAGATAAAATTTAAAAATGATATTTCTCGTAAAACTGATGTGATGGAATTTTTCCTATATTTTTCTGATAATCAGTACTATTACTACTACAAAAAAACAGTAATTAGTTTTCAAAGGGGAAAACCACTGTTGGGCTATGTGACTTAAGTGTAGACATGGTTTTTTTATATACCGGCAGTACTTAAGACTGTCTCTTAAAAATTAAGGTACTTAGCCTCCCGATAATCTGATAACATTATATTCAAAACATAGGGTTATTCCTATTGATTCAGTTCATAAATGTGTATTATAAAAGTAACTTATGCAACTATTCAGTAAGTATTTGAAAAATATTTATTCATTTGTTTTATTTGTTTTTTTTTTTTTTAAATACCTAAATATTATACCTATGCTCTTGGTATTTCATTACAATAAAGGACCACGTACATTTCTTATGGGAAATGGCCCCCGGTTAAATTTGCTGAAATTTAAGTATGTTGGAGTTCGTAACTGACTGATTAAAAGTCTCTATGGCCACAAAACTTTGAGTCTTGTAGTTTTCGTGCTAGAACTTAACAAAAATGGCATTTTGCGGATTCATCTTTTGATATAAGGACGAAAATCTCAAAGTGGGAAGAAACGAACATAGTAAAAACTTAAAAATTAACTTTAATATATAAGAGTTTAGTACTGTTATACTTACTACCAGTAAGGTCGTGAGTCAGGTGGTTTGGCCGATCTTAATTAAGTCGAGTTTCTAAGATATAACGCACAATGGCCTTTTTGCATAAATTTAAAGTAAAAAAATTTACAAAAATGTTAAATTAAAAAAGAAAAAGTACAATTATTGTTTAATGAAAAGGCTTTATGCTAGTACTTACAGATTTTAAATATCTATCTTGGGGGTCATTTTTTTAAGATAAAAACTTGCACTTTTTGTGTGTCTGCAAAGTTTTTTTTTAATTGCATTTTGTTTAACCTCGTACTATTCTACTTAATTAAGCATCCCCTAAGTCCAGGACTTGTGTGGGCTAGTAGTAGAGGGAACCACCGGCTTTAATTAACTTCCGAACCAATTTATAGGGAGTTTCCGCTTCACTTACGCATTCGCCAAATTTCACTTATTAATTAACTGAAAAAGGCATATCGGCGCCAGTGAGAATCGAACTCACGCTATTTGTGTAGTAAACTCGCCAAGTACGACGCGGTAGCCCACTACACTAATCCTCCCATTGTATATAAAGGAAATAAATTTGGCACTAATTTTTATGCAGGCTTTATAAAAATCGAAAATATAAATTGTAAACTGAGGTGAGGTTGCCAATTTCAATGTTAAAAATTTAAAATTTATTTATTAAAAAATGTTATGTTTTTTATTAAAAACCAGTATCTTGAAACCTGAAAATGCCCGAAAAAACCGAAAAAAACTTGAACCCGAAAATAGCGAAACAACTCGAACGAACCCGAAAATAAGAAAATTTCATTGATTTATGAAAAAGTCCATTAACAATCATGCGCATGCGCAGATTTAGATGTTACATATCCTATGTCAAAACTAAAATACACTGCCCAGTAAAGAGCTTTCCCATTTTACACCTCCGCGCGTAAAATGTATTTTTTTATTATCAGATTCACTTTCAGCAACCATAAAAACCTTGATATACCAATTTTCACGAAAACTACCCTCTGCCCCTTTGGGGGTGAAGTTAGAATTTTGTTATAATCAGATTCCCTTTCAACAACCTCAAAAACCCCAATATACCAATTTTCACGAAAACTACCCCTCATCCCTCAGGGGGTGGATTTAGAATATTTTTATTATCATATTCACTTTCAGCAACCTCAAAAACCCCAATACTCTAGTTTTCACAAAAACTACTCCCCACCCCTCAGGGGTGAAATTAGGAAAAAAAAATGTGATAATAAAAATCAATTTCACGCGCGGAGGTGAAAAATGGGAAAGCCCTTTTACTGAGCAGTATTTTATTATCATATTTAGTTTTAGCAACCTTGAAAACCCCTATATACCAACTTTCACAAAATCACCCCCCAAAATGGGAAAGCAAAATAAGATAACTTTCATTGAAAGTTTCATTGAAATTGATTCAGTGGTTCTCTAGTTATTTACAATAACAATTCTGCGCATGCACAGATTTAGCTGCCACATAGCCTATGTTTAAAAAAAAAAATCTACCTATCATCGAAAGTTTCAGCGAAATCGGCACGGTAGGCTTTAATGTTTTTTTTAATTGTATATAAAGGAAATAACTTTGGCACTAATTTTTATAGGTAATACTAACACATATGCAGGCTTTATAAAAATCGAAAAAATGTTTCGATTTATCAGCGCACTATGGGCCAGATTTTTTTTAAGAGGCTAAAAGTCGGTTTATAGACGTATTTTTGTCAGAATCGGTACCTAAGAGTTTTTAAGGCTTAAAAATCCAATATAGCGTTTAAATTGGTTAACTTTAATGGATTTCGATATAAATTGGAAACTTAAAGCTTGCGAAAAGCCAATTTCAATGTTAAAAATTTAAAATTTATTTATTAAAAAATGTTGTTTTTTATTAAAAACCGGTATCTTGGAACTTGAAAATACCCGAAAACACCGAAAAAATCTCGAACCCGAAAGCAGCGAAACAACTCGAACGAACCCGAAATTATGAAAATTTCATTGAATTATATTTCCATTAACAATCCTGTGCATGCGCAGATTTGGATGTTACATATCCTATGTCCAAACTAAAAAATAAATTAACTGTCATTGAAAGTTTCATTGAAATTGGTTCAGTGGTTCTCTAGTTATTTACAATAATAATTCTGCGCATGCACAGATTTAGCTGCCACATAGCCTATGTTTAAACAAAAAAAAATAATCTACCTATCATCGAAAGTTTCAGCGAAATCGGTACGGTAGGGTTTAAAATAATTTTAATCAAAAATGAACCAACCCATTTTTGTATGGATTTTGTAGTACGGAGCCTACTAAGTAAAACAAGGTCAAAATTAAAATATTCCTTAGAGCAGTTTTTGAGAAAATCGATTTTCAATCAATATTCAATCGTTTTTATATTGTTTTCAATGTATGCTTAATTTTAATTGAGGAAATTGTAAGTATTATTTTTTCCTAGCAAATTTACAAAATATATATTTTTTTGATTTTCATTTGTTTTCAAGATATTTGCACCAAAGTAGGCAGCTCGTCTTTTTTTAATCAAGCCTGCCGTTATAACCTATTGATATATTAAAAAAATAATAACATAAAATAGCCCCTGTAAATACATAATTAAAAATCGCCTTAACTTAGAGCCTTTAAGCACCAAAGCCAACTTATTTTATATTATTTAAATTGCTATAAATATTGTGTTTTTGGCACTATTTCGGCTACTTTAAAATAAAACACATTCATAATATATCAAGAATATTTTAAATTATTTTAAATTTTTAAAATATTTTAATAAAAAAAAATATTGACCCCCAGATCAGCCCCCCTTTAAAAATATTTTAGCATTTTACGATTTTTTTACTGTACGTTTGGGACCTTTTTTAACCCATTTTAAAAAAAATTAAAATAAAACTTTTCCAACAAAAAATATAGCCTATTTTATTTTATAGACAATAGTTTTTGTTTTAAATTTAAAGTCCAAAGACATTTACAACCGGATATATGTAAGATTTTGTAACATGTTAAAAAAGCAAAATTTGGCGTGCAACGTTACCTTAAAATGGTCATCAAGACTAAATAATTTTTTTTTAAATAATCTATAACCGGTTTTAAAGTATATATATGAGGTAAGTTATCCCAAAAAAAAAATGAACTCTGATTTAAAAATGGTCTAGCGCCCAATTAATTCAAAACTCGACGGATAAGGCTGGACTTACCCATATATTTTTAACAACACACACCTAGGTACCTGTTGCACTGAAGTAAAACTTTTGACAATTTTTTTATTTTTACAAAAAAATAAAAAGCGAGTTGGTAATTATGATATTATATTCGGATTCAGCAGCCCAAAATACATAAAAATATCTTAGATATGTCTCGAATATTAGGTACACTTATTACTTTCAAAGTTCTAGTTTTTAATTTTTACAAATAATAAAAAGCGAGTTGGTAATTATGATATGATATTCGGATTCAGCAGCCCAAAATACATAAAAATATCTTAGACATGTCTCGTATATAAGGTACACTTATTACTTTCAAAGTTCTAGGCTGGTATTCTTGTTGGTAAAAATCGAGGTGGGGTAAGGGGGTAAATTGGATAAATGTGTCCGTCCGTCTACAGACCTACGCATACGGACGGACATCAAAAAATTGTTTTTTTTTAGTATAAATATTATTAATAATAAAAAAAGTACATACTTTATTCAATAAATTCAATAAAGTTTATTGCCCAAATTACATGTTGACTAAGTTCTTCAGCTTTGTATAAATATTATTTATTATTATTATAACAAATTATTAAAGTTGAGGTAATCAAGGTAATAAAACTCAATGATTACAAATTTTGTTTAGTATAAACTAATCCTAATTATTCTAATCTAAACTAAATATGCTTAATCTAATTTTAATATATTACTAATGTTATAAAAATTACATAATTGATCTACGATAATATATAAAAAACAAGCCGTGAAGATACGTAACGCTACGCATTTCATTATATACTATTCACAGTAAATGGTATATTGCTTTTTCCAAAATACTACTTGAAAAAAAAAATTAAAAATAATATTCTTTTTCATTTTTTAAAAAAGTTTAACTCCCCATAACTTTTTTGTTTTTGATGGATTACTTTCAAAACTGGTAGAATAGACCCTTATAATAAACGTATTTTTTCTAAGGAAAGTAACGTTAATGGAATTTTCATTCAGCTTTATTCGATTTTTTAAAAAGTTTAAGCCCCATAATTTTGCGTTTTTGAGGGGATTACCTTTAAAAACAATAGAGATCTTCCCTTCATAAAACTTGATCTTTTCTGATAATTTCGAGTCCATCGGATTATTGGTTCTTGAGTTATCGTGTACACAAAACGTGACATCAGACGGACGGACGGACGAACGGACCGTATAATACTATACTATTCTAGCGCAGGCGCTGTGAATAGTATAATAATCTAAAACGGGTTCACTTTCTAGACGGGTGGCAATATTACGTTATTTATCTGTATGGGAACGTTTAAGTATTACGTAACGCAAATTTTAATCATTTTGGACCCCCCCTGTAACGCTATTTTCCTATACCATTAACATGTGCGTAACACTCCAAAATGTTAAAACTCTTTAATATCTTAATTCTGTCGTGTTGTTCTTATTCACAAATAAAAATGTTTAAATTCTTTAACTGTTAATTGTTTTTCTATTGGAAAAAAATATAAAAATAAAATTTATTCAATTAAGTATATAAGCATATTTTATTTTTAACTCGCTGGTAGAAAAAATATTGTTCCTAACGCATGCGTAAATAGGCTTTTCCTCACTCGTTTTCTTGCCTGAACTCCGCTAGCCGTCGTTTGGCAAATGCCATCTAGTGCGGAAAAGAGCCTCTTTCCACACTTAGGAAAATAGCTATTTACGGATATTTACGTTTTCAAGATCAAATCAAGGTCAATTTTGTTTTTTTTTTAATAGAAACACATTTTTTTTCTGCTCTCCTCAAAAAAATAAAAATGTTTTTTAAAAAACATTTTTTCATCGGACTTTTAGTCGCAGGGATAACACAGCCACACAAAATTAAAAAACTTGGATCTCCGACGGACTCAAGTAGTCAATTCCTATGTGTTTTAAGCCGCTGAATCCGAATCTGAGGTCCGATCAAAAAAAGTTTTTTACAAAAGATTTTTATTTTTTTAAGGAGAATCAAATAGCAGTAAATAATATATATGTTTCTATTTAAAAAAATAAAGTTGACTTTGAAATGAACTTAAAAATGTAAATATATAAATATATTAATAATAAATTCGGATTTTGTTTCCCCCATTAAACAACTCTTGTCATACATTTTTTTTTCTAAAATGCATAGTAGGTATTCGAGATATTTGTAAGTTTCAGGTTAAAAAAACACTCGGTATATCTATCTATCTATTTATCTATCTATATATCTATCTATAAAGTAAGTTACTAAAATAAGAACATGGCGTAACTGATTTTCCCCGGAAATATCACATGACGTTTGGACTTTTGGACTTTCGCAATTTTAGAGAAGGAAAATAAATGTAAACTGATTACAAAAATTACCACAAAATCTCAATCTCAAACTTATCTGGACATTTTCGCGAGGAAGTAAGTAAAACCGTACCATTTTCAGTTTATTATTATTTTATATTTCTAAAGTTATTTTCTTTTTACTTTAAAAAGTCCTTTTCGCAACATTTTATGACATTTTAAACCTAAAAATGTTTTGAATTTTTGATGATTTTAATAAACGTTTGTAGGACTTTTTTTTTGTATGATGATCCCGCGAGCGCGGAATGACTATTCCATACGTGTTGTAGATTATACTTTTTCTTCGACTGCAAATATGAAACACTGTATGGCTTTAAACTGCGGACAAGATTAAAAACAATGTTTCTTGTGACTGGATATTGTAAATGAAACAAAATAAATATTTTTAAATAAAGCAATTAATGTTATTTAATAATTTTATCAAATCAGTAGTTAAAAAAGATTTTTATTTAATTTTAGACATATTTACAAATTATAATGCAAAAATTAAAGGTTATGTCAGATTGTTGTGACATATCAGGTTTAAATATTTAACAATAGATGGAGCAGTTTTAATTTTTTGAACTAAACTGATAAAAAACTGGTCAAATATTAAGAAAAACTAATAAACTTTATGTAATTTTAACGCAAAACTTTAAATTGCATTAAATTATTCAATATTTCATGGTAAAATATATATATTTTTTCTAATTTTGCTACAGTTTTCTTTACTTTTATAAACAAGAGATAGCACTACATGTGCTCACTTGATACGGAATATTCATACCGTATCTGAGCTAGAATGGATTCATTCTGTGTTTGAAAAGTGTGTGTATTTGCTTACATTCTAAAGCAAAACATTTTATAAAAGGGCATTGGGGCATTTCTGTCACTATTTTTTGACTAAAACAAGTAATTTTGTATTTCAGTTATTTAGAAAAGGATGGTTACGTCAAACCTTCAATATGCGGTAGCAGAAAGAACCAACAACAATAACGAAAAATATAAAGAAGTCAAAGAAGAAAACCATCTAACCACAAACCCAAATCAAAATGGAGTCACAAGTATTTTACTCGAGGAAAGCGCGGAAAAACTGTGCTTACCAGAACGTACTAAGGCGGAAAAAAGAAAACTGGCTATTTGGGACAATATTACGGTTAGCTTGGTGATAACTCCATGTGTAATAGGAGTATGGAGGTGTCTGTGGACTACTATGGACCTATATCCTCAGTATTTCCCGCCTATACCTTGCTACATTCTTAGCATGGTATTTTACATCATTATTGCAGTCACTCAACAGTTTCTTCATAATACTTTTATCGTAAACAAGAAAACTTCTTTAAGCTGGAGAATTTTCGCGTGGGTTTTCGGTAAAGTGTATACATATATTTTTACTGTACAGAGTGTTTTGTATTACGGGGGAGCTTGGGCAATGTGTGATAAAATGTTTGGAATAAAGTATGACGAACAGGGTAATACGCTCCCAGAAAACAGCACCCAGGTGATGCTGTTCTCAGTTTTGTGCGGTATTGTATTAGTTTTGATAAAAGGGTTTAAGAATAATATTAATTTGCCCTTTGAGATATTCGTGGACTTTGTGGATGATGAGATGTACCAGTTTGATACCTACTTTAGGACAGAGGTAAGTCAAAAAATTATTTTGTATAAAGACCACTTTACACGGAGCAATTTGTACGCAAGTTTGGGTGCTATGCAAGTTTGCTGCCAGATGTAGCATGAGGACAATTGCACATTCATTTGCCTTTTCACGGAGCAAGTTGTAAGCAAGTCTGACGCTATATATTGCAAGTTAAACAGTGCTGCCAACCAGACTATTTTGACGTGTATCTGCGTTTGTTGGCAAAAACATAACCTAGCATTTGTTTTTAAGGAAGTTTTTTAGTAAGACAGACCGGCCTATTATTAATAATAATTATTATTAAAATATGCAGTTGCTACTATATTTGTAAAAAGAAATCGCTTTGGTAACTTTTTTCCAGGTTGGTACCACGAAAATAACCATAAAACTTGGATGAATATCGCCGAAAAATAGAACATGTTCTAAATAATTTGATGGCACGAAAATGGCCTCAAACTTGCCTGAAGGCATACGCAGTGACTGAATCATTCTTGCAACAAACTTGCATAGTATCAAACTTGCGCACAAATTGCTCCGTGTAAAGTGGCTTTAAACCATAACACCAAAGAAAATTTCGTGAAAAGTCCCCGCATGTTTTTAAAGAAAAATGTATTTTTACGGATTTCACTACAATTTTTAGTTAAAATGTTTATTAACAATAGTTTTTTACCTTATTAAATGATACTGAATGATTTTGTATACCTACAGGGTGTCCTACAATTTAATACAGCCAATATCTCCGTTATTATAAGTGATAACAACTTGATCAAAAAAGATAAATGGGACCAAAAATAATTTTTATTTCCCTATCACAACCTCCCCCTTTACGACCCACCCCTAACATTGTTTTTTTCAATGGCACCCTACTATATTTTAATGATTATTTAAGGGTACTAAACTCTAAATTTAAGGAAATATAACACTTTATACTTCCTACTAGGGGACATACCTTAAAAAAAAATAGGTTATGTAATAAAAAAATTAGAGCTTTTTAAAAAATAAAATTGAATTTAAGAGTTTAATTACCCAATTAAACCCCCTGTTTGACTCACCCCTCTCTTAGGACCCACCTTATCCAATTTTATTACCATTATCAGAGGAATACAACAAAGGAAGCATTTCGGCGGTTTAAGGTGGTCATATTTTGTTGCTTTTCTTCTAATATTGTTTTTTTACTTTTCAAGTTATTTGTTTTTCCTTTAAACAATACACATAAAGAAATACACCACTAAACGTTGGCAGCGTTTTAAAAATTACAAAACAATTACAAAACGTCTATATGCGCGTTTTACGAAAGATTTTTCATTATTGATCATGTATAATACACGTAAATACACGACCAATTCATATATTTTTTTGAGTTTCATAACCGGTCAGTAATTTTTTTTCATAGTTAATAATGAAAAGTTACATGCATTTTTTACTGTGTATAGTATGGGTATTATTTAAAAAATTGGATGGTCTGGTTTTAAGGAAAGGGTGTGAGTCACAGGAGTGAGTTGTAATACCTACATATTAAAACCAGGGTTATTAAAAAAAAATAGTTTTATTTTTTTTGTTACTCTCTTACTTTTTTTTTGCAAAAAAAAAATAAAAGAATAATAAATTATTCTCGTCACCCATTTATGTATGTATGTATGTATGTGAGCGACCTCTAGATTTTTTTCAAAAATTCTGAAAAAACTCAGGGATGATACTCTTACACCAATGAACAAATTTAAGGGGTGAGACTTCCAAATTTTTCAATTTGAAATTTTGGTGGGCCACCCTAATGTATATGTATATGTATATTACGTATGTATACGTATACGTAGGTATATTTTTGGGGCTATTATATATTTATTAGTCTTAATAAATTAACTCAGGGATGATACTCTTACACCAATGAACAAATTTAAGGGGTGAGACTTCCAAATTTACTCTCTTACTTTTTTTTTGCAAAAAAAAAATAAAAGAATAATAAATTATTCTCGTCACCCATTTATGTATGTATGTATGTATGTGAGCGACCTCTAGATTTTTTTCAAAAATTCTGAAAAAACTCAGGGATGATACTCTTACACCAATGAACAAATTTAAGGGGTGAGACTTCCAAATTTTTCAATTTGAAATTTTGGTGGGCCACCCTAATGTATATGTATATTACGTATGTATACGTATACGTAGGTATATTTTTGGGGCTATTATATATTTATTAGTCTTAATAAATTAACTATTTATCCTAGCTAATGTTGAAAAACTGATCATATAAGAACATATATAATATTTGTTACAAATATTTATATAAATAAAAATGATATATCTTATCTGAGATTATATTAGAATCACAGACAATAGATAACTATTCTAATTTGAAAGGTATATTTTTTTAAAGAAATACCCCCTTGAGAATTATCCTAAATATATTAACAGCAAAATTAGAATGGTTGTTAATTCTTTAATTGAAAAGTTAACAAAAATGTTCTTCACCCCCTCCCCTCCTCCAGTAAATTACCTTTGGTATAGGCCTCTGAGCAGGCGGATGAACGGACGCTTTTGGACGAAAGGACAAGTAAAACTGGGTTTTCTCGTATAAAGAAATTTTAAAATAAATAAATAGGTACCAGGTGATCCAAAGTTCCCGACCCAGTCAGTTTTCTCCGAGAGTCTTCTTTCTTGGGGTCACTACACATAGGTAGAGAAGCTATAGTGGATATTACATAAAGACTAAAACACATTAGGTGTGTAAAATTTGGTCCGCCATTTTTACTTTTTAAACGTCAAAATTTGTAAACAAAAACAAAACCTCAAAAAGGTTTTTCACATTTTTACAAGTCTTTACAAAACAATTCATTTTTAAGTTAAAAATTTTAACATCATAAACAAAATAAAACTATATAGTGCAGCGTTGTCGGACTTTTTGGGTAGGAGCCATGTAAATTTACGTTTGCTTGCATTTAAACGGTTTGAATGTAAATTTATGCTGTCTTTGAGTGTTCTCATTAAAATTTGTAGCAAAATATTGGATATTTGTTAGTTTTTATAATTAAAAATTATATTGAAATATTGTTGGCAACGTAGAACCGCCATTTTTACCGTTTAGATGTCAATTTTCTATCTATTGTTATTACTCAGCGCAGAACCCTGCGCAAAAGCTTATTTCCTCTATATATTCTCTACCTATGTGGGTCACTATAATAGATTATAAGGTAAAAATTAAGGTGGATTTAAGGTTTACAGTTTAGTGAAAGATGGGAGTAGCGATAGACATTTTTTTATTTTTAGTATAGGAAAACTAGTTTATATTAAATAATATTTTAGTTTTATATATTTATCACACAAAGCCTTTAATATACATACAAGCGTTAATAAGTTATTTTGTAAATATTACTTTTCACCTCAAATCAATTTATTTTAAACGAAAAAACAAAAAGTCAGTGGCTCATTTGGTTTAGCTAAAACCTTAAATCCACCTTAATTTGTAGCTTGTGTGAACCTATCGAAAAACACAGTTAAGTTTTGTCCATAACTTTTACGGTTTTTTACGGTTTCGGAGAAAACTGATTGGGTCGGAAGTTTAGATCTTTTTTTTGTTTGGATTTCCGGAAAGTAACTGTTGCAAGGAAAGTTGTTAAAAAGTTACTGGGTCCGGTTCTGCGAAAACTTTACCCTAAAACTAAAATGGGTATTCAAACTAAAGGCATATTTATATTAATTTTTCAGCATCGATTAAACGTCACAGATAAACTACCCACTTTGGTGGGTCTCTGCGGCAATAATGTCAAACACTAAATAAATAAATAAATAATTAATTAAATGTCTAGATGAACAGTTGCAGGCATTATTTTGTGTCGCTATAAAAAATGTATGAATGCAACCATTAATACACCCGTGTATTGTGTAAGTTGCATAATCTATTAAACTGTAAAAGTCTGTCTCCAAGACGATATATTCTGACACAAAACTGCATATAAAATTTTTATATGGCTTAAAAAGAGCTCAAATTTAAGACATATTTCTTTTAATTGGAAAATGAATAGGTTATGGTAATGCAATATTTTACTGATTTAAACGCCAATATCTCAAAAATAAATTTTTAAAGCCTAAAGAAACTTTTATTTAAGCTTTAAATTAATGACGTCCAAATTAATTCCACACCCAGTACTGACACTGACAAATGAAATTGTCTAATTTCAAACGTAAGGCGCTGTTTTCCACGGTTGCCAAGCATTACAATTTAAATGTCAGAATAAAATATTTCAAACAGACAATTTACAAAAAGTAAGGTGAATTGTCAAATGATTTCACAGTAGAATTTCAAATGTAGTAAAACTTACTTGCATCAGTTTAAAAATGCCTAATGTCAATTGGTTGGATCTTTTAAAGAATGTAGAAAAAACGAAATAATTGACGCAGTGGCATTAGGCTTTTATGAAGTGCATAGACTTTTATCGGCATTCTGTGCTGAAACATGCTGAAAGTCCAATGATAATTATCATTGGACTTTTTATTATAATTTATTAAATTATTACCAAAAAACGCCAAAAATAAGAGTTTTTACCCCCACACCCTTAATTGTTTAGACCTTAAGGTGTAGATAAAACTAATTAGCTCTTCGAAAGATGATAAGAAACAGTACCTATACAAAAACCGTTTATCGTTTTCTTTTCTAGAATGTTTTATAGAAAGACCATAGACAAAGAACATAGATGAGCTGTCATCTCAAGGTTATATACAAATTTACGATCGGCCATTTTGATTATAAGTGAACCGGGAAATTTAAATTAATGGCTAAAATGTACATAAACGACATAACCTCACATACAAAAATATATCTTCTACTGTAAAGATGAATTATGCTCATAAAAAAATACATAGGAATTCGTGCAGTGCAATGAAGATCATAATTTTTCATTTATAATACTTTGTAGGACTCTTCTACTAGGACATACACTCCAGTATGTAGTCAAGTCATGTCATTTGTTTATACTCGTACATCATATAAGCATGAAAAAATCTAAAACATTTTAACTAAAAACTGTTAAACTAAGCCAGAATTTAGAAACCAGGTACATTGCAAGCTTTTAAAATATCTACTATGGTAGATTTTTAATTTTTTAATTATTACTACCTTTACTATGTACTATTAAACAACTACCTCTTAAATTCATAAACACTGTACAACGTATTTTATTTACTTTAATAAACAACAATCTAATATTAACATGCAATTTTACAAAAGTAACTTTATTGTTCGAAGCCCAGTTTTCAGTAAATCTTTGATCGATGAGAGAAAAAGTGTAATTTAACAAGAGATCTAACGATAGTCTTGTGAGTCGACTGATCCTAAAACTAGAAGCATATACCTAATTATATTTATCATAGAAAACAAAAAATTTAAAGACAAAACAAAAATATAAAAAAAATGAGGTTATGTTAACTTCAAGTTAGAGGTATGTGCAAAAAATTATATTTTTATATTCAAATTACTGTTAAAAATAAATTTTTCTATGTAAAGTTTAACATATTTGTTTAGTTTTTTCATATACATATTTGTTTAGTTTTTTCATATACATATGTATAACCAACTGTGACAACAAAATAACGATAAAAAGAAACTTTTACTGTGTACTGAAGTGAGATGAAAAGTCACATCTCTAACAAAGAAAATAATGTTACACAGTGTTACAACATTAAATATATATTTTTTTAATTTATGTTGGACATTTAGAATCAAAATGGAGGACGCATTTAGTCAGGACGCAAAAGTATGCGCAGACGGACAAAAGTCATTCTAGTTTATTTTGTCTATGAGATAAACAGACAGACAGAAAGATATTTAGAATGATAGATGTGTTGACATTTCGGCTCAGGAAGGTCTAAAACGTTGAGAATAGTAAAAAGAACCTGGTCAAAAATTTTAAATCGTCGCAGACAAGTCGGTGATAATTTCAATACATCTGCGCTCTTAGTAGAAGTAAAAGTAAACACGCTAATTCCCACAATTATTTTTAATACGAACAACACTTTAGTCCGTGTAAGAACTTTGAAGCTAAGTGGACTAAAAAAAGCTCTATTATCAGTGATAATTTATTACACGTTATAATCACTTAAAAGTGATTAATTAAATATATGTGACAATTTATTGTATATTATGGGTATAAAATGGCGTAAATATAACATACGGGTATTGAATTTGACAAAAATTAGTAAAAGTTTATTTACCCAATCATTAACACCAAACTAATGTAAAGGCGCCTTTTCACGGAGCAATTTATACGCAAGTTTGGTGCTATGCAAGTTTGATGCCAGATATAGCATGAGGAAAATTACACATTCATTTGCATTTTCACGAAGCAAGTTATACGCAAGTTATACGCTATATATTGCAAGTTAAACAATGCTGCCAACCAGACAATTTTGACGTGTCTCTGCATTTGTTGACAAAAACATAACCTAGCATTTGATTTTTTAAGGAAGCTTTTTAGTTAGACAGACCGGCCTATTATTAATAATAATTATTATTAACAAGACCAGTTGCTACTATATTAGTGAAAAGAAATCGATTTAGTAACTTTTTTCCAGGTTGGTACCAGGAAAATAACTATAAATCTTGCATGAAAATAGTCGAACTTGTTCTAATAATTTGATGGCTCGAAAATAGCATCAAATTTGCCTGAAGACATGTGCAGTGACTGAATCATTTTTGCAACAAAATTGCATAGCTCCAAACTAGCGTACAAATTGCTCCGTGAAAAGGCGCTTTAAGCGTTTTACTAATGAAATGAAATTTGTCAAATAATTCTGACATTTCATTGGTCAAATTTTTAATTACTTTGTTGCTAATGACGGGGCAAACCATCCATAAGAGAAGGTATACCTACTTTATACCTACAAAAGAGCAGGGCTTGACAGAGCCAGCCCGGGCCCTGGTGCAACTTTTTACCCGGGGCCCCCATTTTTCCAAAACATAATTGACCGCAGCTAAGGCACTTGTACACTGGGGGCTGAAGTGGCGGCCCCATTTATTAACTAAGGCAATTTTTTTTGCTTGTTAATTTCTAACTTTTTTTAATTTCATATTTTAAACTGAAGTTTCACAATCTTAAAAAAAAATAATAAAACAGTCTTAGGCATACAGGCGAAAATTATTATAATTTTGATAGTCCATTTTAATTTTAAAACAGTATTTAAAATTTCATAAAAAATGTAAGATTTGGCGATGCAGGCCATTTTTTACAAATTTTACGCTTAAGATTTACAAGCTTGAATTAAAAAAAAAAAAACGTAAATTAGCCCTAGCGCTGCGGACGAAAATTTTTACAAATTTAATAGTCTATTCTAATTTTAGAATTACAATTTTAAGTTTCATATAAATGTAAGAGGGTTCTAGTGCTGTAAGCGATTTTTTTTACAAATTTTTAACAAATTTGATAGTCTATACCGAGTCGGTCTATACGAATAATAAATTTTAAAATACAAGTAACAGTGCACTATTATTAATATAAGGTTTTACAAAATTTCAAAAAGGCTTAAGCGCCGCCGGAAAAATTTTTTACATGTTTCTGTTTAAGTTTTACAATCACAAATATTAAAAAGAGTAAAGAAAACCGTAGAACCGCAGGCGAAATTTTTTACGAATTTGAGGGTCTTATCGTTTTGGGGAAGTATAAATAAATAAACTGTTTATTGTAAACTTCCGACGCCAGGCCCCCTTCAAGCCCGGGCCCCGGGCAATCTGGACCCCCAGAATTCGGCCCTACAAAAGAGTAAAACTTTTCGCTCTCCATATTTTCCCCATGGTAAATATTTTATATCGATAAAATCAAAAGATCTTCAAACTCGAATAATTCAGTTCCATTTTTTTCTGAGCACATTTGTTTTTTAGCAGGGTTGGGCACAATTACGTTATGATATAGCTATTTTCCTCAAGAAGGAACATGATAAAATCTACCGTATGCTTTGTTTGAAGCGTGAACCAACTACGGTGAGGGGCTGGTGGGGAGTGACCATTGTTTACACTTAGTACGCGTAAAGAGAGAGAAAGAATGTGTAAACTCATAGTCTAATGTCGTAAAATGACTGACAGGAGTACAGTGTTGCCGATTGGAAACATATACTTTGGATATTTTATTGTAAATTTTAAGAAACATTAGTTCTGTATGAGTTTTATATGAACTAGTAGTTTAATTTTAATATATTTAAATATACTATATTATTAAACATAATTATAGTATACACAATAAAGTTTTTTACATTTTTAATTTAAGTATAATGATTTGAATTCATGATAAGGTGGAAACTACGCAACATCGCTACTAGGGAGCCTAAAAGTCGACTAGCGACATCTACATTTTAAACCACAAAGCTGTATCGCGTTTCTGTTAGTAAATAAACAAACAAAAAGATGACACCTTCATAAACATTGGTCTGAAATTACTTCTTGAGGTAAAAGTTCTTTGCTATTTTCCTAAGTGCGGAAAATCCTCTTTACGCATGCGTTAGGAACAAAAAAAATCCTAGGAGCGGACTTAAAAAATATATACTTTTATATTTTATTAAATAAATCATATTTTAATATTTTTTCAATAAGAAAAACAATTAACAGTTAAGAAATTTGAACGTTTTTATAATATTATGAAATAATATAACAACAATAACACTACGCATTTTAAGGAATTAGACAATATTTATGCGTGCGGTAAAGGCCTTCTTTTCACACGCATATGGGTGCGGAAAAAGACATCTTTCCGCACGCTCGTAGGAAAACATGATTACAATGCAATTACTTCTTATATTCTTAATTATTTCGTTAATTTTAATTTTTAATAAACAACTATTTACAAAACAACATTTATGTTGCTTATAACAAGGCGTCCTTGCTTATAAGCATTAATATTATAATTTAACATTAAATCATAATTTGGTAAAATTATTTTTGATTTATTTCATAAATTATAACATAAAGGCAAAAGTAGGGGTGACCGGGGCTAATTGCCGCACTTTTAATTCAAAGTCAGTTTTTTCCTTTACTTTTGTATTTTTTTTTTAAACCGAACAAATGGTAATATTAGCTGCATGTTTTAGTAATCCGATTTAAAGAAAAAACATGGAAAAATTTATAGGGTATTAGAGCTATTAGAGTTATGAAAAGCGACAACGTCCCCCGTCGCGGCACTTATTTATATTTTTTTGAAGAAATATAAAGGCATTTATAAAAATTATAAATAACTATTGTATTTACCTCCCTACAAGCCGGACCTGATAACTATAAGTACCGAATTTAAGCCGTTAAAAAGTTTTGACACGCGTCATAGATAATTAACACTAGAAAGTTAAACAATAAATAAATAATCTCAAATTTGTTAGTAAAGTAGTGTCGCGATAATCCGAACGATGCAATTCGGACTACAAAGTAAATATATCTATAAAAAGTCCGAATTTCAACGTTCAGCTTACCACATGGGGCCTATTTAAATTATCGAGAATTCGGATTATTGCGACACTACTGCACAAAATTGTTACCTATAATATAATATAATTGTTACCAATAATTGGTCTATAATTACACAGGCCCACAAAAAAAAATTAGCCTTGGATTCCAATATAATATTCCTATGTATTTTTCCCTGCTGAAACTGAATCCGCAATCCGTTTAACCCCTTCACGTCAGGATTTTGACATAACCTCAAAAAACACCCGAAAAACTACTGAAACCGCTAAAATTATCTATGCCATACCACTGTCACCCCCTTGTCCCCAAATTGCTAATTCTATGAACCCAGAACTCCATAATCTCCTAACCTTTTAATACCCATAATAACCTCAAAAACTAGTAACCTCATTAAGTAGAAAAATCTAGTTTGGGAAAACAGCATAAATTCTTCAGTTTTTTTTGTGGAACATAGTCATAGGTAAGTAACTCTATAACCCCAAAATCCCCTAACACCATAACCTCAAAATCCCTTCACATCGTAACCTCATATACTATATCCCCTTAATCCTGTTATCCTATTTCATGGAGAAGTCCGGTTAAAAAAATAATGAAGTAGACCTTGATTCATGACTTCACTCACAAAACTCTTATGATTTCGAGAACCGGAATTCTCCACAGAATAGGATGATTGGGTTAAGAGGTTGTATTATAATAATAATAATAATAATAATAATAAATTTATTGTATCTAAAAAAAAAAAAAAATTACAGAATTTTTTATTTTATTACAAGGGCTGAGTTATAACGAAATAGAATAAATTACAATCATATCTATTACAATAAGTTCAATAGTAACTAAACTAACCTATCAAAATTTTGTTAAACTATATTATTCCTATACTAAGCATATAGACCTACTACTCATTAATGAGAAATGATCTAAGTTTTAGAATGCTAATTATGTAGTTCACAATAACTTTAGTGTTTGAGAGAGAAATATTATCAATAAGAGAACAAAACTCATTTAAATGCGCTACACTAGACAACATATTGGGTTTTAAATTATAATACAACGGGCACTCTATGAGCAAATGGTAAATTGTTTCTGGAACGTGTAGATTGCATATTGTACAGATTTTTTCAGGATCAATTTTATAAAGAACGCCCCTATATGTAAATTGTGTATAATGTTTTCCGGACGTGCGTACCTGAGCCAAGATTTTTGCTATATAAATATTCTGTCTGTAAAGTAGATATGCCTGTGGTAAAATTGGTCTGTTTTGCAAGTTTGTCAGCGAAAAATTACAATAAAAATTGAAAACCTAGAATTTGCCAAACTATGTAGGTCGTCAGACAATAATTTTTCTTTAAAAGTTTCTAGTAAACGTTGCTTGTTATTTTTGAGGTTGTATTATATGGGGTTACGGAGTGAAGGGGTTAGGAGGTGTGAAGGGATTTTAGGGTTATACAGTTACTTATTCATAACTCAAATCAAATCAAATCAAATCATTTATTTCGTTCGTAGAAACAAGTTTTTGAACATGTCAAAGAGAATTACATAAAAATGTTAGATATGTTAAATTACATAATTGTTAACTTACAGATTAAAAGCTTATCATAAGCACAAAAATAGGTACGTCACAGATATAAAATTATAGAATGAGTATATACATGTGTTTAATACAGTATACTATCACTCAACCAATGGCCATTTAAAATCATTTACTTTATAGAAACATTCTTTTAATAGAGTTTTCTTTACTGTTTTTCTAAACAGGTGTATGTTTTTAATGTTTTTTATGTCACAGGGTAACAAATTGAATAGTTTTAAGCCAACATGTATGGAGATTTGTCATAAGTTTTATATAATCTTCGATAATGCATATGAAAGTTATTAGCATTTCTAGTGAAATAATCATGTGAAATCAATAATCTAGTGAAATAACTATGTTCTACCAGAAAATTTCACGTAATTGTTCTGTTTTCCCGGACGAGATTTTTCTAATTAATGAGGTTACGGGGTTTTGACGTTATGGAGTAATGGTATTCCGAGGTTAGGGGATTATGGGGTTACGAAATTACGAATTTGGAGGAAGAGGGTGGAAGTGGTATGGAGTAGATGATTTTAGCGGTTTCACTAGTTTTCGAGTGTTTTTTGAGGTTATGTCAAAGTCCTGACGTGTAAGGGTTAAACGGTTTACGGATTCGGTTTCAGCGAGAAAAAATACATAGGAATATCATATTGGAATTCAAGACTCACAATTTTTTTGTGGGGCCGGTGTTATAAACCAATATTAAAATATGCGGTTTCATTAACATGAACTAACTGATGTTATAATTATAGTAATTCTATTTATATTAATTTCAAGCCTAATTAAGTCTATTTTTTGCATTAATTTGTAAAAATACCAATAAATTATAATCTAATAATTATATAATTTTAATATTTATATTATACATGATTGCTTTAAACGTACAGTTTTTATATTATCGGTTAAAACGTGCGAAACTTCCTAGTAAAAAAGGTACAAAAAACAAAGTCACACGTCGAATTGATAACCTCCTCCTTTTGGAAGTCGGTTAAAAATAATAATAATAATAATAATATTTATTGCTGAGTACTTTTTTTGTTCGTTCCTATTATAAATTAGGTAAGCATATACATGGGAGGATTGGTGTAGTGGACTATCGCGTCGTACTTGACGAGTTTACTACCCAAAATAGCGTGAGTTCGATTCTCACCGGCGCCGATTTGCTTTTTTAGTTAATTAATAATTGAAATTTAGCGAAGGCGTAAGTGAAGCGGAGACTCCCTATAAATTGGTTTCGAAAGTCAATTAAAGCCTGTGGTTCCCTCTGCATGC
>OY294044.1:58115452-58255355 GCA_958510825.1 Brachypterus glaber | reverse complement strand
CGGAAGTTTATAGCAGTTTTAACTGTCAGATTTTCGGCCTAGGGCTCAGAAGTGAAGGTTTTAGCCCAACAGTGATAAACTGAGATGTTCACACTGGTGTGGAAACAACATTTAGCTCAACTTTCATATAACCCAATTTTTTTCTCATAACTTAATTATTTAAAGCTTTGGCATCTTTTTAGGACCAAATTTAAAAAAATCTATCGAAGCGTTTTTGAGAAAAACGATTTTCATTTGTTTTAACAAAAAAAATATATTTTAAAATTATTTTAGATATTAAAATTTTAGGTCAGAAAATGAGAAAAAAAGTTTTTATGAACGTTTGTGTTAAATGGCTTTTTAGGGGAGCTAGGGCACGTTTAAGGGGCAGTTTTTAAATATTATTTAAATGTTTACAATTATTGGTTCTATATATGTATATGTACTATAGTACAGTAAATATTTCATGTCAATAAGTTAAACCGTTTCTGAGATATGAAGTGATAAATATTCAAAAATTTACCTTGAAAGAGTATGCTATACTCAGTTGCGAATGTGTGGTAAAAGGCAAAGATCATACCAGTTCGGGTGCGACTCGCGTAATTTCGTCGCAAACGTGGTCCCCTTATACGAAAGGAGCAGAGGTTGAGTCACTGCAGGTTTTATTGAATTTCCAGTATAACTCCCTTAAAAAGCAATTTAACAATTATTTATCCTGAACACACAAAAACAAATTTTAAACAAAATATTTATTCCAAATTTACACGGGTTTAAAAAAATATATATATTTATTACTTCTGATTTTTTTATAACTTCCAATATTTGAATTTTTTGACAACGTTGATTTTTATACTTACTAAATTTTTTTTTTACTGCAAGATTTTTAGTAGGGTTAATATAAATATTGCACAAGGTAACTTTTAAAATTCATGCAACTCATAATTTTGCAAGAAGTTATAAAAAAATTGTGATGTATATTTTTTTTTAATCCATACATAGTCATGTAAATATGAAATTAAGAAATCCGATCTTGTTTTCTGTGAAAGTATTACATTTTGCAAATAACCCAGCTTTAACAATTTCATGCCCTAGTCCAAACCTAGCGCGAAAAAGGTTGAGACTTCAAAAAAGTTATAGAATGTTTTTTTGTAGAGATTTTTTGCTCGAAAAATTTTATACTAGGTTTTTTTTGCATAAATGCATATATTTGCGAAAATCCATATTTATGCCGACTAATTGCAAAATAAAAATTAAGCTCGCATCGCACGCATGGGGACTTTTCACTCAATGTTTGTAATGACAAGTAGGAAGTTTTCTCTAACAAAATCCTAATATATAGTTCTCCGCATGAAAGAAAGTCTCCGACGTAAGGGGGAGGAATCATTCGCGCTCTCTTTCCGTCAAGAGCGGCATAAGGCGTGCGTGACTACATCGGGCCAAACTATACATAACTGGACTATACATATATGAATCATATAATATCGTCCCCCATCTCACGCAACAAAGTAACTGACAGTAACTTTACCTCCAGTTACGTCGTTTCGTTAGATATGGGACGATATGTCTACAAGAGCAGACAAGTCCGTCAATATATTAATTATAATTTTTATATTATGAATATGTTAACAATATTGAAATGGCCTCCGTATAAGGCTCCTTCGCCAAAATTGTAAATATAAAAAATTAAAATTAAATTGTAAATTAAAGAAATTGATCAATCAAATGCGCTAATTTTTTTATTCATTTTTTTTAATGTTTTTAATATATTTAGTTTTTGTTTGTTTAAAAAAATTAACTACCTATAAATAAAATTAATAATTGTTTTGTTAGCAGCTTTATTTTTATGTAGATAATTTTTTTAGTAATTTTATATTAAAATTTAGGATATTGTAGATAATATCATTTTTTTTGCATATTTAAGGCATGTAAGATCAAGGGATATTAAATTTCTTCTGCAAGCTGCATATGCCATATAAGTCGGAGTAATAGTCTCACAAGCATTAGTAATGCGTGTCTTTAAGTCCTCTAGGTCAGTTGGTTATGTTTGGTAAGCTATACCTTCCTCATAAAAAAATCTAGTGACGTTAGGTCAGGAGAGCTTGATAGCCAAGAAATTATTATCCTGTTTCCAAACCATTTTTTTGGAAAGTTATTATTTAAATGCGTGAATGGCGGAATTAATACCATGAGAGGGAGGATTGTCTTGCTGCCATCACGTTTCTACTCATGTTATTAATTCCGTCATGTTTCCAGGGGACTTATTCCTTGGCCACCAAGCTCTTCTGACCTAACGCCATTAGTTTTTTTTTATGAGGAAGGAATAGTTTAGCAAACATAACAAACTGACCTAGCGGACTTAAAGACACGCATTACTAATGCTTGTGAAAATATTAATCTGGATATGGCATATGCAGCTTGCAGAAGAAATTTAATGTCACGATTTGAAAAAGTGCATAGTTGAAAGTGGTGGTCGTCTCGAGCATTTTATGTCATATGGATGTAGTGAATGTTAGGATTTGGCCAATAACTCAATTAAGATACCTTTATTTTTCAAATAAAGATTTTTTAAATATTTTTTTAATTTTTTGAAATTATTTTAATGGATATCTCCGGAATGGCTTAACGGATTTCAAAGATTAATAAAAAATAATTAAAATAAAAATACCTTACCGATTACATAAATAGAAAGCTTACTAAAAATATCTAATTGACCTACTTTTTAGATTTTTGCAGTTTTCAATATAATGATTATACAAAAGTTGATGGGACTTTTTACAGGGTATATAAATGTTTTTAATATTAATAATTTGGACATTGTGGTCCTGTAAAAAATTAACTAGGGAAGATATTTAAAATCTGCAAGCTATGGCATGAATCATTTCCAAACCCACTGTGCGCTATATCTCTAGGTTTTGAGGGTCAAGAATTTTTTTCATTGTTATATTAGTTTTCAGCACCATAAAATACGTAGAAAAAATATAGTCTAGTTTATGGAAACTAATTTTCTGGAATGGAGTATATTATTGGTATATGATAGTTTGGATACATATTATACATTGATACATAACTTTTTGTTGTCACGTCGTCGAAAAAAAAAAGGTTCTTGTCACAATTCTTTTTCTTCTTCTTCTTCTTCTTCTTCTTCTTCTTCTTCTTCTTCTTCTTCTTCTTCTTTTTGTCACAATTAGTGAAATTTGCAACAATTTTCCGGTATGTTCGATAGGCAAAAATATTTATAGTTAATTTTTCAAACACTTTAAGGCCTATTCAGAAGCTTGCATAAGAACATTAAACATAAGAATGCGATGCCGTGATTCGCTTACAAGATACATTGCCGCACCACAAGCCAATCACGGCATCGCATTCTTATGTATTACGTTCTTATGCGAGATTGTGGAATCCACAGTGTGGATATGCCTTTAGAATTGTTTAAGAAAATAATTATACTGTAATATATTATTAATAGTTTACAATTTATAATTTTATAATAAAGTTTAGTTATTCTTAGATAAATAACGATAAAATTAAAATATCTAAATACAATAATCGAATATCTAAATCTACTTATTGATTTACCCCCGGGTACAAAAGGAAATACCTTTGAATCACAGTAACCTTCCAAATAGCTCTAAAGAATTTAAGCGATAAAAAAATACTATAGAACTGATAAGAAATGATTTAACTGTTATATTTAATAATAAATAACATTTATAGTTATATAGTTATGTTAAATATGTGAAAAACTATGCGTACACACAGAAATATAATTCAATGAATCAAGGAAACATAATTTTTTTAAAAAAGACATGTATTTAATATATGAAATTATACATAAATCATGTAACATGATATACACGGTGTATTTGAAATAAAGTCCGAAATTTTAAGGACCGCCCCTGGTTAAAATAAGTACATGAAAATAATATACGAAGATATGCCTTATTAAGATTAGTTCACGTGCAAAACCTCGTTGCTATATATTAAAAGTTCCTGTGTTATTAAATAAAAACCGAATTTTTTAGCCACTTAGCGTTACTCCCTTACGACGAATTTTTAGACATTAACTTATTGTCATATTTTCTGATGTAGAATCAACAATTAAAATATCGGACCCTATTTCAAATACACCGTGTATATCATAATTACATACCGGGTGAGTTTTATTTATGTCCACCCGCAAAATTAAGATTAATCTTCATTAGATGAAAACGAAAGGTGATTTATATAATTTTACATTGGCTATTGACGGGTTAATTTTGTTTATTTCACTTCCGATTTTGCCAAAAGTGGCATAAATATGTTTTTTTTTTAAAACACCCTGTAATTTTTTACTTTTATGAATTCAGCCGAAAATTGTATGAATAAAAAACTGATTATTGGTATATGATAGTTTGGATACATATTATACATTGATACATAACTTTTTGTTGTCACGTCGTCGAAAAAAAAAAGGTTCTTGTCACAATTCTTTTTCTTCTTCTTCTTCTTCTTCTTCTTCTTCTTCTTCTTCTTCTTCTTCTTCTTCTTCACGGCATCGCATTCTTATGTATTACGTTCTTATGCGAGATTGTGGAATCCACAGTGTGGATATGCCTTTAGAATTGTTTAAGAAAATAATTATACTGTAATATATTATTAATAGTTTACAATTTATAATTTTATAATAAAGTTTAGTTATTCTTAGATAAATAACGATAAAATTAAAATATCTAAATACAATAATCGAATATCTAAATCTACTTATTGATTTACCCCCGGGTACAAAAGGAAATACCTTTGAATCACAGTAACCTTCCAAATAGCTCTAAAGAATTTAAGCGATAAAAAAATACTATAGAACTGATAAGAAATGATTTAACTGTTATATTTAATAATAAATAACATTTATAGTTATATAGTTATGTTAAATATGTGAAAAACTATGCGTACACACAGAAATATAATTCAATGAATCAAGGAAACATAATTTTTTTAAAAAAGACATGTATTTAATATATGAAATTATACATAAATCATGTAACATGATATACACGGTGTATTTGAAATAAAGTCCGAAATTTTAAGGACCGCCCCTGGTTAAAATAAGTACATGAAAATAATATACGAAGATATGCCTTATTAAGATTAGTTCACGTGCAAAACCTCGTTGCTATATATTAAAAGTTCCTGTGTTATTAAATAAAAACCGAATTTTTTAGCCACTTAGCGTTACTCCCTTACGACGAATTTTTAGACATTAACTTATTGTCATATTTTCTGATGTAGAATCAACAATTAAAATATCGGACCCTATTTCAAATACACCGTGTATATCATAATTACATACCGGGTGAGTTTTATTTATGTCCACCCGCAAAATTAAGATTAATCTTCATTAGATGAAAACGAAAGGTGATTTATATAATTTTACATTGGCTATTGACGGGTTAATTTTGTTTATTTCACTTCCGATTTTGCCAAAAGTGGCATAAATATGTTTTTTTTTTAAAACACCCTGTAATTTTTTACTTTTATGAATTCAGCCGAAAATTGTATGAATAAAAAACTGATTATTTTTTTTACCTTCTTAAGCTTAAACTAATATTAAAATAAAATTTTGATTAGTGACATAGAATTAGAGCTAAAATAACAGTTTTTTGTCCAAAACTCCGTTTTTTGTCCAAAAGTCCAATTTTTTAATGTCCATGTAAACTTTATTTGTATAGTTATTTTCCGCTATTTTTTCTTATGCAAAATTTATAATTTACTTTAAACATTAAGTAAGGGGATATCCACAGGCTCGCATAACAACGTAGTACATAAGAATGCGATGCCGTGTTTGGCTTGAAGTGCCGCCATGTATCTTGTAAGCCAATCACGGTACCGCATTCTTATGTACTATGTTGTTATGCGAGCTTGTGGATATGCCTTAGGTAAAAAAAAAGTAAATTATGTCTAACTAGTTATTCGGCAAAATGGGAAGTGAAACAAAAAAAAATAATCCGCCATTTTATAGGCAATGTAAAATTGTATAAATCACCAAAGTTTCCTTTTTTTCGAATTAAGATTAATCTTAATTTTAGGGGTGGACATAAATAAAACTTGCCCGATATGCAGGATGATTCGTAAACACATTCCAATAAAAATATGTACAAAAACGGCTTTTAAGGGAGCTACCTCCCTTCAAAGTTGGGCTCCAAAAGTTCAGTTTTTCTTTAATAAGTCACTAACTCAGCAACTATTTGAGATATAGTAACACGTTATAGTTTGACGCACGGATCTGTGGCTACGGAAATTTGTTTGGAATGTGTGTGCAAGTGGGAGGCCCTATGTAGGCACGCCTTATAACGCTCTTGACGGAAAGAAGATAACGGGGATGATTCCTCCCCCTTACGTCGCAGACTTTCTTTCATGAGGAGAACTATATCTAACCTTAATAAGGCCTATCATCCTATGTTATTTTCATCTAACCAAAGGCGTAGGAAATCGGGGCGTTATCACAATTTTGTCCCAAACTTTTTTGTAGTTTCGTTATTAATGAAAATACATAAAAACTTACTCCTGTTGTAATACCATAGGATTAACCGTTTTCGAGAAACATACATTTTAATCTAAAATTTTGCATTTCGAAGAACAAAAATTAAACAATTTTAAAAACCGAAAATTTAAAAATATTCCATACATGTAGGTAAACCTCTGCCCCTTTAACAATGGTGCAAATGGTTAAAAGACCGTAACTCCCTAAGGCTGATTTTTGGAAGTGAGGAATCTAACATTGCATTAACGTATGATGTAATGGTGTTCCACAGGGAAATAAAGAGCTAACGCTGCACCAAGTCGCATTTTAGGGATTTTCAGTCGTATTTTTAGTAGGGCTAATCATTTTAATATAAAAAATATTAATTTTAATATGGCCTAAAAGGAAGTATAACGTCAATTGAATTAATGTTCATTTAATTTGCTGTATGCTTTGCATGTAAACAACGTAATCATGTAATTTTTGCCTAACAATGCACTGTGTCTGGAAATGAAGATTTTGTTCAACTTTCGAACCACCCAAGTTATTATTTCATAGCTCTATAATAGAGCTAGGAAAGATCATTTAACCCTGTATAGATCAGACCCATACCCATAAAAAATAATAGTTATCCGTGTTTTTTTTTTATTTGGTTTGCCAAAATGTGATTTATTATTTATTTTTTTATTTTTTTTTTGGAAGCAAGGAAGGATTAAAGTTGGTATTTTTTATATAACTATTATTATATTATTCACAACGCCTGCGCTAGAATATTATACGGTAGTTTCGAATTTCCCAAAATCGCCAAAAAACTTCATAGACAAAACATTCTTAGATACAAATGTTTTTCATGAAAAAATAAGAAACTGAAAATGTCCGTCTGTCCGTCTGTCTGATGTCACGTTTTTTGTAGACACGATAACTTAAGAACGAATCATCCGATCGACTTCAAATTTTCAGGAAAATCAAGTTCTATGAGGGGAAGATCCCTATTGGTTTTCAAAGTAATTCCCCCAAAAACAAAAAAGTTATTAAACTTTTTTTTAAAATAAAAATTTTTTTAAAAAAAAATTCAATTTTTTTTCGTTTTTCGCGAAAAGAAAATCGAAAAAAAAATGGAAAAATAAAATAAAATTGAATTTTTGTTAAAAATAATTTTTTTCAAGTTTTTTTTTCTATAATTTACTTTCAATACAATTTTTTTATGTTTTTATAATTATTTCTGTTTTAGACCCCGCGGTTTAGTGTATAGGAAAATATAACATACCAAAAGCAAGAAAAAAAAAGTTCTACTATGTCAAGTTCATTTTTTTGTAAAAGTAATTAATCACGCGCAAATTGCGCAAAAATATATCCTTTTTTTTTTCAATCCTTTCTTTAAAAAAATTTAAAACGATTCGTCAGGGTTTTTAGAATACAAGATACAAGATACAAGATTTTTTATTGGCGTCTCAACATACATGTTATGCGCAAGTCATAAATAAAAATATAAATTGAATTAACAAGACATGTTAAAAATTAATATTATTACAGGACAAAAACTCGTCTACACTGTAAAATGCTTTTGATATTAAAAATTTTTTTAACCTCCTTTTATAACTATTCAAAGGAATATGTAGTAAACTTACAGGTAATTTATTTAAAAACTTCGGTCCATAAAAGTTTATTCCGTTTCTACTAGATTTAAGTCTTAAATAATTTGTTCTTATTTCTCTTGACTGACGTGTACGATGATAATGTACATCTTGACCAGTAATATAGTTTGTCTGATTTTCAAAAATATGAAGAAGACAAGTGTATATATATAGCGATGGGAAAGTCAACAATTCTAAATTAATAAAACATTGTTTTACATCATCGCGATATCCTAAATTGCTAATTATCCTTATAACCTTTCTTTGCAAACCAAAAACCCTGATGGCACCAGAGGCATGTCCCCAATTTATCAGACCATATTGCATATTTGAGCAAATTAATGCATGATATGCAGTTTTTAAGATGTTTTGTGTAACAATACCACTAAGGCATCTAATTACAAATATGTTCTTTGATATTTTTTTTGATAAAAAGTCCACATGATGATCCCAAGACAGTTTGGCGTCAAGGTGTAGACCAAGAAACTTGGCATACTCCGGGTTTACAAATCCGTGTAAGGGCCTATGTGTAAAAATCATGTTTAATGTTTTATTTGTGTTAAGAGCAAGCGAATTTGAACTAAACCAATTTTGCGCGAGGGACTGAGTTATATGCATATGCTGCTGAAGCAAGTCTAAATTAAGATTTTTTTGAAAAAACGTTGTGTCATCGGCGAAGAGAATGGACAGTGCATCTCCCACGCCTAAGTAAATGTCATTGACAAAAATTAAAAACAGGATTGGGCCAAGCACCACTCTCTGCATTTAATATATCTGACTTTTTATTATTTATAGTTGTGTATTGACGGCGGTTTGATAAGTATGATTTTATTAACATAAGGCTTAGTTGATTAAATTTATAATATTTAAGTTTTTCTATTAATACATCTGGAGGCATGCAATCGAAGGCCTTTTGTAGGTCGCAAAGTGTTACACCGGCGTATTCCCCTTCCTCCATTGCACCTATAATAAGGTTGGTTAAATCGGCTACGGCCATGTTGGTTGATAGACCTGCTCTAAAACCGTATTGTCTTGAGTAAAACAATTTGTTAACTTCAAAATATTGTGTTATTTGGTTTTTCAATGCACTTTCAAATAATTTTGATAAAATTGGTACAATCGAGATTGGCCTAAAATTATTTTCTTCAATTTTTCCTCCCTTATGTATAGGTACTACCTTACTAATTTTAAGGATATCCGGGAATAGCTATTGAAGCTCTATATAGTTATGAAATAATATATTTGGGTTATATTAAAGTTAAACTAAATTTTTATTCCCCGACACCGTGCATGGTAATGATCTTGAATTGTTAAAGGTAATTATTACAAAGAAAAACATTTCCTATACCTACATACTAGCAAATTTATCTTTTTTGAATTATGATATTTTGTTTTTTTATGTAACATGAAAACCTATTGTTTTTCTTTATACCGCATGGGTTATAAAATAAGCTTTTATATATTTAACTTAAGTTATGGTATTTTTTTTATTTTTTTGTGAGAAACTTTTTTTCCGTATGAAAAATTTTAATAAATAATTATTTTTTAGAAAAAAAAAATTGAAGACAATTTGTTTTTATTTAGCAAACATTTCTTTTTAGTACCTCTGGTGGTACCTATTTATTTTGTCAATATTAGAAAAGGGAATTGAAATGATAAAGACTTACAACTAGTTTCAGAGCGGTTAAAAAATAATAAATTACAATAAAATGCATCGTTTTTCCACTGGACCCTTCATATATTTTCAGCTCTTAAAATGGCATTGGCCCGCGGAGGCATGGGTGGGAATTTTTTTAAAAGGAAAAGGGGGTAGTGTGATACGTCATTTTAAAGCTTATGAAATTCTCTATTTGTCAATATATTATTTATTTTTTTTAGACATTTTTTTGGGTTGGGTTTAAAATCGAATTGAAAATGGGAATTTTCGTCAATTTTTTAACCTTTTAAACAATTGTTGAAAAATTATTTATATATTATACCTACATTATTTCCTGTTGCAAAAACGTAAACTATATATACTTATAAACTAATTTTAGTTGAAATAAATAAAAATTTGCAAAAAAAAATGTTTAAAGAATTAAAAAATACATATATAATTAAATAGATTTTTTTAAGCTTTAAAATAATTTACCTATCACACGACTCCCTCCTCACAATTAAATACTATATTAAAGTACTAGTTTCAGAACATACGTTTTTAGCGCACGAGTACAAGTTTTCTAAAGTACTAGTGCGCTAAAAACGTGTTATGAAACGAGGGCTTTATACAATTTTTTCTATTTTGCTCTAAAATTAAAAAAAAAAACTTACATATAAATTGATGACTGATTTAGGGATTTTTGTTTTGGATTGGCAATACAGTTTACACCATGTTTAAAATTCTAAGAACAAATTATATTTTGATATATTTTATAGTCATCTCTTCTCTTTTTTACTGTAATTAACCAAGCCACAATTTTAACATGGTAAAAATAACCTAAACACAAAATGTTGTAGAAAATTCAACTTTAAAGCGACATTGACATTTGCACGGAAAACGTCAAGCGATAAGCCAGGTCTGTTGCCAACCCAAAAGAACGAAAAGTACAGACCTCTTATAGGCCTATAAGAACACGCAAAATGCGTGTGATTATGAGCTTATAAGAGTCGCAAAATAGAAAAAAAAATGTTTCCCTATACCATACATTTTAAGTGCTGAAAATATCAAATGCAAAAAGATAGTTTGAGTTGTCTTATTTTACGACAAAAAAAATTAAAATTTAAAAAAAAGAAAAAAATTTAAATTTTTTTTGTGTTTTTCAAAAAAAAAAATTGTCTCACTTCAGGAAAGTTATCTAAACAGTGTCTTATGATTTCCAACGCGATTTCGCTACTGTATTCCGTGATTCTGCTGACCAACTTTTAATTAAATTAAAAAAAAGTTGATACCCCTAACTAAATTTCGACCTCAATTCCACCCGTCAGAGATTATTTTGTGATACTTTTTTTGAACTCACACAACGCTTGAACAAACAGTTTTTTTCAAAAGGACTCTTTTTCCAGTTGATTCATCGAAGAAGGTTACAATCACAGAGATGTTGCCATTCGGATGGGTGCCATTTAAAAAATCGCTAAAAATTTGGACTTTTTTTTAATCCCTTAATTTTTTCCACTAGTGTATTATTATATATATTTATGGCTATTATTGTGCTAAATGTTTTTAACCTATTTTTGTTATCAACATTATTCGATTTTTTTTTTAATTTTTTTAAGCAATTAATAAAATCTAGATAAAATAATACAAAATGTGTATAAAATCTAATATAATAAATGTTTAACATTTTGGTGAAGGGGGTACCCTCTCGGCCTTTTGCAACTAAAAAAAAAACAGATTAATTTTTTTGCAACTAACTTAATAAATAGTCTAATTTAGTTTTTTTTATAAATAGCACAAAAAATGTTTTCTTATCCTACATCCTAAACGTCGCAAAATCTTTCTCTTAAAGGTCTAATTAAATTTTGGCCCCGGAACACCGTGTAGCACTCCGTTAATTACGTCACGCTCTAGGGGAGGGAGTAAGCTCTAGCATGACAAGGCGTGATAAATGGGTTGGAAATAACACCCCACCATGCGTCCCGCTAAAATTTTGATTTTTTTTAATTAAAAAATTTAAACATTATAAATAACTATCTATTACACTAGGCAACACGGTTTCTTGCCCTCATATGTTTTTTAACTAATTTTGGGCCGCTGAAACCGAATCTGGCCTCAGAATATTTCTATTACATAAGTTATCTGAGAAAAATGAGATAAAAATGTTAAAAAATCATTATTTTATCCCTCTTTTGTTCTAAAATCATGGGATATAAAAATATTCCGAGGACTAATTTAGATTCGGCGACTCAATATTAGTTATTAAAAATACCCAACTTAAAACATGGAAACTTCAAATTCATAGGTAGAATAAATAATAATAATACTATTTATTAAATAGGGATATTATGAAAAAAATTATAAAAAAAATGGATAATGTGACAAAACTAAGGACAAGCTTATCGCCACCTACTCATGCTAGAAATTGTCAAAAATCATTACTAGGGGGTCAAAAATGAACTAAAAAAATGTTACAATATGGTTCTTGACGTGTTGGATTTTTTTAAGGTCAAATTTGGATTCTGCACCTTTAAATTGAAGAATAATATTTTTTTTGGGCTCGGGAAAAAATTTTACACTGTGTACTTTAATTTTGTTTCTTTTTAATTTATTTACTTTTTCCCGATAAGCTAAGCAAAACAAAAAAATATTTGTATAAATATTTTTGTAGAGAATTTTATAAACTACAAATTAAGTACTATAAAATTTTTATACAGATTTGAAAGTTTTTCCACAAAAGAACAATTAAGTAAACTCTGCACTTTCATTTTAAGACTTTTATTTTATTTTTTGCTTACTTACTCTGACAGTAGGTCCTTGGCATATATATATATTTGAGTTTCTCGTATTTTTTTTAATATACCCTAAAATTTTCAAAATCCTACTCTTTTTTTAAGATTTTGAAAAAAAGACGTCATTATTTCCTGGACTTATATCTCAAAAATTGCTGAAATTTTTCTAAGGTCAGATTCGGTTTGTACGCCCTCGAATTAGTGAGAAAAATTTACTTTCCGATCGGGGCAAAAAAAAAGTTGAGATTTGTTGCCTAGTGTTATTAATAAATAAATTAAGAATTGGCAGTATACTGGTACCTATATGAAAATATAAGGAGAGGGTCAAAACGTAAATAAATACGGTCTACACTCTTTACCGACATCTTTCGAAAAAAAAAAAAAGACTTGAGATACATTTTTTATAACGCATATGTATTTAAATTGGATAATAGTCACGTGGGGTCCCCTACCAAAATCTGCAAACGTAGGGTGACCATTTTGTTACAAATTTGATTTAGTATTATCTATTGTCCGCTTTGACAAACAACAAAACAAAAACAAAAACCGTTACGATGTATAGGTAGAAAAAAAATAAACATTTTCAAAAAAATGAAGGCTGCTAAATTTCCGGTTAACAGTTCTGGAAAAGAATCGCTGCATTACGGATTTCTGACGTTTCTAGATACTATTTTTTCCGCTGTCATTATCGCACCATGTGTGGTAGGGTATTGGAGGTCCGTCTGGGCTCTTATGGACATTTACGTGTACCCAGAAAACGATACAATTAGTTCAGTAATATCGATAACTATAGGAATATGTGGACATTTATTTTTCACGGTCTTCCAAAAAGTGTTCGAAACGTACTTTCACCCGGACAAAAACCGAATTTTGTTTTACATAGTGTCTCGATTGTATACAGTGTGTTATGCGTTTGTCTGTGTGAACGGTTGGAGAGGGCCGTGGCAAATTTTGACATTGCACACGAAAACTGAATTAATGACAGTCTGTGCAACTACGTTAGTTGGGGTTGTGGCTCTTACGGCCATTCGAGCGTTGCGGAATGTTTCTTCGCCCCCATTTGCGGTGGCAATGGACTATGCGAATGGATATTTTGACGTTCAGACCATGTTTCGCGTTTCGGTAAGTTAAACCTACTAACTTACCAAGGTTTAAACGAAAACACGTTTTAAACCAGAAAACACGTGTATTTATTTACATTACTTTACGGTAAAAGCGGTACATAACTTGTAGGAGAGCCATTTTTATTTCATTATTTTCTTCCGGCTCTATTATATATATTACTAGGTTCCGGATCCGGTACCTTTGGGCGCTTGAAGCTCCAAAAGCTGTGGCAATGAGCTTCCAATAAATCTATTTTTAACTTGCCTAGCCATATACATTACCTTTATTACATTCAGTTTAAGCTATTTTCATAGTTATACACAATTATTCTAGGGCCAAGAGGTAAGAACAGTCTTTAAATAGCGCCTTGGATATACCGGGTGTCCCAACTCTATTTACCCAGCGATTTTCTCGTAAACTAAAAGAGATAATCAAGTTCTGAGAAAACCATTTTAAATAAGACAACTTAAACTATCTTTTAGCATATATTTGATACTTTCACTCTTGAAATGTGGGCACGGGGGCATAGAGGGACTTTTTTTTTAAACGGAAAGGGCGGTCGTGTGATACATAATTTTAAAGCTTGTAAAATTCTCCATTTAACTATATTTTTTTTTGGTTTTACATAGTGTCTCGATTATATACAGTGTGTTATGCGTTTGTCTGTGTGAACGGTTGGAGAGGGCCGTGGCAAATTTTGACATTGCACACGAAAACTGAATTAATGACAGTCTGTGCAACTACGTTAGTTGGGGTTGTGGCTCTTACGGCCATTCGAGCGTTGCGGAATGTTTCTTCGCCCCCATTTGCGGTGGCAATGGACTATGCGAATGGATATTTTGACGTTCAAACCATGTTTCGCGTCTCGGTAAGTTAAACCTGCTAACTTACCAAGGTTTAAACGAAAATACGTTTTAAACCAGAAAACACGTGTATTTATTTACATTACGGTAAAAGCGGTACATAACTTGTCGGAGAGTAATTTTTATTTCATTATTTTCTCCCGCCTGTATTATATATATATATATATATATATATTGCTAGGTTCCGGATCCGGTTCCTTTGGGTGCTAGAAGTTCCAAAAGCTGTGGCAATGAGCTTCCAATAAATCTATTTTTAACTTACCTAGCCATATACATTACCTTTATTACATTCAGTTTAAGCTATTTTAATAGTTATACACAATAATTCTAGGGCCAAGGGGTAAGAACAGTCTTTAAATAGTTCCTTGAACATACCGGGTGTCCCAACTCTATTTACCCAGCGATTTTCTCGTAAACTAAAAGAAATAATCAAGTTCTGAGATAACCATTTTAAATAAGACAACTTAAACTATCTTTTAGCATATATTTGATACTTTCGCTCTTGAAATGTGGGCAGGGGGCATAGAGGGACATTTTTTTAAACGGAAAGGGCGGTCGTGTTTGGTCGTGTCAAAATTTCTCTAAAAAATCAAACTATTTTTTAAAAATTACTAATTTTATGATGACAAAACGTAAATTATACTTTTAAACTAATTTTAATTGACATAAATAAAAAATTTCAAAAAAAACTTAAAAATCGGATTTTTTAGCACAAAAAATTAAAAAATCAAAACCTTAAAAAAATTGTTTAGAAAATTAAAAAATATACAGTTCAATAGAGAATTTCATTTGCTTTAAAATGATGTATCACACGACCCCCCTTTTCATTAAAAAAAATCCCCCCATGCCCCCTGCCCACATTTTAAGAGCTGAAAGTATCAAGCATGTGCTAAAAGATAGTTTAAGTTGTCTAATTTAAGATGGTTTTCGCAGAACTTGATTATCTCTTTTAGTTTTCGAGAAAATCGCTGGGTAAATAGAGTTGGGACACCCGGTATATGACATATATGTTATACTCAGTTTTCTAAAGAAATGAGAATTTATGAAATTACATTTTAATTAAATGAAAATTGCTTTGAATTTATAGTATTGACATATGTCAAATGAACTTTTAAAAGTCTGTTTTTACCACTTGGCCCGCTGAATAATTGTGTAAAACTGTGTAAATCTTTTTTTTTTTGAGTATTGGTAGGATTGTTCTTTTTTGTGCGATGTGAAGAGTTTAATAATAAAGTTATATAGAAAATTAAAAAGGTGTAGCCAAACCTAAGATTCGAACCTGGATACCTGGATTTTAAACCCGGGTTTAGTAGTTTAGTACTGACTAAGCTAAAGAAAAATGAAAAATCGGTGTTTAAGTATGGCCTATTAAATTTTCACCAATTTTTTTTTTTTAATTTTTCAGAATATTGGCAGATTTTTTTTTTATTTTTAAATTGGTCCTTGATAATAAAAGTAAATTTTCCCAAAAAAAAAAAAAACGTCAATCGTACTTTTCCTTCAGTTATCGTGTTTAAAAAAAAAAAAAAACGTGACGGACGGACAGACGGACTTTTTCAAAGTTTCTTATTTTTCCACAACACATTTGTATCGAAGAATTTTTTTTCTAGAAGTCTAGGACGTTTTTTGGCGATTTTGGAAAAATTTGAAACTACGGTAATATATAGATACTCTTTTTCAGACGCTCTCTTAGGGCTCATTTCCGGTCCAATTTTAATTCGAACTATATTAATTTTATATTTTTGGATGTAGAATCATGCCTTAAAATTCTAAAACCTTTTACTAAATCACCCTACAACATCTGAAATGGAGGCCCTCGCATTCCAACAAATAACGCGTTACGCGTGGAACTCTAAACTTTGGCAAATTTCATTTATTTAAGGAATATATTCTTAATCACTTGATATGGGAACTTTTATTATGGTTTAAATTTTATTGGTAGACAATAAGTTTAAATTTTAGTGCCATATCGTCGTATTACCTTAACTACCTCGTATCTCCAAAAATTCGATTTTCGGTTTTTTGCACTAATCAATTCTGTACATGATTAGTAATGACCTAAATAAAGTCCTAATTTAAAACTCCAATTAGTTTATAAGTTATGTGGATGTAATTACCTCGTATCTCCTTACTACTTAAAATAAATAACTACCTCGTATCTTCAATATTAGGCCTAGCAAATAAGGAATTTCCCATAGGTGAAAATATCTAAGAAGATAAAACTTTGCATGCTTATGTATTTGGATGCGGAAAATATACTGGTGAAGTAAAAAAAGACCTACCACCCCTCCATCTCACCCCCAGTGGTGAAAAATATCCCTTTTATCGTTTTTTTTTTCTTAAAATGTTTATAAAATTTATATCTAGGGGCTTCTAGGATCGTTTAAGCTAAATTTTATAAAACAAACGTTAATCCACCCCCGGCTTACGGGGTGTACTTTTTTTTAAAATATATACAATATTTTCGTGTAAATTTGTGTGGGGGGTTTCGAGGTAGCTTAAACTGAATCTGATAATAAAATTTTTCTGACTTCACCCCCGAAGGTAGGTGGGGGTGATAATTTTAAAATGTTTGTAATATTTTAGTCATAATTGGTATAAGGGGTTTTTGAGGTCGCTTAAACTAAATCTTAGAATAAAAATAATCTTACTTTAACCCCTGAGGGGCGGGGGGTAGTTTTCGTGAAAATTGGTATATTGGGGTTTTCGAGATTTATGAAAGTGAATCTGATAAGAAAAATGGTCTAACTTCACCGCCTTGGGGCAGGGAGTAATAATATTTAATTATATACAATATTTTTTGCCATGTTTTGTGATTCCACTTAAATTTTAGAACAAAAATTATGTAATTCCACCTTCTGAGGGACGAGGGAAAGTTTTCGTAAAAATTGGTATGTGGGGGTTTTAGATGCCACTGAATATGAATCTGAGAATATAATACTTATAAGTGAAAATATATTACCCCTAAGATGGTTTTTCACCCCTCTTTTTTTATCTCAATTCGTAATTTTTAAATTAGATAGGTAATTCTTTCATATAAAGTCCAAACCAAAAAGAGTTTTTCATCAGATTCAATTTCAGCAACCTTAAAAACGCCTATATGGCAACTTTAAAATTTTTGTAAAAGACCCCAATGTTCACCAAAAACAATCCAGAGCGAGAACTTTTGGTAAAATATATGTATGCCAAAATTCATGTCTCTAGATTAAAGCGTACTTAAGTTAATTTCCCGGACAGACCGACCGATCGACCGACCGACCGATCGACTGACAATTTTTTTTGCTCGAAATTCATTTATATTGATATAAAACGTCATAAAACTCAAAAAGACGCAAAAAGCAACTTTGAAAATTTTTGCACCAATACAAGGCTTCCCTAACTTTTGAAAATTTTCAAAATCGGAAAGCAATAATCACCCCCTTCCCCTTAGGGTGGAGTTAGAAAAATTTTATTATCAGATTCACTTTTAGCAACCTCAATAACCCCTTTATTCACGAAAATTACCCCCGCCCCCAGGGGGAGGGTTTGTTACAATTTACCCCCCCCCTCCGGGGGTGGAGTTGGAACTTTTTTATTATGATATTTAGTTTTAGCTACCTCAAAAACCCCTATATACCAACTTTTACAAAAATATTGTAAACATTTTAAAATAATCACCCCCACGGGAGAAGTTAGAAAAAAAATTATCATCAGATTCAGTTAAAGCAACCTGAAAAAGTCCAATATACTATTTTTTACTAAAATATTGTAAATATTTAAAAATTACATGCCTTAAATATTTCACAGTTTTTAATTGAGCAACCTCGTATCTCCAGTACAGGGTTACGACTTGGAAATAATAGTTACTGTAACTAACTCGTATCTCCAGAATTCTAATTTTTGACTCACGTAACTAATAATTTTGCAATCTTTTATGCTTGAAGGGTCTACAAGGAATAACTACACTTATATTTGTCTATATTACAATAAAAAAAATAAGAATTTTAAAGTTAACCGGTTTTTTGTGTCCCCTGAAAACCTGTGAATTTGGAGATACGAGGTAGTTAAGGTAACACGACGATATACGGAAAAAATGGCATACAAAACTAATAGGAATAACAGGAACAGAAACAACAGTAATCTGAAATTAGGTGTGCAAGCAAGTGTTTTTTTTGCAATGCCCTACACTGATAAAAATATTTGTAAGAATATTGCCAACGTTATGTGAGTTTTCCAGAACATATTCTGTATAATTTCATAATAAATTATGTGAAATAAAATATTACAAAACATATTCTGTAAAAAATTATGTGAAATAAAATTTCACAGAACATATTCTGTAAAAATGTATGTGAAATAAAATTTTACAGTACATTGTGTAATAATCACATAACGTTGGCAATATTTTTGCTTACGTTATCTTCTGTGAATAAGCCACGCCAAAAATTACATAATATATTATGTAAAAATACATTATATATTATGTGAAACTTAAAAATTACATAATAAGTTATTGTGTGATTGTGTGATTTTTATCTGTGTATTGGTTTGCATTGCCAAGTCATTTAAACTTAATCTCTGTTCAGGATCAGCATGTAAAAAAAACTTCTCAAACAACGACTTAATCACAGATTTTTGTTTCAGGTAGGCGAAAAAAAGGTCCTGTATATATTAGACTGCCTGTTCTCAGTACTCGTAGTAGGTACTTTAGTTGTATTTGTGTGGAGAGGAGCCTGGGTCCTGATGGATATATTTTTGTTTCCTGGAGATGAAGTACTTTCATCGTGGGGAAGCCTGGTAAGTAATTTTTTGTTCTTTTCGCTTATGCGTTATTGTTCGACACACGGATGTGTGGCTATTGAAAATATGTGTGGAATGTGAGTGAGTCTCACTTGCACGCACACACGCTTATAACGTAAAGAAGAGAGCACGCTGTCCGTTCGGTGATACCTCCCCCTTGCGTCAGAGCTTTTCTACCGTGTTGATGTCTATATTATAACTTGTCGGATCGAAGTATTCCTCTTTACCAGTATACCGGGGACTAGCAAAAATTATAGCCCCGGTTAATGACCGGTACTTCCAGGTTCGGACGGTGCTATGAGGGGCTAAGGCAACCGCCACACATAGGTAAAAAATTCAAAAAAAAAAAACGGAAAAACTCATGATTCGTCGAAAGATGAATATTTATAAACCATTTAGTGTCCTCTATATACATTATTTGAAAATGTTTGAGGTCTTGCTTAAAAAATTAAATTTAAGTGGCACATTGCATATACAATATCTTACACTTATTTTTTTAGGGCTGTATTTTTTTAAATTTTAAAATATACTACAGACCAATATCGGTTAGGCCACTTCTGTCAAAAATTTATGAAAAAGCTTTAAAAAAACAAATAATAAATTATTTTGAAAATAACAATCTTTTTAACAGTTCACAGTTTGGTTTCCGCAATTCAAAATCAACAACTGATGCAATTATTAAACTAGTGGATATCATAGTGGACGGTTTTGAGTCATTGGATTACATTGGCACAATTTTATGTGACCTATCCAAGGCTTTCGATTGCGTCTGCCCCAGGATACTTAGAGTAAAATTAAAAAGTTATGGTTTCTCGGATATTGCATGTGACTTGATATTGTCATATATTTTAAACAGAAAACAAATAGTTACAGTTAACAGTACTACATCTGTGGTAGAAGAAATTAATATAGGTGTCCCTCAGGGCTCTGTATTGGGTCCTGTAATATTTTTAATTTACTTTAATGATGTTGTTCGCTGCGCGCAAAATACTGAGTATATCCTATTTGCGGACGATACCACGTTATTAAGGCAAAGCAAAGACTTAAAATTATTACTGGGTGATTTGGGACAGACGCGGTTGGAGGCCTTGGAGTGGTTTGCTTCGAACAAACTTAGTCTTAATGCTTCAAAGACAGAAACTATGGTATTTACCCTAAGAAACTTATGTAATCATGTTAATCCAGACTCGGTGCGCTTTCTTGGTGTGTATCTGGACAGTGGATTAGTTTGGAATAAACACATAGAATATATGGCCTCATCTTTATCCAAATATATATTTGCTCTACGTAACCTTGTTGGTGTAGTTTCGATGTCTGTTCTCAAAACGGTTTATTACGCATCAATACATAGTAGACTAAAATATGTTATATTTGTTTGGGGTCATGCTTCTTCTACAGAAAGGCTGTTTCGTTTACAACGAAGAGCTCTCCGTACCATGTTTGGTGCAAAATACAGGGATGATTGTACTCCTCTTTTTATACAGGCACAGATTCTAACTTTACCATGTTTATATGTATTGGAATGTCTGATTCATGTGAAGGTAAACATTGGTAGTTACAATAAAAATAATATAGTTTCTACAAGAAATAGTAATAATATAAAAATTGAGTATCTTAGATTAGAAAGGACAAGAAATGGGAAAAATTACTATGGCCCTACTGCTTTTAATGCACTCCCCACCAGTGTAAGATCTCTACCCCTTGGCAGATTTAAGGCAGAAATTAAATCGTTTTTTATAAAAAATCCATTTCATACTATAAATGATGTTTTAGTAAATTTAAAAAATATTTTATTGTAATTTTATGTAAATTTGTATTTTTGTACTTATTTATTGCATTTTGTATTTTATTGACGTGTGTAAGTTTTTTTGTAGCACAATAAATTATTCTTATTCTTATTCTTATTCTTATATGGGGTTTTGGAAAGGTATTATCTCCATGTGAGGTAAAAATTGATTTCACAGTCTGAAAACATGATAAATAATGTAGCTGGTAGTAAAGTAAAGCCAAAAATCGTTATAAAAAAGCCCATTCTACTTTGTATGTTTTATTGTTAGTATTTTTTTTTTTTTGATAAACAAAATTTCTCGGTTACCAGACCAAATAATTTCGCCAATTTGGTATTCAGCAAAAATATATAATTTTGTCTAAATTATATAAAAATACCTAGATATGTAACCTCAATGTCAAATATAATTATAAGCAAATTTTGATTTGTATATAAAATATTAAAATTGTCGTCCCCGTCCATAAAAAATGCACGCTATACCTATTTTAATAATTATTTATAATGATGTGTTTTCGAAACTTATTTTATTTTTTTTTAATAATTTTTTTAAGTCGGATACTAAAAATAAATCTAAAATTACCAATATTTCTTTCCGCATTTTTTTAACCTTATCAGGGTAGTCAAACTTTAATGCAAGGCATCAGATGTAATTAATTTGATCGATAAACAAACAAAAGTATACCTGTGCTATCAATAGGCTTATTTATACTTTTTCTGAACAGTAAATTTGCATTTTAGAACACATTAAACAAACATAATAATATTATAGCATATTATGCTAGAAAACCTTTTTTTTTTCAAAATTTAATTATATAATCAAACTTTAAATTTAAAAATTAGTTTCGCGCCAATAATCTTAACGTCATAGGTTAGAGTACGTAGAACGTGCTTGATAGTTAACTGCTATAATAATAATAATAATAATATATGCTTATTTTACATCACATAGTATCACATAGTAAAAATATGTACAGAAAAGCACTGAATGGAAAAATTGTCAGTATAAACAATTTCATTTTTACAAATAAAAAAAAACAGCAAATATAAATAACTCAAAATAATAAAACATCACAAACTTAAAAGAAACATACACACAAGCTTATTTTACATTTTAAAATATTAAAAAAATTTTGTTTTATACAGGTACAACCTAAAATAAGGAGAACAAAACTACTAAGCATGATTTTCAGGCCCACCAACATGATCAAAAAATTCTCTTACTGTATATGGCTCCAATTGACACAAAAAATCTGACAAATGTTTTTTAAAGTTTGTTTTGTAGGATTCTTTTTGTAATTAAGAGGGTAGTTTGTTGTAAAAACTTACTGCTGAATAAAAAGATCCCTTATTTATACCCAGGTAGCAAAATAACATGACATTCACGTGAAAGTCACGTTAATATGTGACATGTGATGTTAAGATTGTAGTCTCATTTAACAAGAATGTAGCATGGTGGGGATGTCCTAAGTCCGCCCCTAATAACATCACACAATGACATCCCAAAAATAACGTGTTTGTGACATCATAAATCCACATTCCTGTTATATCTAATATCTTATGGATGCCGTTACTGGTACTTTAATATTTAAATAATATCCTAGGATATTAGCTTTTTTTAAATAAAACCATTAAAAACGCCATAACCCTATAAAAAAAAATCGGATTTAAAATCAATCAGTAATTAAAACAATCACAGATTGAAACAGATAGATTCTAAATACGAAATTGCAGATTAAGCGGAGAATATATTCCTTTAATCCGTGTCCGTGGTCTTGAGAAGCCCGGCAGAGCGCCCTATCCATTGGAAATCGTATAATGTGTATACAATTTCCTTATAATAATTTACTCTATCAACATCATCTTATATCGATTTTTTTGCTTCGAACGTCGGTGAGAAGCAAAATAACATGACATTCACGTGAAAGCCACGTTAATATGTGACATGCGATATATTCACAGCGTTGCTAAATATTTGTTATTAAATAACATGGTTGTCACGTTACACGTGTTACGTTGCAAATGTGATGTTAAATACATGTTATTTTTCAATATTATGTGATGTTATGATTTAGTTTAAAAATACACCCAAAAGTGATGTTAATTTCTTGTAATATAACATCCCTTGTTACCTGGGTATAGTCGATTTCATCAAGCAAGATAGTAAATTAAAAATCGCACAGTGAATAATTTCAAAACAGATTCGAATATTGGATGTGCGAATATACTGCGTAGTTTATTTTATAAAACATAACTATATTCTATACATAAACATATACGATTCAAACCAAATATTTACTGTGCGATTTTTAATTTACTATCTTGTTTGAAAACACAGACTATAGCTATTTATTGATTGAAGTTAATTTATTTTGGTAGTCACTTTGACCTAACCTAGAAAATACATCAGTGAAAAAAAAATCTGGTTGGGGTAACCAGATTAATAGCTAAATACGGCCTAACTGGTTTTCTGGTTGCTGTAATCAGAAACCTGGTAAGGGCAACAATACAACTTGTGATTACCAGAAACAAAACTTAGATTTTAACAATCTGATGACAAAACAATTTGCCTTGTTGCGCTTACCAGGTTTCTGGTTACAGTAACCAGAAATATAGTTGTTCCGTATTTCACTTTTTTTTCAGTGATGAAATTTATTTTCTCTATAGTTTGACCTCGAGTTTGACCGATACCGGTATTAATACCGGTATTGTGAAAAAAATAAATAATGGTAATTAGCAGTTGATTTTTATTAAATTTTAATAAAAATGAATATTCTAATAAACCAATAGAATATCTCTATTTATTCCTGAAATTCTTAAAATTCACAAAAAACTTCTTATTATTATTTAAAAAAGAAATATTTTTAAAAAATTAGAAATATAAATTTAAATAATAAAAACATTTATAGTGTAATTTTTACACAAAAATTTATAATAAAACAAAATTAAACATAATTAGTCATTTAAATATTAGTTCTAAGAACGTTTAAGAACCATTTATGCAAAATGCACGACATGGTATAATAAGGGACAAAATATAATATATTTTGTATATTATACAACGGTGAATTTGAAATAGAGGTGATTCTACATCAGAAAATAGGACAAAAAGTTTCTATAAACATATTATGTCTAAAAATGCGTCGTAAGGGAGTCTCTTTGGAAGTGGCCAAAGAATTCGGTTTTTATTTAATTAGGAACCCTTTGAGATACAACAACAAGGTTTTGCACGTAAACTAATGTTAATAAGGCCTATCTTCGTTTGTTACTTTCATGTACTTATTTTAACCAGGGGTGTGCGAAACGGAAAGGCCTTATCAGTTTTTTCTCCAAAACTTTTTCTGTGTAACTTTTTTTAAATATGATTTTTTAGGTCAAAATACATAAAAAGGTACTCTATAGGATTAACCGTTTTCGAGAAAAATTATTTTTTCTCGAAAACGGTTAATCCTACAGTATTACAGAAAAATTACCTTTTATGTAATTTTAATACATAAACGGTTTTTGGGCAAAATACCAGTATTACTGTAATACTGATTTTTGGCCTAAGGGCTACCAATCTAAATTACTTAGAAAATTACTGCCCTAGACATTAGTTTATGAAGAAATAACATGAAATAGGGAAATCGTAATTGTTGTTACTTTATCTTCATACGTTTTAGTGTATGTATGTGGTTAAATCTAGAAGTCTCGTTAAAAATAACTCTATATGCGCCTTAAAAAGTCATAAAATATCATACGTTAAAGATTACTTTTATCTACTTACTCTTATATAAAATTGACCTTAATTCATTCAAATAAAACGTAATATTCTAATTTAAGAACAGTTCTTATAGGTCTAAATGAGTGTTTTTTTATTTCAAAAAATGCCATAAACGCGTATTTACATTTTAAATACTTTTACCCTCAAGACACCTAAAAACGTAGGACTATAATTATAAGGGAGACAGGGGACATAACATATATCTTTCCTTTTAAAAATTTAAAAAAGCTTGTAGTTTTTTCCGTGAACTACAGGTGTTAAACCTGTTACTTTTATTTCAGGGGTGTGGTACGAAGGTGACACACATAAGTTAAAAAAATTGAGTTGATTTATAAAATCAGCATATCAAAGTACTTGAAGTTTTAGATTTAAATATATACCACTAAACTCCTAATAACAAAACTTATTTTAAGCAATAAAATGTTATTGTTATAATTTTGTCCATACCTTAAAAACTAAAACCCTTATAGGATCGATCGGTTGTCCGTCCGTTCGTCCGTCTGTCACAGCTGTTTATCTCAGGAACTATATAAGTTATATAATATAACTTAGGAACCTGCAATTCGGAATAACCTTAGATTGTATTAACAAGAATTTAGTTCAGGTATAATTATTTTTTTAGAATTTTCTTTGTCAAAAATTCAAAATTTAAATTTTTTAGATCGAGTAAGTATCATATAAGAGGACACACATCTCAAAACTGTAGGTAAAAAAAAAACCCTACAAAATTTTCAAAAAGTGCCATGCTAATTTCAAAAACTGAGAAATAAAATTCTGAAAAAAATCATGGATGATAAAATTAAAATAAACTTTTAAGGAAACTATAGAGAAGTTGATCAGGGTGGTGTAAGGGGTCCAAAGAGATAAAAACCACATTTTTTATTTATAATTCGCTTACCAATCATCGTATAAAGATTAAACGAACAGAAACTCCAATAATCATAATTTTTTACAAAAAAATGTCTAATGCATTTTTGACCTACGACTAGAAATCTTAAATATACAGGCACGAAAAAAAAGCTAGGTTCAGAAACCTCAATTTTTTTACATTAATGAATGCAATTTTTAAGAAATCATACCTATCAGAAATCAGCATATCAAAAACTTAAAGACTCAGTTTTCAGCATCGAAACTTTTGAAAATTGATTTTTTTCTAAAAGTCAGTTTTTAACAATGTTAACAAGAATGAAAAATATGAAGAATGTGAACTTTATTCTAATCTGTACAACTATTTTCCAGGCTTTGGGCTACGCTGGCGTCGCCATAGCTTTTATGATCCAACCGGTCATGCGATGGATCTGCGACAGAGCGACTGGTGCGACAAGACTGTTTGTTGCGGACTTTTTCATACTTTTCTCCCTGGTTGGGACTGTAAACGTCTGGAGAGGGATTTGGAATCTTTTAAATATCTATCTTTTACCAGGTAATAAATATTGTGTTTATAAGTACTAAAGCATCGTCCACAGGCTCGCATAACCATAAACATAACGTTATAAGCATGGGTGCAAGACATATGACAGCACATCTAGCCAATTATTCAGTGTTGATGTCGCTATATCCAAAAAATAACAAAATGACGGACGTTTTTTTTGAACATTTTTGAAAAAAGTCCGCCATTTTTATAATTTTTTGGCCAAAAAAGTTCTCCTATAGCTTTAGCGAATATCCCGTTTTTATTTATTAATTTTTTTCAGTCGGTCCAAACGGGCGGAATCATGGCGACCACATTTTTTTGATCTTAAAAAAATAGAATATATACAATATGGCCAAAAAATAGAACGTTAAAAATCCAAAAAATTAAAAAATTGTATTCTTTGAATACAAAATTTCACAATGATATCTTTTTTCTTTCTATATAAAAAAATGTTTAAAAAAAGATTATTTTTATAATTTTAAGGTAGAAAGACCCCTTAACCCCTTAGTGCATGAAGTTTACTCGAATGAAATTATTTATTTTTATTTTTATAAATAAGATAAACACAAAATATTGAAAAAAAATATTTTTTTTTATTGACATTAGGAGATATGAACCATCCGATATATCGTATTGAATGCACAAAATAAAACTGCAGAATAATCTAAAATTATAACAAAAAACTTAAATTTAGGTTTAAAATGTATGGTAACTTTTAAAACAAATTTAAGGGTGTACATTTGGAACAAATAAATTTGGATTTGACTCCAAAAAATTTGCAAAAGCCTGTCAGTAGTCAGTTATTTTGGCCAATACTCCTGATCCTATATCGATTGTCCCCTAAAGGATTTGACAAAATTCTTCCTCTAATAGAAGGTTTTCCATGTGTTTTAAGAAAAACATTCGCAATAATTCTTTTGAAATCGAAAAAAACTGACAAGCTTTTTCATTGGGTGGAACTTGCTACATAAGAACCCATGCATTATTTACCCAAACGGCCAGAAAATGCCATACTTTTATACTTTAGCCAAAATTATTACAATTGTATTTTAAAATACATAAAAAATTAATCAAAATTAGTTTTACCACTAGGTTTAATTTATAATAATTTATAAATAATTTTTTATTTTTATCAATCAATTTGGGAGGTGCTCATCAAAAATTACCCAAAGGCGAATCAAAATCCTTGTTTAAAACCGTTAAGCGTTAACCCTTTTGAGACAAAGCAATGGCGGTATGGTGTTACTGTGACACCATTGCAATGCATTGGTGTAGTCATAAATGACTTTTTAACTCAATAATTATAAAGTAAATCGTTAGAGCCATTTTTGAGAAAATCGTATATTTAGATTTTTTTAAGTTTAAAGTTGGTTCTGTTTTGTGAAAGGCATGCACACCTTATACGGCTATAGCCCCCCCCCCCCCCCCCCATTTAAACCGGGAGAATATAATTCTGACGAAAATTATACCTTAAAAGTTTTAAAACACAAAAAATCAGTCAATTTAAATAATGGACGTACACTTAGCTTCGTGTACGTACAAACAGCCTCTTAAAAAATTAAATTATGTCACACTGGAAAAAAAACGGAATCAAATCAAATCAAATTTATTTATACTAACACATTTACAGTCATTTATAATTTTTAATAAAGCATAAACCGCCTAAGCCCAGGGCTTGTGTGCAGTATCTATAGATTATAATAAAGTTACTTATTTAAATTTAAGTTAAAATAAATTTAAAGAAAAAAAAAACGTTTAACTATAATTATATCTATACTATTTATGACACGAATGACAGAGGAAGTAAAAGAATGAAATCATGCTAACATATACGTTTTCAAATAATGGCATATTACTTGTAATAAAAATTTTAATGTCAGTTTTTTGTTTTGATTTTTTCTGTCTTTATTTTGTCCGGAATAAGGTTGTAAAACTTGGGACCATAATAAAATAAAAATCTTTGTGTATTTGTTTTTTTATAAATAGGTATAATTAAGTTATTACTAGTATTATTTTTGGTTTGATAAGAGTGTGAAGGGGTCGAGAAATTTTCTTTATTTTTTACAGTCCTTAAACTTACATGATAAATATATAATTGTTTGACAGTTAGTACATTTGATTCTTTATATAATAAATTAGTAGGATATCTGCGACTTTTAGATAGAATTATTTTTAAAAGAGTATTTTGTGTTACCTCAAGACTGTGAATAAAGCTGTCTGATACACCACCCCAGATAAATATGCAATACCTTAACAAAGATTCAACTAAGGCCCTGTATACCGTGATCAGTAATTCTTTACTAAGAATATCTCTAAGCTGATAGAGTTTATATATAAGCCTTCTTAGTTTCTTATTTAATATATAAACATGTCCCATTTCAGATGCTGGTCTATTTCAATACTAAGGTATTTAATATTTTGTGTGCGTCTAATAGATGGACAATTACAATTTATTTCGCAGAGTATACTATGTATTTTAATTTTATCAGTTGTTGGTTGACCAGCAGCTGTAAGGGAAAATGTCAAGAATTTAGTTTTGTCAATATTGAGACTGAGAAGGCTAGAAATAGCATTTACTCACACGAATTGTGCTTTTAATATTTCTTTGAACAAAGCTAGGATTGTACTAAACTGAATTGAAATTTTCCTAGGAGCTAAAAATTATAAAGAAATTAATTCTTTTGTCTCACATATCTAGACCTCTTTTTTCAGTTCAGGTAAAATAGTGTTGTTGCAATATTTACAGTGTATCTATTTTTCCAGATAACCTGGAGCTAAGCTGCTGGATCACCCATTGGGTTTGTCTGATCTTGCTGATCCTCTTGGGCTGTTCCAACTCCCTTCTAGTCAGAGGCGTCTACATCGACGCGGAGGAACCGGCAGGAAAATGCGTCGTTTTTCCTTGCTACTATCTCAGGATACTTTTTCAGCAGGAACGGGAAAAGAAGTTCGAAGCGACAAAAGTACAAATGCAAAACGCCAAGTTAGATGTCGAGAAAGGACCTTACGATAACAATCACGTGATTAGCGCGAGTACGAAAATTGAGGAAAATCATACGAAAATGTGATGAAAACTGTGTCCTTTTAATATCAAAAATGCACTGTTTACTTAGGGGCTGTCCATAAATGACGTCACGTTGGCTCGAAGTCCCTTTCCTCGTTGTTAGGAACGATTCGTTAAGCCTTTAAGACTAAACTCTTGACTAAACTTTAATTTTTTAGATTGGATTTTCTGAAAGAAAACCAGCTGAGCAGTTGCAAGCACCTTGTCAAAACATCGGCACTAGGCACTAATTTGAAACGTTATGAAATAGAAAGTTGTGTGAATAGTCAACCATTAATATACCTGCGTGTTGCATAATTAATTAAAGTTTGAAAGTCTGTATCTCCCAAAACGTTATATTCTAGCCAAAACTGCATATAACATTTTTTGTGGGGCTTAAAAAGAGCTTTCATTTGAAATTTTTTGAAATAGGTTTATAAATGAGTTATGCTAAAAAACATTTTACTGCTTTAAACGCCAGCATCATGAGAATAATATATTTTAGGAAAAAATTGTTTGTAACATTTTTTGAGCAAAAAATCATTTATATAAGTGCTAAATTAATAAAAAAACAATAATAATTACCTTAATTATAACCAAAAAAAGGCTAAAAATAGGAGATTTACCCCCATTATTACCTCCTTACCCCCAAAATCGAATAGGCTCTTCGAAATATGATAAGAAACAATATGCAAAAAACCACTTGTCTATATCTTTTTTAGAAATGGAGTTATCGAATTTACAGACAGACAGACAGACAGACAGACTGACGAACGCAATACATGGGCACTCTTAGTAGCGACCTCTAAATATTTTTTAAAAAATCTAAAGAAAAAATCAGGGTTGTTTTTTTACCTTAAGAAATAATTTTAAGGGGTGGGAACCAAACAATTCCGTAGGTGCTGGGCACCCTACCCCCCACATTATGTGTCCGATATTATCGGACACAAGAGAAAATTATATAAAAAAAATAAATTTTATACTGCATACGATTGGCTTTTCTACCTAAAACGATATAAAACGTAAAAATAAGCTCATTCGCCAATATTTTTAATAAATTATAAGAATTATATCATCGGGCCCCCCCGAAAGTGAGAGCTACCCCCATCCTACCCGTGCAGCTTTGTCGCTTTTTTAATGTCTCCAACCCTACTGTCATTTATGGACAGCTCTTTACAGGATGTTCTTAGGGGAAAAAATGGATTTGGATGTTATTAGTTATTTTACAAGAGCGCTTGGCAGCGTTATGCTATAGGTGGCATATTGTTTCCTACCACTTAAAACACTTCCATAAAGTATTTTGTGGAATATTGTACATTTGCTAGTTAAGCAGCTAATTTAACGCTGGATTAGTATGGATTTTCTATGCCTTTGGGAATATACTGTGCTGAAGAGTCCAAATAAGAACGAAACAGCGCTGTCCACATTTTTTCCATCAACAGTATTACCATGGTGGTAGGATGCAAGTTCTAGTGCTGGGCCAGCACAGCAGTGCTGGCCATTAACCAATATTTTAATTTGTCCCATATACCACGATAAAACTTTTAGTTTAGTTTTATCTTCAGCTACCAACAAGTGTTCTTGTATATTAAAAAAAAAATGTCTTAATTATGGCTTATTAAATACCAGTTACTTTCACTACTAAAAAGATTTTAGCGCTATAAAAAAAAACAAGATTTCCATTTTTTTTCTATAGCTCAAACGGTTGTGAAATGCGTTTTCAACATAACTGATACCTTATATTACTCAAAAAGAAATAAAGTAAAATTTACTAATAAAATTCAAATTTCCAAAAATACATTTTTTTAAGTCATCCTTTATGTGGTGGACAGTGCATCGGGAAATAAAAACACATATTTTTAAATGTATGTGATAAAAGTGTAAGTTCATCAGAAACGTTAAAATTACAAAGATATTAGTGTTTTTCTAAGTTACCTACATAAAAGAATACATTCCTGATAAAAGTTCCAAGAACTTCCTAAGAATATGTTTTTTCTACGACTGCTTTAGAATGTAAGCAAATAAACACCCTTTTCAAACACAGAATGAATCCATTCTAGCTCTAGATACGGTATAATTATTCCGTATCAGGTGTTAGAATGAGCAAATGTAGTGCCATCTCTTGTATATAAAAGTAAAGAAAACTGTAGCAAAATTAGCAAAAATATATATATTTTACCATGAAACATTGAATATTTTAATGCAATTTAAAGTTTTGCGTTAAAATTACATAAAGTTTATTAGTTTTTCTTAATATTTGACCAGTTTTTTATCAATTTAGTTCAAAAAATTAAAACTGCTCCATCTATTGTTAAATATATAAACCTGATATCTGTGACAACAATCAGACATAACATTCAATTTTTGCATTATAATTTGTAAATATGTGCTAAAATTAAATAAAAATCTGATTTGATAAAAATTATTAAATAACATTAATTGCTTTATTTAAAAAGATATGTTTTGTTGCATTTAGAATTTCGAGTCACAAAAAAACATTGTTTTTAACCTTGTCCGCAGTTTAAAGCAATACAGTGTTTCATATTTGCAGTCGAAGAAAAAATATAGTCTAAAACACGTATGGAATAGTCTTCCGAGCTCGCGGGACCGTCATACTCGCCTACCGGCTCGTATGACAAACTTTCCACTCGCACAGAATATTGTCTATACCATACTAGTTATAGAATATACTATTCATCCTTAGAACTTACTGATGGACATATACCAAATGAATAATAAGTGACGTTTTAATATATCGAAACAGATAAATACTTAATTATTTTTATAGTCTACTGAAGATATAAACAGACCAAAAAAAATACAGAATTTCATAACTCGTATATTTATTTATTTTATTATTTATAGTCATTATGAGACCTTCAAAGGAGTTTTATACTGTAATAAACTGGTAACCTTACAGTTTCAGACTGGAGAGGTAAGATAGTGAGAAAAATCGGCCCCCTCGCCTAGAGCCCCCCCAACTGTTGAGCGCCTCTATAATAAAGGAGTTATTTTAAGCTTTTTTCCTACTGCACAATTCAACAAAGAATGCGGTGCCTTCACCAAAATTTTAAATAGTCCAAAATATTTTTTTATCTTTTTGTAAATTGTTAAATGATGCAAATTAAAAAGGCCGCAGGAAAAATTATCGAGTTTTTCAAGCTCAAATACATTTTTTTTTATTTTTGATTATGTAACAAACAGAGATCTACAATTTTGGATATTTTTTAAAAGTTATTTTGAACCGACATTTAAAAATGCGCCGCAGTCAAAATTTTTGCTCTTTTCGAGGTCAAGTGCTTTAAAATAAAAAAAAATACAAATTCTTGTTGATTTGTGTTTAAGTAGGCATTTAAAAAAAGAAACCTACAATAATTCCCAACATGAAAACATTTTTATATTTCATAAGTTCCAAAAATTTAAAATATGTGTATCTCAGGCAAAAATTTTAAATGATATTTTTTAATAATTTTGTAAAAATTTTATTAAATGACACATTCATTAAAAATTTTATACTGCACAATTCAGATTTTCCACTTCACCTTTGAATTGAATTTCCACTACACGTTTTGTGTCAAGCCAAACGTTAAAATAACCCCTGGTATAGGTACAGGCCCGAGCACAAGTCCAAACCAAATTGGGTGCAAAGTTGCTGGATCCGGTCCTCTGAGGGACCCGGAAAACCTGCCAAAAAAATAAGACAATTATCGAAAAAAATGTCAAAAACTTGTTTCTTTCTTTCTTTCTTTCTTTCTTTCTTCTCTTACGGCCTTTATTAAAATACTTTGTAGAAAAAAAATCGCGGTTCCACTTAAAGTCAACGCGAGCTCTGACATAAACAATATTATTCCAGACTTAAGCAAAAAAGGGGCTATAAAGTACAATACCGAAATATCGTTATTTTATTTTAATTTTATTTAATTTTGGGGGGCGGCCACCTTCCTCGGCCCGGCCCGTGGTGGCTGTGCCTGGCACAAAATAAGTATATGTAGATATATGAGTTATGTTAAATGCTCCAATCTCTTCTAAATACGTCGATTAGATAGGTATCTAAAAAATTTTTTGGACTGATGTTTTTCATATTCACCATTATCACAAATTGTGATATATTAAAACTTCTAATAATAAACGAGTGATATTACAATTATTAATAAAATTTTAGCTATTTATGAGTCAATTTAGCTATTTATGAGATAACCAAAATTGCTAATGTATAAAGTTAAATTCACTGCATTATATTTGTTTAATTACACAGGCCCACAAAAAAAAATTCTGAGTCTTGGATTCCAATATGATATTCCTATATATTTTTTCCCGCTGAAACTGAATCCGCAACCCGTTTAACCCCTATACGTCAAGATTTTGACATAACCTCAAAAAACACCCCAAAAACTACTGAAACCTCTAAAATCATCTATGCCATACCACTGTCACCCCCCGTCCCCAAATTGCTAATTCTAAAACCCCAGAAACCCATAATCCCCTAACCCCATAATACCATAGCCACATAACCTCCGAACCCCGTAACCTCATTAAGTAGAAAAATCTAGTTTGGGAAAACAGAAAAAAATCTTCAGTTTTTTTTGTGGAACATAGTCATAGATAAGTAACTCATAACCCCAAAATCCCCCAACACCATAACCTCAAAATCCCTTCACTTCGTAACCCCATATACTATATCTCCTTAATCCCGTTATCCTATTCTGTGGAGAAGTCCGGTTAAAAAAATAATGAAGTAGACCTTGATTCATGACTTCACTCACAAAACTCTTATGATTTTGAGAACCGGATTTCTCCACAGAATAGGATGATGGGGTTAAGAGGTTATAATATATGGGGTTACGGAGTGAAGGGGTTAGGAGGTGTGATGGGATTTTAGGGTTATACAGTTACTTATTCATAAGTATATTCTACAAGAAAATTTCACGCAATTGTTCTGTTTTCCCGAATCAGATTTTTTTACTTGATGTTACGGGGTTTTGAGGTTATGGAGTAATGGTATTCCGAGGTGAGGGGATTATGGGGTTAAGAAATTACGAATTTGGAGGAAGGGTATGGAGTTGATGATTTTAGCGGTTTCAGTGGATTTTTCGTTTTTTTGAGGTTATGTAAAAATCCTGACGTGTAGGGATTAAACAGGTTACGGATTCGGTTTCAGCGGGAAAAGATACATAGGAATATCATATTGGAATCACTCACAAAAAAAAAATTTGTGGGCTTGTTTTATATTATACAGAGTGTCTGATAAATAATAAAAATTAGAATAAGTATGATAAAATATTATTATTTGTTAAATCTTTTTTTTAGTATTTTCTGGGACATTCCGTACAAAATTTTGTATATTCTGCTATATAGTTTTATATATAGTGGTACCTATACATTTTTTTACCAAAACTATTTATTTATTATTTTCACCATTGAGACTTTTGTGGATTATTTTATTCTTTGAAACATTAGTTAATTTTTTGGGAAATAATATTTTTAAAAGCGTGCACAGCAAATATACATACAAATAAAAATGTTGATGATATATATTTAGTAAATATTATTGCCTGGAATTCATGGTACAGAGCTTAGAAATTTCTATAGAAATTCCTTCTAATTCCTCAGAATTATTTGGAATTCCGGAATTCAATGTAAAAGTTTTCGAGCGTGTTACCCCTCGTATTTACTGTGCAAGTTTTTTTAATAACTAGTTATTTAGGTTTAATTTGGATAACAAATGATTTTTTTTATTTTTTTAAGTTTTAAAGTTGAAATTATTTTGTATTAGGTATTGTTTTTTAATGTTTTAGTTAAACTGTATTGTTGTCTATTGTAAATAACTTCTTAAGTCAAAACTTATTATTGTAAATATATTATAGTAAAAATAAAGATATTATATAGTTTTACAAAAAAATATGTTTTTTTTATCTAAACCTTCTCATTGTTAATCTCTTCAGAACCATTTTTTCTGTTTTGGCAAAAAAATAAGTAGTACTTATAATATAGTTTTAAAAACACTTTTTTTTCCAACAAAAAAAATATATATATATTTAAACAAAATCAGGTATAAAATCGCAAATAACTCATTTAGCCACCGTTGAAAAAACGGATTAGGGAACGTTCAAGTATTACGTAACGCAAGTTGTACCAAAATTCATACACTTCATTCATACTCACGTTATTATAGGTTATAGTGATTTCATATTTTGGGTACCCTCCAAAATAGGGTGGGTTTTAGGGGGGTAGCCAAAATATGATTTCTCTACAGCATTAAATAACGCATGAACCGGGTTATGAAGCGTATGAATTTTGGTAAAATTTCCGTTACGTAATACTTGAACGTTCTCTTATTAATAAAAAAAAAATAAAAAAATGAAAGAAAATTAAGTATATTGAATTTCCCAAAAAAAGGGCTTCCAGACTGAGATTTGAACCTAAACCTTCAGGCGCGGACTAGTTTCTTGATGAGCGGTTGGCAAAATGAAGAAAAGGCCTTATATATATATTTTGTTTTGTTTTAATTATCAATTGCCTTAAAAAAAATAATTAAAAAAAAATGTAAAATTAGTCATCTTACACCAGGAAAGGGTAAGTTGACGAAGGATAAAAAATCTTAAAAAAAAACTTTATTTAAAACACTACAAAAATAAGAATACGAAAAATAGCTTAAAACTTGTTAGTATAAACAAAAATCACAAATCAAAATCTTTATTTTGGCTTCTTTTAAACTCATTTCATTGCAGTAAGTATGGGCCCATAATTTGCAGCTCAAGTATAAACTATACCTCATTATCTTAACAATATCCCCGCATGGATTTTAGACAGTCCTTTTTATTCGAAACGTCTACATCGATATTATTTATGTGCATTATAGTATCGTCATCTTATCCGCTTTTGGTATTGGTCATCTATTTTTTGACTGATATTTTTTAAATAATAATAATAATTTGTTAAAAAATCTTAATTTTAAACTTAATTTTAATTTAATTTATTTAAAATATATTAATGTTAACAGTGAAGGTATGTCTACCTATATAGAAGTTTTGGGCCAATACTCACCTATAAAATTTTATTCACTAAAGTTGGTATACTCAAAATGGCTTCTACTTCTTTTTGGAAGGAATAACCCTAGCGCTCTTATTTGACACTCTAGTCAGATAGTTACCACAGACTCGACTGTTGCTTCATCTATTGACGTTCGCTTGTTATAGACGATTCGTCATCTTAACCAATTCGTCATCTTAGGGCCCCTTCCTCTACGACAAACCAATACTGAGCCGACGAATTGTAGACCAGCGTATTATTGCGATCTAATGCTTTTTTTTAATTCCCTGAGAATAATAATAAAAATGTTTAAAAAATCCACCCCATTTTTAATTGTTCCTATTTTTTTTGTTAATCGGGTTAGGGTTAGCCACGGCCACAAGGCGGCCGTAGTATCTGTTTAGTTTGTTTATTTTTTATAAAATAGGATTTCAAGGACTTTCGCTCAAAGTAAATCTGCATAGAAAAAACGGATTCCTTGAACCAAGGACACGTGTCTTTGTATATGTTCAAAGCCATATTCTCTTGTTTCAAGGCTGGTATTTTCTTGTTTATTCCAAAACCCGTGCTCTTCATTCAAGGACATTGACTTTGGTTCAAGAAAATGTAACAAGAGAATATGGCTTTGAAAATATCCAAAGACACGTGTCCTTGGTTCAAGGAATCCGTTTTTTCTATGTGTGGTATTCTGTGGGTAAGTTTTTATATTAAATATAATATAAAAGAATAACTATTCTAGTTTACAAATTTTGTATGGACTTTTTTTTCTTAAAAGAATGCCTTTTTTTTGGGGAGCCAAATTCTAAAGGAAGCAACGATGTTCAGAAAAATTATGATATATCCGTGAAACTATAGGTACCCAACTGTTTAGTTCTATCATAGAACTTCCATAGTATTTCCACAGAATAACGATGCCAAAGCTAGGCCGACAAATACTATTTTGGTATGTAATGTATGTAATTTTTATTAAAAGATATAAAAAGCATTTTTTTAAAACCATTTTGTTTTATTAAGTTTTTTACTTTTTGTTTTTAAAATATGGCTATATTTGCTGTAACTCGAAAACAAATTAAGTAAAAAAAACTTTATAAAACCAAATAGTTAAAAAAAAAATTGTTTTTTATATATATTTAATAAAAATTGGTTACCAAAAAAGTATTTGTCGGCCTAGTTTTAGCGCTTAGCTACTTTTTGACAAAAAAATTAAGAAAATTTTTTTAGTAAAAGTTATAAGTTATATTATTTGAATTTTGATAATATTTCTCACCGTTAACGAGAAAATGCCAAAAAACTGCTTTTTATTCAAAAATTGAAAAAAATCACTTTTTCACCCCACATTATAATTTTGTTAAATGTCTGTGCCAAATGTGACGATTTGTTTTGTATAAGACTTCAATCGATCAAATTAACCCAATAAACACAGGAAAAATGGCATACGTGCAGTCCTTCACTATCTAGTAAGTGGGGGCATCGATATTTTGTGGAAATACTATAGAAGTCAATGATAGAACTAAATAGTTGGGTACCTATAGATTCACGGATATATGATAGTTTTTCTGATCATCGTTACCCCCTCTAGAATTTGGCTCCCCAAAAAAAGGCATTCTTTTAAGAAAAATTGTTCACAGCGCCCCCTAGGAGTGAAAATCAAACAATTTTTTTTATAAAATTATAGTTACTCATGAGGCTCACTTGTTACCTAAATTTTAAATCAATACATTTTTAAGAACAATTTTGAACAAGAATTAAGAGATTGGGGCTTTTCTGAGAAGGTGTGGTGTTTTGGTTGCTGGGAACCAAGTTTGGGGCTAGAATAAGAAAAAAAAAATTGTCCTTATGATTGACTTGCATGTAGAAATGCACAGAAAAAAAATCATAAAATTCCAAACCCCCTTGCAAAAATTAAATTACGATCAGTTAGTAAGCCATAAAAACATTGTTTATGTAAATAATTCAAGAATATTTACCCGAGATTTTTTTAACTATTTTTTAGGGTCCTTGCAGTCCTTTTTACACATGATATTAAATTTTATTTTTTATTCTGAAAAATCATGCATTGTAGGGTTAAAAATCAAATTAAGTTCATGTTTATGCCCCATAGTGCGTGGTAATTACGCTAAGGAAGAAAAACGTTTAAAAATTCGTTGAAAAATGCTTTGAAGTTAGGTAAAAAAAATAAAGTCATATTTATTTTGTAACACTCTGTAGACTGCCAACGCAACTCTAAGTACACGGAATTATAGTCAAAACATGTACGTTTCTTCCCAGTCCGCAGAGGCACGTCAAAATGACGTCAAAATCTGGTGATTACTGGTCAATAGACGTCAGTCGACCAATGATCGACGACATTTTGACGTCAGTTAATTGACGAATTTCTGACGTCATTTAATCATGTCATATTGCCCAGGTAGCAAGGGATGTTATATTACAAGAAATTAACATCACTTTTGGGTGTATTTTTAAACTAAATCATAACATCACATAATATTGAAAAATAACATGTATTTAACATCACATTTGCAACGTAACACGTGTGACGTGACAACCATGTTATTTAATAACAAATATTTAGCAACGCTGTGAATATATCGCATGTCACATATTAACGTGGATTTCACGTGAATGTCATGTTATTTTGCTTCTCACCGACGTTCGACGCAAAAAAATCGATATAAGATGATGTTGATAGAGTAAATTATTATAAGGAAATTGTATACACATTATACGATTTCCAATGGATAGGACCCGGTGGGCCCTCGGGAAACCTCCCCCGATTTATACATGTATAAATGATTTTAGATTTTTTAAATGTTCTGTCCTATTTAACCTGCATTATATATTTTTATTTTGACAATTAATAAAGACTTTTTAAATTAATTAATTAAAAATGGATAGGGGGCTCTGCCGGGCTTCCCAAGACCACGGACACGGATTAAAGGAATATATTCTCCGCTTAATCTGCAATTTCGTATTTAGAATCTATCTGTTTCAATCTGTGATTGTTTCAATTACTGATTGATTTTAAATCCGATTTTTTTTATAGGCTTATAGCGTTTTTAATGGTTTTATTTAGAAAAAGCTAATATCCTAGAATATTATTTAAATATTAGAGTACCAGTAACGGCATCCATAAGATATTAGATATAACAGGAATGTGGATTTATGATGTCACAAACACGTTATTTTCGGGATGTCATTGTGTGATGTTATTAGGGGCGGACTTAGGACATGAGACTACAATCTTAACATCACATGTCACATATTAACGTGGCTTTCACGTGAATGTCATGTTATTTTGCTACCTGGGTGACGACTTTTCTTGGTGATATAATATATTATACTTTTATTATTTTTATTAAAAAACTACAACTAACACCAACGAGTCGTATAGTCTGCAATAGGTAGTACTCGAAAAGCATTTTCTTAGTTATTATGGTATGTTAAGTAAAAAAAAACTATCATCAAAAATAAAATATCGTTTATTTTTTAATTAACTCCCTTTACTCAAACGCATATGGTACTTACACCTTTTTTTATATTTTACGTAACTACCTAAACTACAATTTGTGTATGCATATTTTTTTTTCTTGTGTGTCAAAATTAATTTCGACTATGTATAGCTTAAATTTCGCGCTCTTATTTTTGGCTGCGCGCGCAGTCCACGTCCATCTTGAATCTTGTCAACACGGACGCTAGCTCTACGTGATTGTTTTGAGTTTTTCTTTTGTTTGTTTTTGGTTTTTCCGAGGATTTTCCTTATATTATCGTGGGTAAGTAGCTAGAAGAACTATGACTATGATAGTTGCGAACTGGGGACACCCTAAATATTGAAATAACTTATAACATTATTTTTTATTGTAATGGTTTATTGTCGTTCTAGGGCCTATTTTTATGGGTATTTTACACTATATTAATTTAATTAGACAGTTATAACATAATAATTTTTTTATTATTTTAGGTTTAGGGGATATCTATAAAGAAGTGCGAAAATTAAGCCAAGAGGTAAAAGAAGTAAAAGCCATTTTAAAATAGTCAAGAAGTTTGGTTACTGCTTCCATACCAAGTGATATCTCTGTAGAATTTATATTTTGTTTACATCTATATTAAATCATGTAACATTGTTATCATAGTGTGGTCAATATATACACTTACACAATAATATTCAGTGGTTTTCTGGGCAAATAAAAAATATTTTAAGACGTGAAATTCACGTCATAATAATGACGTAAAAATGACGTCAAATATATCACGTCATCGGTCTGTGACATTAGGAGGTCATTTTCACGTCATATTGTCGTTATATAGTCACGTCATATCTGGAGATAAGTCACCAGATTATGACGTCATTTTGACGAGGTTCTGCGGACTGGGTTGTAACAAAGAAATATTTAAATTGGGTTATTCAATTTGGAGATATTTGACATTGAATTTATTATTTCTTTTGGGTGATCCAGGTTAGTTTATAAAAACTAATTTTTGTTATCTGCTACTTTTTACATAATATGTGCAGTGCAAAATTTAATTGTGCAGTGGGAAATTTGGATTTGTGCAGTATAATAGTATATTACAATGTTATATTATTAAATAATAATATTACATACCAAGGTGGAAACTATATCATTTCCTGAGGGAAAGTTAGCAGACCAAGGAGCGTACCACCGAGGTTTGCTAATTCCCGAAGGACAACTGAAATTTTAACCAAGGTTTGTATGCTATTTTATTCACAACCATACCTGTTTGTTACAAATGTTACTTTTTGAATATAGAATAATCAATAACATGACCTTTGGGTTTTGTTAATTAACCAAACACATTTTTATTCATTTAATATAAATTAAGTAATACATTTAAATATATTTCTCTAATACTAAATTAAATACTTCGTTAGTTTAGCGATAAAGGGCATCACCTGTTTTTCGTTTTCTTGTGATAGCTGACGTTACTTCGTTAGTTAAGCGATAGAGGGCAGCACCTGAGACATGATTAAGGTAATAAACAAACTAGTCATTTATAGTTTTCGGAGTAAAATACCAAGAAAAATCGGAAATGTAAATTTATACACGAGCTAAAGCTTAATGAGAATTTTGATTATAGTATGCATACACCAAAAAAATACACTGAAGTCAAAAAAATGATTGGATTGAAGGTAAATAAAATTATTTAATTTATCTTACTTTAAAACTATTTTTAGTTATTTGTTATATCAAGTTAGGTACCTTATACTGTAATGCAATTTTCTTCTTAACTAAACTCCAAAACAATATAATAATAATATAATAACCTATAAAATTGGAAGTAGTCACTGTTTATTTTTCATAAATGACAAAAATTAAATTAATATGTCATGTTACTTTATAAAAATTAATAAATAAATAAAAAAATAAATGCATTTAAAACTGTTTTCTCGTAAAATTGAAGTCAAACTCCAAAACAATATAATAATAATATAATAACCTATAAAATTGGAAGTAGTCACTGTTTATTTTTCATAAATGACAAAAATTAAATTAATATGTCATGTTACTTTATAAAAATTAATAAATAAATAAAAAAATAAATGCATTTAAAACTGTTTTCTCGTAAAATTGAAGTCAATTCATTCAAATTTTTGATAAGTGACATACGTGAAGTTAGCTACAAGAGCCTTCCCGACCAAGGCTTTGGTCGGGAAGGCTCTTGTAGCTAACTTGCAAGGGGGAGAAATAAGGCGTTTCTAATTTTTTAGGAAGTTGCAGTTAATTATAATTAATTTTCCAACTTTTATGTATACCTATATGTAATTAGCCAATTACTAAATGGTTGTGAATAAAATCTTTTTCCCACGGCCGTGATTAACAGGCCTATTAATCACGGGTCTGTAAAAATAAACCGTTTAAAACGGCCGTGGATAAAGTATAGTATTCTACTCGCGTATAATAGTTATTAATCATTCGGGACATTTAGCCACTCGCCTATCGGCTCGTGTCCCAAAACTCACCCTCATTGATTAATAGAAATTATTATACGATCGTTGAATAATATACTAAAAATAAGTTCTGCTTTCTCTTAAACATTAACGAAAGAGAAATATTGTATTTCATAGTGTACTACCTATTTTTGTATAGCCTCGAAATTGTAATATAGGTACTCTATTTTATAGGAAGCCAGATCCTCGTGGAATACTACTCATCCTTGATTAAAAACGTTGCATAAATAATTTGTTAATTTGTTTAACGACGAATTAGTAAAATTAACCAAGAGCCAGCATCCGCATTCACTCAAATTGGTTTACAAAACCATTTAATAATAATAGTAATAATAATTTGTGGGTCAGGATGTCACCACTAATGCAATAATGCCCAGCTTACTTTGATTCGTTGAATTATCTTTCGACCAGGCGGAAGCTCAGATTTTTTAAACGCAAACTTAACCGACTAGTTGAACTACACTGTTAAAAATAAACGCGCAGTTGTTAATTACCCTGTTTCATTGTCAATGGAGAATATTTCTATGTCAGAAAATAGTTAATTTAAAACCTAGAATGTATTAAAGCGCTAGGTCAAATAGTGTTTAGTAATTATTATAAACTATAGTTTGTTATAAACTACAATAGTCCTTTCAGAAACCCTTTCTAGAACTAAATAAGCCGTAAAGATATGGAGCTTTCTTTTTCAAATCAACGCAGGTCACAAATTTCATCTCTCCGATTTGGCTCAAATTTTGCATACAGCCATAAAATAAGGTTAGATTAGCCACATTACCGGGATTTTTAGGGTGAGCCATTTTTTGAAATTTTTCAAAACCAGAAAACACCATTCACTAAAACTGAAATAACTCGATATCTATAAAAGATAGAAATTTAATTTAAACGGCGTTTAAAAGAGCATTAAATTGTTATAGAAAAAAAGTACATTTCCATCATTCTGGTTATACCAAGATGGCGGACAATACAACATAACCTACAAATTATAAAAAACGCTATCCCCAAAATACCCCATCTTCGATTTTTTTTATTTTATGGCTATAAAATATTGCGAACGGCCCGACCCATTTGTGGGATATATGGTCAAAAATGTGTAAAATTTGGTCAAAATTTTGCACTTTTCGAAGTTTCTAAATTATATTTAGTGATTTTCCTAAAATACTCGGTCTTATATATTTTTTTATTTTGTGGCTATAAAATATTGCAAACGGCCCTGCCCATTTGTAGGAGCTATGGTGAAAAATATTTAAAAATTGGCCAAAATTCCGCATTTTTCGAGGTTACTAAATTATATTTAGTGATTATTCCTATCTTTATTTTCATTTTATCATAAAAATTTTATGGATATTTATTCTAATTAATTAAAACAAATCACTGAAGAAAAATCAAAAAAATGCAAAAAAATTCGACATATGGGCAGGGTCGTTCGCAATATTTAATGGGCATATACCCTCATTATATTAGAATAAATAACCATAAAAAAATTATGATAAAATGAAAACGAAGATAGGAATAATTACTAAATATAATTTAGAAACCTCGAAAAATGCGGAATTTTGGCCAATTTTTAAATATTTTTGACCATAGCTCCTACAAATGGACAAGGCCGTTTGCAATACTTTATGGTCATATACTCGCACTACATACAAGTAAATAACCACAAAATAAAAAAAAAATTAAGACCGGGTATTTTGGGAAAAAATATAATTTAGAAACTTCGAAAAGTGCAAAATTTTGACCAAATTTTACACATTTTTGACCATATATCCCACAAATGGGTAGGGCCGTTTGCAATATTTTATAGGCATATACTCCCACTATATACGTATAAATAGCCACAAAATAAAAAAAAATCGAAGATGGGGTATTTTGGGGATAGCGTTTTTTATAATTTGTAGGTTATGTTGTATTGTCCGCCATCTTGGTATAACCAGAATGATTGAAATATACTTTTTTTCTATTACAATTTAATGCTCTTTCAAACGCCGTTTAAATAAAATTTCTATCTTTTATAGATATCGAGTTATTTCAGTTTTAGCATGCAAAATTTGAGCCAAATCGGAGAGATGAAATTCGTGACCTGCGTTGATTTGAAAAAAAAGCTCCATATGAGTTGTTGCGCATTTCATTATATATTATTTACAGTAAATGGTATATTGCATTTTCCCAAATGCTTAAATAAATTCAAAATAAAAAAAAAAAAAAACTTTTTAAAATATTTTTTAGCATTTTTTTTTCGTTTCCTTTTGAAAAAAAATACAATTTTTTTTTTTATTTTGTCGATAAACAAAAAAATTCAAAAAAAAATCAAAAAAAAGCTTAAAAAAAATTTAAAATGTTTATTTTTTTTTTCTTGCAAAAAAAAATAAAAATAAAATCAAAATTAAAACAAAAACGTTATGGGTCGTTAAACTTTTTTAGAAAATAAAAAAAACTATAATTTAATAATAGTTTTTTTTTTATTTTCTAAAAAGGTTTAACGACCCATAACGTTTTTGTTGTTGGGGGATTTACTTTCAAAATTGGTAATATTGATGTTTTTGGTCAACAGTCAAAACAGGTTGGAAAAGAGCCCTTTTTTGCTCTTGGTTGGAAATAGTTATTTATATACCAAGGGACTAAACTGGCTGTTTTAGTCCCGCTGCATTAGTGTTTCCTGAGCGAGCGTAGCGAGCAAGGGAAACAGAAATGCAAGGGACTAAAACAGCCAAGTTTAGTCCTGAGGTATATACACTATTTTTTGCAGGACCAAACATAATTTAGTTAGGTAGATAAAATTAAAATTAAAAACCACGCGTCTAAAATCGGTTGTTTTATTTTCGTAATTTAATCAAGATGCCTGTAAATTGGAAAAGTCAGTTTCATGGCTATCGCGATTTCAATTGTTTTTTAATATGGTTGACACAAACGTCAAAAAAATGGACGAAGATGATAAATTTTAAGTTATGTATAAATTTTTATAACAATGTTATTTTTAAAGGTTTTCTTTGTTAAAATCAAATAAATTGGTTTGAATCTCTAATTTATTACAAAACACCACCAAACCTAATTTTTGAACCAGCAAAGCACATAGTAAGTATAATATTTTAATATTATCAAGGTTGCCGTGATTTTTATTCCCTAGGGAGAAAAACGGCAAGTTTAGTCCGGAAAATGAAAGCGTAAAATTAGGTTTTAGTCTTGGTCGTGCAAAAAGATAATTTTTCTACCTACTTGAAAACTAAATGAAAATGATATACTTTCCAACTTTTTACAATGCACAAAAAGGACATTTTAGTGTATGATTCTGAATAAAGTTATTTTTATAACAAACTTATAAACTATGAGTTATAATCGGTAAAACCCTAAATCACTTATTATACTATTCACAACGCGTAGCGCTAGAATAGTATTATAGGGTAGTTTAAAATTTCCCAAAATCGCCAAATATAAATGTTTCTCATGAAAAAATAAGAAACTTTGAAAATGTTCGTCCGTCCATCCGTCCGATGTTACAATTTTTGTGATACGATAACTCTATTGTTTTCAAAAGTAATCTCCCCAAAAACTAAAAAGTTATGTGGGGGTTAAACTATTTTCAGAAAAAAAAAATTTCAATTTTTTTTTGTTTTTTTGCAAAAAAAAAAAATTAAAAACTTTCAGATTTTTTTTTTATTTTTTTTGTTTTGGGAAAATGCAATATACCACTTATTGTGAATACTTTATAATGGAATGCGTAGCATTACATATCTTCGTGGCTTGTTTTGTTTTTATTGGGGGATTCCGTATAACAAATCGTTATAAATTATTTATTTTATATCTAAGTCTTTCAGAATAACATATTTGTATTCGACGCGAGAAAAGTTTTTACGTTAATATATTAATAAAAGTGGAATTTCCACTTTGATTACACTGGGCAACACTCAATATATGTCGAGGTATACAGGGTGTATTTGAAATAGCATAGGAAATTTTAACAGGTGATTCTACATGATAAAATATGACAAAAAGTTCCTATAAACATATGTCTAAAAATGCGTCATAAGGGAGCTACGCCCCTTTGAAATTGGCTAAAAAAATCGGTTTTTATTTAATAACTCAGGAACCCTTTGAGATATATTAACAAGGTTTTGCACGTAAATTAATCCTAATAAGGCCCATCTTTGTACTTATTTAAACCAAGGGTGTGCGAAACGGGGGGGCCTTATCAGTTTTTTGTCCCAAACTTTTTTCTGTGTAACTTTTTTGCAATTTTATTTTTGAAATATGATTCCTCAGGTCAAAATACATAAAAAAGGTACTCTTGTTGTAATACTGTAGGATTAACCGTTTTCGAGAAAAGTTCATTTGAAGGTGAAATTTCACGGTTCGAGGACGAAAAATTAAATACTAAAATGTCGAAAACCAAAATTTTAATGATGCAATGTTATTCTACATCAAAAACTAAGAAAAAAAGTTTCCATACATGTAGGTCGAAAAAACGCTTTTAAAGCTACCATAGCCCTTTAAAAATGGTGCATATTTAGGAGACCATAGCTCCATTAGGATTGATTTTTGGAAGTACCTGTATATGAGGTTTTTTTCTTAGTTTGTAATGTACATTCGCCCTGCATCATTAAAATTTTGGTTTTCAACATTTTAGTATTTAATTTTTCGTCCTCGAACCGTGAAATTTCACCTTCAAATGAATTTTTCTCGAAAACGGTTAATCCTACAGTATTACAACAAGAGTACCTTTTTTATGTATTTTGACCTGTGGAATCATATTTCAAAAATAAAGTTGCAAAAAAGTTACACAGAAAAAAGTTTGGGACAAAAAACTGATAAGCCCCCCCCCCCCCCCCCGTTTCGCACACCCCTGGTTGAAATAAGTACATGAAAATAACACAAAAAAACGGGCCTTGGTAGGATTAGTTAACGTGCAAAACCTCGTTGATATATCTCAAAGGGTTCCTGAGTTATTAAATAAAAACCGATTTTTTTAGCCACTTTCAAAGGGGCCCTTATGACGCATTTTTAGACAAATTTTTATATGAACTTTTTGTCATATTTCATGATGTAGAATCATCTGTTAAAATTTCTGATGCTATTTCAAATACACCGTGTATATATTGAATGATTTTTGGGTCCATCACGTCCATCCTTAAAGGTACACATACTACATCAAAAAATATTAAACAAATTTTTTATAAATGTAGATAGACCCGCAAATCGCTCCTAAAGGAGTTATCGTCTATTAAAGCAGGTACCAAAAATGGGGTTTTTATTTAATATCTCTGGAGCCCTTTTAGCTAGAGGGATAAGGTTTTGCATATGGTTTATTATTATTATTATTAAGGTCAATTATTATAAGTTAGTTTTGTTTGTAAATTGTACCGAAAGCGCGCTTAGGCGTGCGAAATGGCCGCCTCTTACCACATTTTTGCCCAAAACTTTTTTCAGTGTAAATTTTTTCATTATTTTAACAAATTATGGATTTTTTAACACTTTTGCTTGACTCTCTTGAGAGTCGGCCCTGTCCTTGGCACAGGGCGCACGACTCTCATAGGAGACAGTTTTAAAGCAGCATTGTAGGGAGGTAAATGCGCGTGTGTCAGCGAGTGGCGTAGAGTTCGGGACACAATGTTTCTTGCCGTTTCCAATTGGCTGCATTATTACGACAGTAAAATGGCGGCAATATTTAAAAAAAACGGTTAGGTTGGCGGATGGCCAACATCCTGAAAAACCGCAGCGAAAGTGTTAAGTAAAAATACACGAAAAGATTATTTTAGTGTAATACCGTAAAAGCAACTGTTTACGAGGAAAATCCATTAAAAAAAAATTACAGGACTTGCCCCTATTTATTTTTGGGCCAAGGTGTAACAAACTTTTTTTTTAGTTTTTAATGTTGAATCGCTCTGCAGTGTCAAATTATTTTATTAGCGCTTTTTTGGGTCCTATTTAAGGAACCTAACTTCAATGGGCCGTAATTCCGTTAGGACTGATTTGCGGCCCTATGTATATATGACTTTTTTATTATAGTTTTTGATATATTATGTGCCCCTTTAAGGATGGACGCGAGTTCTGGGACACCCTGTATAATATCCTTTTGTCTGTGCTGGCCAAGGTGCTGGCTCTCCTTTCGAAAAATAAAATAACTCCAAAAATCTGATTTTAGTATCCGTTATCTCAAGAATAGCTATGGCTCTAGAGCCAATTTAGAAAAACCGTTTGTCCTACAAGTCTCAGTACCCCCAAATTACCCAAAAACCCATTAAAATACCCCCGACATAAAACAAAACACATTTTTTGTTGTCCTGTGTTATTATTAATAATTATTATTGATGAATTAACTAGGTTTATAATGTGAGTGTTATTTTTAACTCTTATTATTTTTTACTATTTTATAATAGTATAGTAAATGCAAACGTAGGTATAAAACAAATAATAATAATAATAATCTATATCTGTAACTAAATATTTGTGAAAAATTATTCAAGTTAAATCAAGACTCTTGATCCGCCCATGGACACGAAACTTGTTTTGTAAAGGATTAGTTCTTCGAGTTGGCTAGGTAGAAGAGATAGTGAAGAAGTGTAACATCGATAAATTAAGGTAGGATTTTTTTCTTTAATAGCAAATAATTAAAAGAATCGACATAATTCACAGAATTTCAAGAAAAGTTATTAAAAAATTACAAATAGTAGGATTAGTCGTCTTCAAATCCCTCTATAGAATATTATGCTATCGATAAGAGTTTGGTCTTCATTAGTTTTTTAAAATTAGGTAAAGGAGTAAGCTCTATTATATTTTTTAATCTATTGTATACTTTAATACCTTTAATGAGGGGACCATTTTGTGATAGAGTTAGCCTATATTTTGAAACCAATAAATTTTCTTCGTTTCTAGTACTATAGTGTTATGATAATGCAAATCTTTATTCTTAGTTAACGAATTTATATTTTTATGTATGTATACTAATAAATTAAAGATGTATTTACATTTTACATTTACATTTTTATTTAACCTCGTACTATTCTACTTAATTAAGCATCCCCTAAGTCCAGGACTTGTGTGGGCTAGTAGTAGAGGGAACCACCAGCTTTAATTGACTTTCGAACCAATTTATAGGGAGGGCCCGCTTCACTTACGCCTTCGCCAAATTTCAATTATTAATTAACTGAAAAAGGCAAATCGGCGCCGGTGAGAATCGAACTCACGCTATTTTGGGTAGTAAACTCGTCAAGTACGACGCGGTAGTCCACTACACATATTAGAAAACATTCTGACTACTTCACAGCCATTCTTTTGCAACTGGTATCGAGTACAAAAAAAAGTTAAATGAAATAAAAATAAAAAAGATTCTATTTCGTATTATTAAATATATATTCCTTCTTTATTTTATGTTACAATATTTTTTATTGCCTTCAATCTATTTTAATATATTTTGATGTATACACCTACCTTTATTATTGTTACTTTCCACCACAATAATTATGTTATTTTTTTTGTGGAAATAAAATTTATCTATCTAATTTATGTATTAAGATAAAAAATTACTCTTTTAAACCTAAAAGTTCCAAGAATATTTTTTAGATTTTTTCTGTAATTTTGTGTTTTGGAAAGTTAGATTTCCTATAACGTAAATTTATTTTTTTAGATTATGGATTTAAAGATTAAAATATTTTTATTAATATCAATATATTGCAATATAAATGCAGATTCAGTGAATACTATAGAATCCGCCAACCAGATTTCGTATCCAGAACTAACTGGACAACGACTGGACAGTAATAACGGTCAAGTAAGTAACAATTTAGTTTTAATGAACACGGAATATTTCTTATAGAAAGATACTAAATCCCAAGAAATGAGTGGGGCAGAAATAGTATATTTCTAACCTAATCGAGAGATGCCAAATTAGTGGTTAGAACATAATTTTATTCACAAGAATAAATAAATAACACATTACCTCGTAAAATTCACTATTTTAAATGATCTTCTACAGAAATTTTTTAGATTTCTAACGTCACTACAAATTTCAACTAAACAATAATTCAAATAAGTGGCTTCGTTGTTATTTCCTATTATCAGTCTCGGTATGAACCATATGATATATAAATAAAATGGACAAATTTTGCGTTACGTAATATTTGAACGCTCCCTAAAGGAATATTTATCTTAAGTTAGTGATGTAATTTTTTCTTAAACTGTAAATTATTGTTGTACTATATATTTGATATACCTTAGATGTAGATTAATTTTTGTAAAATTTGGTTTGACATAGGTCCTATACCATTGTATGATCTATTGGATTAATAAACGAATTGAAGGAAAATTATTACATTATAAATACTTTGTTTTTGTACTATTTTAAAAGTTTTTTATAATACATGACTACTATGGTAATATTACGTTAAAATTTAAGCCAAATTTTACACTATTTTTTACAGTGTATAATATATCAAAAACTGAAAACGTTTAAAATCACATTGAGAAGTTTGAGTTTACCCATTTCAGTATTTTCTTACCAATGACGTAGAATTTTTTATTTTTTGTTAGTGATATTGGTTGATTGTTTTTAAGTTAATTCTAAATAAAGGTTTTTCGATATGATCCAGTTATTACATTGGTGACATAATCAATTAAAAAGCACTTTATAAAGGTGTTTAAAGCTCTTTTGATATCCTATGCCCAAGAAACACAGTAAGCTATCACAGCGCTTTCATAGCAAAAATTTAAGCCATATTAAGCCAGATTAAATACAGATAAAACTTGCTTAGAAAGTAGAAAATACAGCCAGTTTTAGCTGCTTTTTAGCTGTAAACGCAAACTGTGTTATATGAGTGGTTATAAGTGTAATCATGATTAATTGTATAACCAAAGTATAACCAGAGCATATCGAAAAGCCTCATAATCTAATTATTATTTTATTTTAGGACAGGGTGCCACTATACTCCCCTAGTAACTGTAAACCAAATCAGTATTTATACCCTGGTAATCAAAAAGACGACTGGATTTGCGACTGTCAAATTGGTAAGATTTATTTTAAATTACACTGTAAAAAAAATATATGTAATTAGTAATTACTATGGTCTGTTTCATCAAGCACAGTAAATATTTTTACAACAGGTTTGAATAGTATATGTTTGTGTATAGAATATAGTTATGTTTAAAAAATAAACTACGCAGTATATTCGCACATACCAATAGATTCACAATAGATCTCATTGGTCGCAGTGATTTGAAAGGCACTACCATGCCTCACAACCCCACTTATATTGGCATATCCAATAGTCGAATCTGTTTTGAAAATATTCACTGTGAGATTTTTAATTTATTCTCTTGCTTGATGAAACAGACCATAATTACCACAATGTAATTACACATGATTCTGCATGTAAATGTGACTCAATGCAGATATATCTGTACATGTAAAAATGTAAAATTTACTAGATTTTACATGTAATTTTACAATTTTACATGCAATTTTACAATTTTACATGTATCTGCTTTGAATCACATGTAATTTTTTACAGAGTAGGTAATGAAATGCAAATTTTTTAAGGGTTTTTTTTTTAAATATTGTTTATAGAAGGTAACTGAATTGTATAAAACCCGACTTTGTTCTCTCTATAAATGTCCACCTCGTGCGTGACAATGTGATAATTTCTTATAACTATTATATAATTATTCAAATTATTACTTTCCTTAAGAAAATTCTTGCATTCATAAAAACATTTTTTTTTACATATCTCGATGTTTTACATTCAAAATTACTAGAGAATCCTTGCCCTTATGTATATGAAATATAACAACGTCCTTACTTAGAAAGCAGTGGCTGTATTCGTCCTATAACAACTTTTACACATCAACTTATAAGACACGGTGTTCTAGAAGAACTTTTAAATGGCATGACAACTTCCATTTTTTTTTTCTTTTTGGAATTTGTTATATGAGCTCTAATTAAAAAAATGAGACCAAAATTTTAAAAATCGTTTTTGAAAGGTGTCCCAACTGGTTCTTGACAAGTTATAACTCCGTTATTTGAAAAGGTAAATATTTTATCTAAGAATATGAAATTACATTGCATTTTGAATTAAACCATGTATTATAAGTAGTATCTTAGTCTTTTAAGGGGCGTCCAATAACAATTATTATTTAGTAATAATAATGTCCCACCAGGTTTTAGACCGGCTTTATCTCCGATATTTAAAAAGATGAAAAAGTTAAAAAAAAATTAAATTAAATTGGAGTCAAAGTACAATTTGCTGACATATACAAAACTACCCCTTATTTACCAACCCTCTTGGAACCACCTCCAACTAGTTTTTTAAATAGCACTCCCCTATTTTACTAAATAATATAAAAGCACATTTTATTCTAAATTTAACCAGAAAATGTTCCAAAAACTTATGTTAAATTGTGCCCAAAAGAAAATTGATTAATATATCCAAAACCAACTCATTATAACCCACTCTCCTGGAACCACCCGCAACTTTGTTTTAAATACCACCTTTCTATTAATAAATAATAATTGTTATTTAGAGACCCTTAAAATCAAGATACCACTTATAATAAATAGTTGAATTCAGAATGAAGTGCACTTTCATAGTCTTTAATAAGAATTGGGGGGGGGTGCTATTTGAAAAACAGAAGTTGGGGGTGGTTTCAAGGGAGTGGGTAAGCAAGGGGCCAAGTCAGTAAGATAATCTATATCAAGAACTTGGTTGGACACCCAGTATAGTGAACGGATGGACTGTTTTGAAAAAAAATAGGTGGGAGTGCTTAGGTACCATAGCGGTACCACTATGCCAAGTTTGGTCAAAATCCGAGACATCGAGGACAAACCGAGTATGTTAGCTAAAAACACATTTTTTTCAAAAACGGCTCTAACGATTTTTAAAATTTTGGTCTTATTTTTTTAATTAGAGCTCATATAACAAATTCCAAAAAGAAAAAAAAAGTTGTTATGTCATTTAATAGTTCTTCTAGAACAGCGTAAAGCTCTTATGTTATATTTAAAAAAAGCTGCTATTGACAAATAATTAATTATAATTAAGGACGGCAGCATAGGTTCCTTATTCAAGTTCTCAAATTTGGATGAAGTAGATTTATAAACGCATAATGTATGTTCATTTTCAGGATGTATTTTATTTATAAAATGCTACAAAATATGATTCTTTTAGGTTTCTTGTACTATCCAGCAAAATCTTTCTGTTATCCCGCTTACAGACAAGGACCCTGTGAAAAAGGATACTATTTGATTCTACCAGAACAATCAGTGATACCAATATGTAGTGAAAATACGTGTGAAGATGGCTTTGCTAGGTAAATAAAGTAAAAAGTTTTTTAGGGAAAAATAAATATCCCCTAAAAATTTTATACAAGTTTAAAGTTTGGTTTTGGTCTGAAAGTTTTACAATGGCTCTAAATAATTAGGTACTAAACTAAGGTTTGAGCGTTATTTTCTGGAAGTATAAGGGGCTGTCCATATATTACGTAACGCGCCTAGGGGGGGGGAGGGGGTCAGAGAAATTGTTACAGTTTGTGACAGGGGGAGGGGGGGGTCTAGGTAAACGTTATGTAACGGAATTTAATAAATTTAATGTTTATTTCCTAAGCTTGGCAGATGTATTTTTATTTCAACATAGATTACTATTTAGTTATATGTGACACTCAGTGTAAAAAGAGGTACCTAGTATTTTTTCCCTGTGTGATATTGATTATTAATGTTTTTTTAAAGTTTTTAGTGATTTTTTCGTTTAAGTAAATTAATGTATGTATTATTATAATAAATATGTATCATTTTTACAATGCTTTTTACCGTCTTGCATTATGCGGAATTCTGTATCAAGATATGTTAGAAAAAAAAAATACAAGTTTTTATATTGTTACGCGTTACACAGGGGGGAGGGGGGTGTTGGTAAATGTGACAGTTTGTTACACAGGGGGGGAGGGGGTCAACTTTTTTTGAAAAATTGCGTTACGTAATATATGGACAGCCCCTAACTGTTAGGGCCTAACAGGCCTAGAGGCCCAGGGCTTAGTTTACAACATTTCTCCATCTTCTTCCATCTCTGGCAATATTGGCATATTGCAATAATTGCCCATCCTTTCTCTCCCAGTTACTCTAAACATCCTCCACATGGTTTGTCAATCTGATTTTGGGTCTTCCTCTACCTCTTTTACTAATTCTAACTATGAGTTTCATGACTTGCTTAACAATCTTATGTTCTACTCGTACCATCCGTATGCCTCATCGTTCGTATTCTCTGCGGCGCCGTGTCTGCACTTTTTAAAATCACGCATGATATTTTTAGTTTCTTATATGGATCATATATCCCGCATTCGTTCTAAATTCCCATATTTCATCGGCTTTTTTTCCACCAAAAATTCTTTTTAACACCTTACGATCCCCACTAGGGTGGACATTATATTTTTTTATTACTTAAAAGTTTTATATAGAAAATTCTGAAAATATAAAAGTGATCAAACTTCTCTAATGGTCCTAGTTGGGTCCCTAAAATTCGTAAATTACCCATAAATCGTAAAAAATCGTTGAAAATTGTCTGTAATTTTTGTATGAGTGAAAAATTCAAAAGCATTGAAATCTTATTTTTTTTCTTCTGAGCATATAAAACTATGTGCCAAATTTCAAAATGATCAAAACGATCAAAATATTCTAAAGCGTGCCGAAAGTTCGCCAAATTTCTACCATAAATATAAGTCAAACGGTAAACAAACATTTTCAAAATATATCAGATCGGACCGAATTTATTTTTATTTAATGCATTCTAATAATTATTCATAATATTAAAATGATTTAACTAAAACAAAACGAGCTAAGCGCCAAATAAGAGCTCCTAAATAAGCCACTTTGAATTTGGCACATAATTTTTTATGCTCAAAAGGAAAAATCAAGGCCTTTAAAATTTTCACGTATACGAAAATTATAGACAATTTTCAACGATTTTTTATTATTTCTGGATAATTTTAAGAATTTTAGGGGCTCAACTAGGACCCTTAGAGAAGTTTGATCACTCTCATATTTTCAGGACTTTCAAGGTCCACCTAAATGAAAATTTTAAGATAATAAAATATAAGGTGCACCCTATTCCCCCACAGATCCAATTTGTCTTCCATAGCCTATTAATGTCCACGTTTCGGAAGAAAATGGTCGAATAATGGTTTTATGTACCCTTAACGTTGGTGATTAAATATTTACATTTTGATCAGCACTTACAGATCATTTTTTGATTCTTTCTTTAATTTTAATTTTACCATCTTCATGCGTCAGTCCCCAAATACTTGAAATTCTCCACTTGATAAAGTTTCTTTCTTTTAATTTTATCATATGCCTTTATGAAGTCAAGATGCTTTACCCAAATTTTAATTAAATATAAGAAATAAGGGAGAAAAGAGGGATATTAAAGCTCGTGTCATGTCATGTACATTATATAACAATATAACATTTTAAATCCTTATATATCTCCGTTATAACTTTATTGATACCCGCTTGAAAACTGGCGGAGATGAAAAACGCCAAGACAGAATAACAAGAAGAAAAAGAAGAAGAAAAAAATTATTTTAGATCAGTTTTGTTAAGAAATTGAGTATAGTCTGTTACAGCCTATACCTACAATGTACTACTAAAAATGCGAAAAATTGTATCCAACTCATAACCTACTAAAATATGTAAAAAAGCCTTCTTAAAGAGGGTACCATGTCTGGCCATGGTTGGTATCGTAGAGTGAATATACAAGAGGTACATATACAAGTAAATTAAAGTGCTGGGAACCGATCATAGCCCAAAAAACACAAAAAATAATTATATGGTGCCTGTATTTAGTTTAAATCGTTTAATAACATGGATCATAAACAGTCACCGCCATACAGGGATCGCGTGCATTTTTAACCGACTTCCAAAAAAGGAGGAGGTTATCAATTCGACGTGTGATTTTGTTTTTTTTATGTTTGTTCCCGTATAACTTTGGAGCGGATGAACGGAATTTGATAAAACTTTTTGCAACTTAAAGAGGGCATTCATGAGGTGGTCCCGTTTTAATTTGATGCTCGGATAATGCCGCGCAAGCCGGATAATTAAGATAAATCTAGTCGTTTTAACGCAATTTCACTTAAATGCAAATTGTCTGCCAGCCAATTTTTTATAAAATGATCGGATAACTCGGATAAGACGATTAAGGGGTCATTCAAATATTACGGCATCTTTTAAATGCAGCTAAACTTGATTCTGTGGACCTGTATATTAAAATACCAAGAGAAAATTATAAAATTTGTGATTATACCACACGGAAAAAAAATTATAGCTAGGAGCGCTATAACACACATACAAGCAAATTATAATCGCTTATTATATAAATACAAGGCTTTCTCTTACAATTATGGCAGTCAGTGTAAAAATTTATATGAAATACTTTAATTGTTTAGTGAATAATAAAATATAACAAATAGTATGGCATTTATAGCTTAAATAGATTTAATTATTGTCCGTGCTAATAATTTTTATAATATAATAAAATTTCTGTAAATTTATAATAGCGCCTGTAATAAATATAATCGTGTCTGTAATATATATAATCGTTTCCAATTTATTTTTAACATTATTAGTTATTGTGTCCCTTATAATCTATAGCTTAAATCACTATAATTTGCCACTGTTACCAAATATCTTATAATGTATAGCGCAGAGTCTACTAATTTCTTTCCGTGCATAAGGGTTTATCTCATTATTACGTCAACAGCTTGCCGAGATGAAAGGACAACTATAATTTAGCTTAGATGATGTTACAAATCTGTGTCTCTAAAAAGTAAAAAATTAAAAATTTTCGCAAAAAAAAAATGAACCGACTTCTGTCTCTAAAAAGTAAAAAATAAAAAATAATTCGGTGCCAATTTCACAGGGTGTGTTGAAATTGGCACCGGCTTATTTTTTATTTTTTACTTTACTTTAGAGACAGAAGTCGGTTCATTTTTTTTTTGCGAAAAGTTTTTATTAGTTTTGAACAGCAAAGTTTAACACCTTCATTGATATGCCAATTGATATGCCTGGGACGGTTTTCAATTTTTAACATTGCATTGACTGTATAATACAAGAGTCTTTTATATTCGGTCTACGTTGTATCATTTACAAATCCCTTTAAAGTCCTTAAGCGCATATTATCTTAAAAAATATACTTAAAGGTGTTGATTTTTCAGATATAATGGAAAATGTTATCAACTAGGAAAACCGAACGGTCCGTGTAGGCCAGAATTAGAAGGCGGTGGAATATTTGGAGTCAACGCTACAACCTGGAAGCTGGAATGTTTAATTGGTACGGATATAATGTCTCTGTTGTACGAGAAGTTTTTTAATAAAACGCAACCAAGAACTCCATAGAAAATAAAAAATGGTACAGGGTAGGGTATAGCCTATTTTATATAGCATAGTATATGGAAATTAATTAATATGAACATTTCGAAAAACTAAAATGCTTGGGGTGTCATTTTTTTTTCTTTTTTGCCTAAAAGAAAACGTGTGACGTTACACAGACAAGAATTTGATGCTCCGGAAGGCCAAAACAAGCAAAAATCTTCCTTGCTGATCATCAAATTCTTCTCTCATTGTTGTGTAACTTCACATGTTTTTCTTTTAGGCGAAAAAAATGGCACCCCAAGCATTTTAGTTTTTCGAAATTTTAATATATTCTATAAAGTAAGCTAACCCGAAAAACAAATCCAGGGTGTAACGGAAGAAGCGCCTTCATCATTTTTAAATTTTTTTATATATTTTAATATTACGTACCATACATGAATAATTTAAATTTCTTTAACCAAGTTAAGCCCCGAAGGCGATATTTCTTACAATTTTCAAGGTCAACATTTTCTAATCAAGGTCACAAGTTTTCAAAAACCTTAGAATTTGAAAGGTAAATAATTTTACAAAATCTTTTAATCAAAATCTTTGGACATTTTCCGTTTTTCCGGGGGGTCAAACCAAAGCCAGGGTTTCAAACTAAGGCCAACCCCCATGCTCTTCTCCTCCCCAAAAAAATAAAGAAGGAAAAGAAAACAAAAGATCGATTTAACCTAGAAGTGACTATGTGTTTTCACGGAAGTACCCTCGCGACCATTTTTTTAATTTATTTTTTAAAAATATGAAGATATTTAAAAGTTTCTGTAACGCTTTTTTTAAGTTGAAAAGACTGATGTGACTATGTAACTGTGTATAACGGCTTAACATTATTAAATATATTTAAAAAATATACTATTTTTGGTAGAATATTTTTTTTATCTTTTATATACTTTTTGCATTTTTTATATAAATAAACATAATATATGGTTTGGGTGATTTGAAGGGATATAAGAAGGTTGCAGGATTGAAAGAAGATAATGGTATCAAAATTTAAGTGTTAAAAAGTTTGGAGATTTTTGTTATGGTAGAGAAGAGTAGCTGTTAATAGTGAAGATTATCTATTCTAAATTCTTTGTAATCATTTTAGTCAATTATCGTGTAAAACACCTATACTAATAGGTCCGAGAAAGACTTTAAACAATAAACTAAACTAAACTAAACTAACTAATTTTATTTGTGTTTTTTTGTACTTTTTTTTGCTTACACCTTAAATAACGTTATCGGTCCCAGGATACCAATCCCATATTCGTATCACAATCCCGAAATTAAAATGTTAATCTGGGATGGAGCCCGGGAGTCGTGGGACCCAGACCCGCACACATTTTTTTTTTAATTTTAAAATTTTGTTTATTTGAACCAAAATTTATTTAAAATTTGAAGTGTAAACCCAAAAACTTTTGAAAAAGTGAATTAAGAATTCAATATATTTTATTTTCTTTATTTATTGTTGTACATTAACGAAAAAAATCCAAGTACCTTATAATTTATTTTCTTTATTTATTATTGTACATTACAGAAAAAAATCCAAGTACATTAGTCTACCAATATGACACTGTACGATGATTAGAAAATAGACTGATGGAATAATAAATTTATACTTTTATAATTTTGTTTAAAATAAAAAATTTCTGTCCTTACTAATTCTACGTCTAACCACAAGTTAGCGGTACTATGTGCTTGAGACACACAAGTCTTTAACTTGCTACCATTCAAATTCTCCAGACTAGAAAAGGTATGAGTATTTGTCTACATCTAGCAATAGATGGCGCAAAAGTCTACATCAATCTAATGACTATATTCCTTTTGCGAATAAAGTCTAAAAACGTTTTCTTAATCAGCGTGCAGAGTTGACTCTCGATACTGAATAGGCCAACAGCCCGAAACTGCCAGTCTACCAATATCACTCTGTACGATGATTAGAAAATAGATTGATGGAATAATAAATTAATATTTTTATAATTTTGTTTAAAATTAAAAATTTCTGTCCTTACTGAGATAAATTTGTTCTTGATAAAGGAATGTGTAACAAGTTTGTATTACGAGTATAAACAGAAGATGCAAGAAAGTAAAAAAGTTTTAAAATATTAGGACAAGTAATTAAATTGTTAAAAAGCTTATAGTAATAAGACTTCTATTTGCATTACATTGCTTTTAGAGGCAAAATTTGGTAAAGGGGTTTTTGAGGATGCTGAAACTTAATCCGTTATGAAAAATTTAAACCAACCAACCAAATTTTACATAATGGAATTTAATAAAAATTGCTACCTGTGTGTATTTTAAAAATTCTGAAACCAATTGGATTTAAATCCATTATTGGAAATTCCAAACTTAAAATGGCGGAACTAATATGGCGGCAATAATCATGATAATTCTTTAATATTTACACATAATTTATTAAATATTTATGATTTAAACCCATTTTTTATAATAACTTTTAATTAATTTTGTTCGTGATGCAAACTTTGTTAACGTACTTCGCGTAGATTAATATTTAGCCCAGTCTTAAAAATAAATATTACTGATAAATAATATAAATAAATACTAAATATTTATTAGAGCCTAGCCAGAGGCTCGCATAACTAGCATAATACATAACATACGATGCCGAGATTGGCTTGATGTGGCGTCATGTATATTGTGCACTGGCTTATAACGTTATGTTAGGCTCGTATAAGAGCCTGTGAATAGACCCTTAATTTAGCTTTTAATCAGTTTTAACGGGTTCATCAACAATGTCGTTTAATTTATCAAATTTTGCCCCCCTTTCCCATGTAACGATTCGTAACGCTAGCAGCCAACCCCCAAAAAAATAAATTACGCGTTACGTAACGCTACATCCCCCCACTCTTAATCCATCGTAACCCTAAGCAATATCCCCCTCCCCCCTAAGGGCGTTACGTATTTTAACTGACCCCTTTCCCCCGGTCCCGGATTTTCTCTCTACGCCCCTGTTGGCTGAACCTGAAACACGCTGTATAGAAGATCTCATACATTTAACATATCTATAGATCTATGTATCCAGTTTCTGCGAAACTTGTTTTTGCAGAGAACAGTTATTACAGTACAGAATACCGCAGATCGTCATATTTATTTTAAAACAAACTGTGATTAGTATTTTGTTTTTGTTGTGAAAACTTGTGACGAAAAGGTAAATATTAAATTTATTCGTTTATATAATTAATTACATTCTTTGTTATAGTAAATTAAACAAGTTTTGCAACCAGAATTAATATTTAAATTTTAAAAATATTTAAAACCAGTATGGCTATGAATATTAACGGTCAAATACCCACAACTCAAAAACTAAACATTTTTACGCACATGTTTATATTAACTTTTTCATTAAAGGGTCTTTCTACCTTCAAATTTTAAAAACAATTTTTTTTAATTTTTTTTTTATATTGTAAAATTGTAAAATTTTGTAGTTTTGTTTATTTATATTCAAAAAATACAAAAAAAAATTGATTTTTTGGTCAATTTTTTTTTTTTTTAAACATTAAAAAACGGTGATCGCCATGATTCCGTCCGTTTTAACGACTGAAAAAAAAAGGGGATATTATTCAGTATTGTATTCGCTATAGCCCGAACTAGAAGAATATTTTTTTGAAGATATTTAAAAACTATCACATAAATTTAGTTATTAGCGTAGAGTGAATATACAGAGCGGTCCAAAAGTCACCCCTCCCCGATCTTAACTTTTGAACCAGTTGAGATATCGACTTCAAACATAGAACTCTTAAATAAGACAACTTAAACTAACTTTTAGCATATATTTGATACTTTCAGCTCTTAAAATGAGAGCAGGGGGAATGGGGGACATTTTTTTTAATGGAAAGGGGGGTCGTGTGATACATCATTTTAAAGAAAATAAAATTGGACTGTATATTTTTTATTTTTTTAAACAATTTTTTTAAGGTTTTAATTTTTCAATTTTTTGTGCTATAAAATGCGATTTTTTAAGTTTTTTTTTTGTAAATTTTTATTGTCAATTTCAATTAGTTTAAAAGTATAATTTGTCAATTAAAATTAGTTTAAAAGTATAATTTAAATTTTTTCATTATGAAATTAGTTAATTTTAAAAAATTGTTTGATTTTTTTAGAGAAATTTTGACAAAAATACCCATTTTCAACAAAAAATAAATAAAATAAAAAATATATAGTTAAATGGAGAATTTCATAAGCTTTAAAATGATGTATCACACAACCCCCCTCCCATTTAAAAAAAATGTCCCCCCATGCCCCCCTGCCCACATTTTAAGAGCTGAAAGTATCAAATATATACTAAAAGATAGTTGTCTTATTTAAGAGTTCTAAATTTGAAGTCGATCTCAAAAGTTAAGAGGGGGAGGGTGACTTTTGGACCGTTCTGTATATTCGGTATAGGTTATTAGTGACTTTTTTAATACTGGGTTATGGAATAATCCATTCTAAGAAAAAAGTTTTTATAAACATGTATATAAAAATTTAGTTCCGGAGATATGGGCAATTTCCCTAAAAAATGCATAAGCCCCACGCTGCAGCGCGCTGTTTAAAACATCATTAAATCTTATAAGATAACCTAGGTTAAATAATTACATATTTCCACGAAAGTAATTATATATTTTTGTTATTTCTATTTATAAATTGTATACAGGGCGTCCTACTGTTTTTTTTACACAGATGGAAAAGCTCGGGAAAAAGAATCTGAAATGTGACCAAAATTACTGTTTATTACTTTGCAAGGCCTGCTAAAAAACTACCCCGCTCTCAACAACCCTCTTAGGGAATGTTCAAGTATTACGTAACGCTCCTATGGGGGGGTGGGGATCCAAAATGATTAAAATTAGCGTTAGGTAATACTTGAACGTTCCCTTACAACCAACCCCAACTTTTTTAATATCTCAAATAGTGATTGTAATTGTAATCTTTTTGTCTTAAAATTGAGTAAGGAATAACACCCTAAAGTTTAGCCACATACTTAATTAACACCCTGTATAGGGGGTTATATTAAAAAACTGCTTCAACCAATTTAGTTGGGTGGGAGGAGGGGTAAGTCGCGGAGGGTGGATTTTTATGTGTTAATTAAAAGTGTGTAAATTCAATTTAATTTATAATATTTATTTATAATATTTATATCATTTTTATCGCAAATAACATAATAAATTGCAATAAATTGTATTACCATAACCTATTTTTTTTTTGTATAAATCTAATCTCTAAATTCCCAAGTTTTATGTTATACTGGCATGCCAAAATTTAAGAGGTGATTCTACATCCAAAAATATCAAAAAAAAGTTCCTATAGATAAAGGTTGGTCCGGAAATGAGCCCTAAGGGAGCTACGTTTTTAATTAATAACTCTGATACCCTTTAAGCTAGAGCGACGAGCTTTTGCAATGCAAATGCAATGAAAATTTTTCAGGTATACTAGCAGTAATAAGGGCAATATGTTTGTTGGTATATGAATAGTAATAAGGGCATAATGTTTGTTAATTTATTTTTTTGAATTTATCCAGAGACGTGCCTAGACGGACAAAATATGTGAGGTTTAACACATTTTTGCCCCAAACTTTTTATGTGAATTTTTTTTATTTTTTTGTAAAAATATAGATTCCCTGTTTAAAAATACATAAAAAATGTCATATAGTGTAACACTGTGGGAGAAACCGTTTTCAAAAAAATTAAATTAAGTGGAAGTAACATTTTGTGCCACCTAAAACGTTTATTTTTAAAAGGCTATTACTCCTTTAATATTAAATTTAGGTGTTTTCGTGAAGAATACTTGTTTGCTCAGTTTTAAATGAAGAATTAGCCTACATCATTAAAATTTTCTTGATGCTTTTTTTTTTGTTGCCCATTCAGTATGTCATCTTCGAAGGGCCGTAGCTCCCTTAGGGCTCATTTTCGGACAAACCTTTATAGAAACTTTTTTATCATGTTTTTGTATAATAACTTGTGATTTTTGATTTTTGTTTTTCTACAATTTACCGGTTTGAAAATCTATGGCTTATAAAATACTCCTCGATTTTGATTGAAATAGAGGTTAAATATTATTTTTTTCTTTTAGGAAACTCATTAAATCAACAATGAAAAGATTGTGTATATTATTAATTTCAGTATTAATTAACAACGTTAGTTTTGGATTTATAATTCAACAGACAAAGACTGATGATGTTAATAGGGTAGGTACCGTCATCTGGGGATACTTTGTTCCCATGGTCAGTTTCAGACTGCCCTAGTAGAAATTTAACGTTAGAATAACGTTTTTCTAATGTTAGAAGACTGTATAAAAGTACGTTATAAAATATGTGCAAATGTCCCGCTTTTAACGTTAGAATCAAACGTTAGTTACAAATGTCAATCTAACGTTAGATTTTCAAGTTAGACATACGTTATAAGTACGTTTAATTTCTAACTTTCGGATAGGCGTGGCCAACTAGGAAATTCCTACCTGCATCGTAAAATGGCAGCTGGAGCCAAATTATTTATATAAATAAATCTTAATATATTTTAGCAATCATAATATTTTTAAACATAATATCGTTACATTTATTATAAAATAGCCCTAAGTATTTTTCGTGTAATATGGTGTTATAATTCGATAAATTCGTTTACCTCTCAGAAAAACTTTATATTTAGTTGTTAATATTTATTTATACATTCAGAATCTTCTTCTTCTTCCTTTATTTTGGCCTTTTCTCAGTGAGATAATTAGCCAGATCCCTCTTAGTTACTCAATTCACCAAGAGTGGTTCTTGTCTGGCTTTTCGCCATGCCCACTCCTGTTTTAAATATATAAAATTTCCAGTCTTCTGTAAGACCTTTTCTTTTTCTTTTCCTTCTTTCCTTTTCGTGTTTACTGTTGGTTGTGTTAGCTGTTGCCAAGGCAGTTTTTTCTAATTTGTAATTATATTTGCGCATGCGCTAGCATATAAAAAATTTTGTACGTATAAAAACTTCTTCACGTGTTAGTTGCTTCCAAATCAAAATTTATCAGCATTATAAATGATTAAAAAACATAAAATTCCCTTCTTACTCCAATATAATCACATGTTCGTCATTTTACTGCACATCTTCCATACAATCACTATAAAATATATAAAATCGATTCTGGGGCATATCTAAGATAGCAAATAAATAAATTAATAACTAATACTAAAAGACTTGATGCCAGAAAATTAAACGCGTTTAACGTATTACTAATTCCTGCCGAAAGCACATATTACTCGTTTCACGGATGAAAAGCAACTGATTCAGAATCTTAAAATATTTTTTCAATTCTAGTACAGCGTTGCCAGACTTACTATAATTTCTACTTTAGGGGGATAATATTTTTTTAAACTTATTATGGAAATAATAAATATAAAATTATATTGTAATAGACAAATATTTTGTTTGGAATTTTTACTTTATACATTATACTCACGAACGATAGCGCATATATAATATTACTGTCTGTTTAATCAAGGAGAATAAAATCTTTTAGTTTTTTTATTTTGTTTTTTGAGAATTTGCGAACTTTTTAGGGATAATTTTCAAACCTAGCCACATATCTGTGTGAAATTAGTATTTTCTACTATAGATTACGTAATAATAATGGGAATTTAAAAAATATTAAAAGTTAGAATAAGGTTACAAAAAGGTTAGGTAACTAACGTTAGATTTATGTATTTTATAACGTTTTTGTCAAACGTTAGTTTTTAAGGTTAGATTTATATACTTTATAAGGTTTTTATATAACGTTAGAGACTAAACATAAAAATGTCACTAATCTAATGTTATGTTAAGTTAGATTTATGTACTTTTCTACCACGGTGGTCATGCATATTACCGCCCAATGGGAATTGCCCTCCGAAACAAAGCATTTATAGACACATGTTTATTTAAACTTTTTTACTTAAAATATTTTTTTTTGTAAAAAACAGTTAATCAGTAAATATAAGGGATTAATTGAATTTATTTGACAATTTGACAATTTTTACTTTTATTTTTAAATAAATCTTTCCATATCTCGAAAACTAAGCATTTTTAGACACAAGTTCATATTAACTTTTTTAATCACGACTCTGCCCAAGGTAAACTTTTTGATCAACCTTTTTCTTTTCTGGTCAAACATTGCAATGTTTGTTGTCAATTTTTTTAGGCATTTTTTAAATCAAAATATAATAAAGAATGAGTATGTTTTGTTTAATGTTTTGGTTTAATTTTAGGATACTAGAGAACCAGTTTTTGATCCAGAAAAATGCAAAGATCCTAACCAACTCTTGTATCCAGTTGACCAAGACTGGAAGTGTGATTGTGGACCCGGTAAGTAATAAACTAGATATTTATTTACCTCGATAAAAATACTTTTTTACAAATTAAAAAAATATTTTGACCACGTTTCTGTTGAAAAAACTCTTAAACTTCTCAGGTTAAAACTTAAATTTAGAAAGTCCTTATTTTTATCCGTCCGTCCGTTCGTCCGTCCATCTGTCCACAGTAACGGACCATACCGTTTGACATATGAAAACCAAACTTTAAACCTAAGGTTTTTGAAGGATTACTCAGGGGGATTTTTCTCAGCTTTTCTATTGATTAAGAAGATTATTTTTTAACTATTTTATCGACCAATCATTTAAAAATATTTCTGCCCACGTATTTATCTCTGTCCAATCATGTTACAGTTATATTAGGAATTTTCTACTGTAGAAAATTCTAGTGAGAATCGCTCTAGTATTTTGTTTTTCAATATTTCTCTTTTACAACGAGATTTCATACCTAAAACTAAATAATAATTAAATATGAATATATAAATTATTACTATTTATAATTATTGTTATTACTTTATTACTTAACAAAAAATACCTCAAAATATTCTTTTTATAAAATGTAATGACAGTTTTTATATGTTGACTTTTATAAACATGCTTGCAAGCCTAGCGCAGTACCGCGCTAGTCAGTAAGTGGCTACACTATTGACAGAACCACAATTTGCAATTTAAAAATGGACAAAAAAGATTTTAGTTTAGCAATTGAGAATGGAATTAAATTAACCAAATTAAAGAATATGCCTGTAAAAATTATAAGATAAGTAATAAAACAATTTGTATCATTTTGCGATGAAAAAAAAATATAAATATAGGTTTGACATATTTTAAATCGTTAAAAAATAATCTTCCGAATTACATATGATTCTTCGAATTATCGGAAAAAATTCACAGTTTTCATTCAAACTTTCTGTCAAAGGAAATAATTACTCCAGGGGCATCGCGCAGTCGTAATTATTTCCAAACAGCAAATTTCCATGAAAATAGCGAATTTTCCCCGCATAATTCTCAGCCTCTTGTGTAATTATAAATGAGAACTCTTCTTTATCAGTGGTTATTCTCTACTGTCCCAAATATGTATAATCAAAACATTCAATTTTATTAGAAATTACTCAAACGATTTTGCTCAAATTTTGATAGTAATTATTACTAACACCACCGAAAATAAATGAAAAATAACAAAATAATCAAAATCTCAAAAGTTAACTGCACATTTTTACTTTATTATTTATAACCATTGTTCGGATAATCTGGCTCGGATCGAAGCCTCCGTGAGGCTAAACTTTTTTTGAAAAATTAAAAAACTATTTAAAAAAATATATAATTTTTTTTTAGTTTTTCGGAATTTTTTCTTTTTAACACTTTCACTGCTACCTTATAATCTGGTTACATAGCCGGGTGCTAAGGTATATGTTTATAAATTTCTTGCACACATGTCGGCCGAAGCCGATATGCGCACCCGGTAACAGCCGCATATGTCTGTGAATAGAGTCTAGAATATAATAGACTTCATATCTTCACGGCTTGTTTACCAATATTTTTTTTAATTCTAATTTTTAGCCCCGGTGAATGAATACATCGATCCGAGCTCTATATCCAAAAAACATGATTAAAATTTTTAATAAGTACAACGAAGAAATGTAAATTTTTGTTTTAGGATTTATATATTACCCTCCAAAGGATGCTTGTTTTGTACCATTTCGTGAAGGACCATGCAACAAAGGATATCACTTAATTTTCATTAAACCGAAAAAGACATCTGAGTGTTTGAAAAATCCATGTAAAGATGGATTTGCAAAGTAAGGAAGTCTCCAAACTCAAAAGAGTTTGAAAATACCTAGATACAAAAAATATTTAAATCATAGTTACTTTTCATATGCTCATTTAAAAATAGTTTTTTTTTATTAACTATTTTTTTTTATTTCAAAAAATGAATCTTTCTTTAGACCCTGATTTATCAAATAAAAATATACTGCCCATTTTTAACGTCCGCGCGTAAAATATATTTTTTGTTATCAGATTCACTTTAAGCAACCTTAAAAATATATAACTTTTCACGAAAACTACCCCCGCCTCTTAGGGGGTGGAGTTAGAAGTTTTTTATTATCAGATTCCCTTTCAGCAACCCGAAAAACCCCAATATACAAATTTTCACGAAAACAACCCCCCACCCCTCAGGGGGTGGATTTAGAATTTTTTATTATCAGATTCACTTTTAGCAACCTCAAAAACCCCAATATACCAGTTTTCACGAAAACTACCCCTCACCCCTCAAGGAATGAAATTAGAAACAAAATTATTATCAGATTCATATTCGTGGACCCCAAAAACTCCTATATACCAATTTTGAAGATTTTTTTACTTGGATTGATTGATATCGACATAAAACGTCACAAAACGCAAAAATACGCAAAAATTTTGAAAAATTTTGCACGAATACAAGGCTATCCAAAATTTTGATAATATTCAAAATGGGAAAGCAAAAGATACCTAAATTAATTATAATAATTGCCATTATCTCTTCCCATTCTGACCACCATTCAAAAAATGTTTATACAAAAGGTTTAAAAATATTTTGTAAAACTTCTGTTAATATGAGAAAAAAAAGTGACTTTTTATATTAAAAAAAATCTAAAACAAAATTTGACAAAAACCTAGGATAATAATAATAATAATAATAATAATACCAGTGGTGCTCCGAAGCGATTTTATTGAGAGAGTGGTGGAGCGAAAATTGCCAAATTTCCCAACTTCTGATTAAGAAATGTTCCAACTACAAAAAAGTTTTGATGACTAAAAAAAAAGGTCCACACCCACAAAAAAACTTTGTTCCTGACGGTCTCTACCAAAACAAAACTTGGCGCCCCCAACAAAAAAAAATGGCGCTCAAGAAATACCTACAAGAAAAAAAGCTTTGTCCCTGACGGTTTCTGCAAAACTTGGCCTTGACCCCTACAACAATAAATTGGAGAAAAAAAAAGCTTTGTCCGTGACGGTTTCTGCACAACTTGGTGCAAAAAAAAAACTTAGTGCCCTTACAAACAAAAAAAAATGGCGCCCAAAAAAATACCTTCAAGAAAAAAAGCTTTGTCCCTGACTGTTTCTGCCAAACTTGGCGCCCCTACAAAAAAAATAGCTTTGTCCATTGCGGTATCTACCAACTTGGCGCCCTACCACCAAACACAAAAAAAAAGCCAACTCCACTCCCTAAAATTCCCAACTTTTATTTACTCTGAAAAAATATTATATTTATTACTCTAATTTTCCCAACTTTCCACCAATTTACCCCAAAAATTACCAATAAATTTCCGAAAATTTCCACTCATTTTCCCAACTGGACAGTAGATTCTTCCAACTCTAGAATGATTGGGGGGCGCCCCTGGATAATACACAGAATTTAATGGAGAATCAAAATATGTACAAATATACGGGGTGTTCCATTTAAAAATCAAAAGTAGGGTTCGTTTTTGCTTAGACCGGAAGTGAAAAAAAAATGTTAAGTGATATAATTTAAAATATGGTCTTAGGGGCTATCCATATATTACGTAACGCGCCTAGGGGGGGGGTCAGAGAAATTGTTACAGTTTGTGACAGGGGGGAGGGAGGGGTCTAGGTAAACGTTACGTAACGGAATTTCATAAATTTAATGTTTATTTCCTAAGCTTGGCAGATGTATTTTTATTTCAACATAAATTACTATTTAGTGGCCCATAATTCCCTTTTTCACACAAAAATTGACGAAACTATGCATATTTAAATAATATTGTAATCAGTAAAATACTGTTGATATTGATATTAAAAATCTTGCGGCCCTGTTCTTGCGTGATCTTGTCAATGAATCATCGGTGATGATACATTTTCGCGCGGAATGTGTACTCACAGAACACCAATGTTTGTACTATTTTGTGTACCTGTGCATAAACAATATACGTGTTATATGTGACACTCAGTGTAAAAAGAGGTACCTAGTATTTTCTCACTGTGTGATATTGATTATGAATATTTTTTTAAAGTTTGCGTGATTTTTTCGTGTAATATTTTTTAAAGTTATGTTATACTATATTTTAGGTTCATGTTTGTTTCGTCGAGAAAAACGAATCAATAGTGAGAATACAGTTAAATTTATTGCGAAACAAAATTTTTATATTGTTACGCGTTACACAGGGGGGGGTGTTGGTAAATGTGACAGTTTGTTACACAGGGGGGAGGGGGGGTCAATTTTTTGAAAAATTGCGTTACGTAATATATGGACAGCCCCTTATAGACAACCTGTAAATTTAATTCTTTTATCTCTGGGAACAAAAAAGTTATAGGGGCGAGCCACCTTTGAAAAACACCCGGTATATATTTTTGAATTTACTCATTTTGAAAATTCCACACTGTATACCTATTATAGGTAATATACTCTGAATAAATCGCTTAATTTTTAGGAAAAACGGAAAATGTTATGAACTGGGAAAACCAAACGGACCGTGTAAACCCGTAACACAGGGTGGTGGCATTTTTGACGTCAATTCAACCACACTGGAACCAGACTGCTTGGAAGGAACGGAGTCTTTAGCCTTGTTCGGCAATATCCCTCCAAAATGTGCCCCAGGCAGTAAAATGGACATGTGGGGTAACTGCAGAAATGTGTTTTAGTTGTATTTATGAATTACTATTTTATTTATTTTAGTTTATATTTTTTGTGATTCCTTATTTAAAATATACTTAATATTTATATTTAAAAAAAATCTGCTGCCCCATAAGGTGCCTCCCAGTCATAGACAAAATAAACAAATAGATTAATTTTTGACCGTCTGCGCATACTTCTGAGTCCCGACTAAATGCGTCCTCCATTTTGATTCCAATTGTCCAACATAAAGTAAAAAAATATATATTTTATGTTGGTAACACTGTGTTGCGTTAGATAGGAATATTTTCTTTGTTAGAGATGTATCTTTTCATTTCACTTCAGTAGTCAGTAAAAGTTTCTTTTTGTCGTTGTTTTGTTGCAACTGTTTGTTATATATGTAAAAACTAAATCAATATGTTATACTACACAGATATTTATTTATTTTTACCAGTAATTTAAATATAAAAATATAATTCTTCGCACACACCTCTAACATATTCGTGCAACAGGTTAACATAACCTAATTTATGTATGTTTTGAGTTTGTTTTCGAGGTTTTTCTGTTATTTTTTCTACGCGTTTGGTGTTTTGTGCTAGAAGGGTGAACATTTTATTTTATTATAGACTATATAATAGCGTTTTTGAACTTTTAAAGTCTTTCTGTGTTTTTTGTATAATTTATAGTGCTATTTCAAAGAACTATTAAAGTCTTTGCCATGACGTGTTTTAAAAAAAGTTGTAGAAACATAAAACGACTGCTACCTGCAGACAGCAGTATCATCCCTGGTAGTAAAATAACATGACATTCACGTGAAAGTCACGTTAATATGTGACATGTGATGTTAAGATTGTAGTCTCATTTAACAAGAATGTAGCATGGTGGGGATGTCCTAAGTCCGCCCCTAATAACATCACACAATGACATCCCGAAAATAACGTGTTTGTGACATCATAAATCCACATTCCTGTTATATCTAATATCTTATGGATGCCGTTACTGGTACTTTAATATTTAAATAATATTCTAGGATATTAGCTTTTTCTAAATTAAAACCATTAAAAACGCTATAACCCTATAAAAAAATCGGATTTAAAATCAATCAGTAATTGAAACAATCACAGATTGAAACAGATAGATTCTAAATACGAAATTGCAGATTAAGCGGAGAATATATCCTTTAATCCGTGTCCGTGGTCTTGAGAAGCCCGGCAGCCCCCTATCCATTGGAAATCGTATAATGTGTATACAATTTCCTTATAATAATTTACTCTATCAACATCATCTTATATCGATTTTTTTGCTTCGAACGTCGGTGAGAAGCAAAATAACATGACATTCACGTGAAAGCCACGTTAATATGTGACATGCGATATATTCACAGCGTTGCTAAATATTTGTTATTAAATAACATGGTTGTCACGTCACACGTGTTACGTTGCAAATGTGATGTTAAATACATGTTATTTTTCAATATTATGTGATGTTATGATTTAGTTTAAAAATACACCCAAAAGTGATGTTAATTTCTTGTAATATAACATCCCTTGCTACCTGGGATATTTTTTAGGTAAGTTTGATTTTTTTTAATATAACATAAGAAACAAATAAAATTTTATATACCTAAGCATACCTATCATAGGTATTCGAAATCTAAGGTTACCTATGTTAGTTTCTAAACATATTTTTATCTTATCTATGATTTGAATTAAATAATTTTATATCTACAGAAACAGAATGATATACTTTGACAGTAAATAATAAAAACATTAAAAAGTAAGGTTATGTCGTTTATTTATTTACATTTTACCCACTAATTTAAATTTTCCGGCTAATTTCTGACGTAACTTCCGATCAAAATGGAGGACTCGTAAATTTGTATATAACCTTGAGATGACAGCTCATCTATGTTCTTTGTCTATGCTCCCAGTCAACACATAGCAGGTACATAGCAGGTACATAACCACTGTTCTATGTGATGTTGCAGCCATGTAATTTTTATAGTAAATGTATAGTCCTTGGACTTTAACATTTCCTCAAGTTATGTGTCAGTTACATAACATACAACATATCAGCTACATACTAGGTACATAACAATGAAAGTAGGCGTTTCCGAATTCTACTTGTAGTTTTTTCTCTTTCTTTTAAATACATTTTATAATACTCGTTACTTGTTATGGAGTACATCATAGATTTAGACATGGTGAAAAATTTTACGTCTTTTTGATAAACCTAATAATTAAAGTACCTATATAAAAATCTTCATTTATAGCATCCATCAGGTAAAATTTTTATGCGATATGCATTTTTACTGTGAAAGCAAACTTTCTACCAGGCTTAAAAATCATGCGCCACATAAAAAGCCAATTTTTAGAGAAAAAAATAGCAAATAATTATCTAAAAATATATGCGTTTCTACTACTTAAGGGTAAAACTTTTATTATTAACAACAACTTTAAGAATATTAACGATTCTAACCTATAAAAATTAAAATAATATAGACGCCATATTTAGTATTAAATTCCTAACATTTCATGTATCATGTATGTTCTCATACCATATATATGATAATGAACAATTATGCATGTTATGTATCATACATGTAATATGGCACATGTAGCGTAAAAAATCTTTCTGTTATAGGCAGTAGTCAGCGTAAACTCAGTTATGACTCATCAACGTTGAAAATAAACACAGAAACATAGGCTTACGGAATAATTTTGCCGAATTATGAGGGAATTTTTTTAAAGGTCACTAAATCGAAACATTTCACGACTAATTTGTTACACACAACAATATTGACTATACATATTAACTATAAATATGTTATATATTGGTGTTTTTCGAAACCAAAACGATATTCGATTTTTATCTTTTAAGAATACGAAAGTTTTTAATTTTTATTTATCGATAACTTTTTTTCCACCTAAATCGTTTAAATGGAATCATTAAAAAAATCAAGATAAAAAGAAATAAAAATGTAAATATTTAAAACCTCGCGTCAACGCTAGAATCGACGCGGCGCCTATGCGAGCACCATCTTAGGAGCATTCTTTTTATTATTGAAATTGAGTGCCTTCCGAGGTGCCTCCGCGATTAAATTTTCATAAAAAGAATGCTTTTAAGATGGGACAGGGTGGAGTCATGTTAATGCGCACTTAGGGATGGATGTTCATGAGATGTTTTAATAGATAATAAACACCTAAATATGAAACAAGATTTTTCGAGAAAAAAAAGTTAATTAAAAAAATGCAAAAAATAAAATTAAAAAAAAAAGTTTTTGACAAAAGTCCAAACAATCCCAGATATCCGAGCTCTGTGGATAAGGAGCCTTAGGCACCGAACCTATGTTCTAAATTTGAAGTATACTTTAAATATATTTAGCTCAAACTTGACCGCTTAAGCGTTCTTGAGATATTTTTTCTTTTATGCATAATAAATGTAGTCACTTGATCTAGTCTTATACCTACTTTCTTCTTTCATTCTTGGTCGTTTGTTTTGGACTTTTTAGAGAGAAACTTAAAAAAGCAATACCAAAATTTCATTTTTTTTACTAAAGCAGGACTTTTTAACAGTTAGTTAAGTGTACGACGCGTCGTACTTGTACGATATATATATACGATTCAAAAAGCATTACGACAAGCACTATTTAGCTCAGCGGTCAATGGCATCGATATAGCCTGACACTGATCTAATGATCGTGAGTTCAAACCTCACTGGCGCCGATTGCCTTTTTCAGTTAATTAATAATTAAAATTTGGCGAAGGCGTACTCCCTAGATATATTGGTTCGAAAGTCAATTAAAGCCGGTGGTTCCCTCTACTACTAGCCCACACAAGTCCTGGACTTAGGGGATGCTTAATTAAGTAGAATAGTACGAGGTTAAAAACAAACATAAAACATAAACATAAAACTATTACTATAATGCACTATGAAGCTAGAAAGCAGTAACTTCATTTGTAGCAGCGTAACGCTACCAGCGTTTCTAAATATTACATCAGAGTTGACGTGAAAACGTCGCTATGTTATGAATGCAGTTACTACGAGCGCCTAATTAAAGCTACCCACACTGAGATTGTTTTGGCTTTTTGTTGTTTGGTGTTTTTTTCTTAATGAGGGGGGTATTGGTTTACGTTAACGTTGGTTAACGTTGGTTTTGTGCCTGTTTTTGTAAAAAATTGGTTTTGATATAGAATAATACATTGAAAAACGGTTAGCCTACTACTACCCTAGTGGAAAAATTCGCTCAAACTCGTAAAAATATTTTACAAGTTTTAGCGAGTTTATTGAAACAGTATTAACTAGTTTTCAGCGAGTAAAAAACTAGTAGAATGACGCTCAAACTCGTAAAAATATTTTCAAAAAATCCTAGATTTTTACGAGTTTCTACGAGTATTTTATGAGGAAATTCCCATGAAAATTTACCAGTATTGAACGAGTATTTTTCTACAAGGATTAACAAGTTTTCAGCGAGTAAAAACCCGTAGTTTTACAAGTTTCTACGACTGTTTTATGAGGAAATTCCAATGAAAATTTAAACACTTATTAAAAATATATTTACAGTAAAGAAGTAAATAGTTAACTCCTTTTAAATGACGGTAATCAAAACATCAAATGACTGCGCTGGCACCAGTACAGCGTTGCCAAACTTTATTAGAAACCGATAGCAAATTGTTTTTTTACGGGTGCAAACACCAGTTATTTTATTTCTTTTTGAAAACTAAACTTTTTAAACAAAAACATCTTTATTTAAATGCTAAAATATATGGAAAAACTATTTTATTGGAATAATCTTAAGCTTAAAATACCCCTCAAGCAAAGTTTAGACGGCAACATTCGCGAACAAGTGAAGATCGTGGTTGTAAAAAGCGCGGCAAATTTGAGTTTAAATTTTTAATTATAGTTATAAAGTAATATTGTTGTTTAAACAACATTAAACATGGTAAAATTATATACTTCCTTATTTTGTTTGAGAAATAGTCTTTCAAAATACCATTCGTACACGTTAAAATATACATAATTTTATCCATAGAAATGCTAAGCAATTATACAGGGTGTATTTGAAATAGGGTCGGAAATTTTAACAGGTGATTCTACATGATAAAATATGACAAAAAGTTCCTATAAACATATGTCTAAAAATGCGTCATAAGGGAGCTACGCCCCTTTGAAATTGGCTAAAAAAATCGGTTTTTATTTAATAACTCAGGAACCCTTTGAGATATATTAACGAGGTTTTGAAAGTGAATTAATCCTAATAAGGCCCATCTTTGTATGTAATTTTCACGTACTTATTTAAACCAGGGGTGTGCGAAAAGGGGGGTCCTTATCAGTTTTTTGTCCCAAACTTTCTGTGTAACTTTTTTGCAATTTTATTTTTAAAATATGATTTCTCAGGTCAAAATACATAAAAAAGGTACTCTTGTTGTAATACTGTAGGATTAACCGTTTTCGAGAAAAGTTAATTTGAAGGTGAAATTTCACTGTTTGAGGACGAAAAATTAAATACTAAAATGTCGAAAACCAAAATTTTAATGATGCAATGTTATTCTACATCAAAAGCTAAGAAAAAAAGTTTCCATACATGTAGGTCGAAAAAACGCTTTTAAAGCTACCATAGCCCTTTAAAAATGGTGCATATTTAGGAGACCATAGCTCCATTAGGATTCATTTTTGGAAGTACCTGTATATGAGGTTTTTTCTTAGTTTTTAATGTACATTCGCCCTGCATCATTAAAATTTTGGTTTTCAACATTTTAGTATTTAATTTTTCGTCCTCGAACCGTGGAATTTCACCTTCAAATGAATTTTTCTCGAATACGATTAATCCTACAGTATTACAATAAGAGTACCTTTTTTATGTATTTTGACCTGGGGAATCATATTTCAAAAATAAAATTGCAAAAAAGTTACACAGAAAAAAGTTTGGGACAAAAAACTGATAAGCCCCCCCCCGTTTCGCACACCTCTGGTTTAAATAAGTACGTGAAAATTACATACAAAGATGGGCCTTATTAGGATTAATTCACGTGCAAAACCTCGTTAATATATCTCAAAGGGTTCCTGAGTTATTAAATAAAAACCGATTTTTTTAGCCACTTTCAAAGGGGCGTAGCTCCCTTATGACGCATTTTTAGACATATGTTTATAGGAACTTTTTGTCATTTTTTATGATGTAAAACCATCTGTTAAAATTTCCGACCCTATTTCAAATACACCGCGTACAATTACACTGTGAAGAGTATCCTTAAAAATGCAAAGCAATTTTACTATTTAGCGAAGAGTACTATAAAGAGTATCCTCAAACATGCGAAGCAATTATACTATTACACTGCAAAGAGTATAATAAAAAATGCGAAGCAATTATAGTATTACACTGCGAATATCCTTAAAAATGCGAAGCAATTATACTATTACACTGCGAACAGTATCCTTAAAAATACGAAGCAATTTTACTATTACACTGCAAATAGTATCCTTAAAAATGCTAAGCAATTATACTATTACCCTGCGAAGAGTATCCTTAAAAATGTGAAGCAAATATATTATTACACTGCGAAGAGTATCCTTAAAAATACGAAGCAATTTTACTATTACACTGCAAATAGTATCCTTAAAAATGCGAAGCAATTATACTATTACACTGCGAAGAGTATCCTTAAAAATGCGAAGCAATTATACTATCACACTGGGAAGAGTATCAATAAAAATGCGAAGCAATTATACATTACACTGCGAATAGTATCCTTAAAAATGCGAATAAATTATACTATTACACTGCGAAGAGTATCCTAAAAAATGCGAAGCAATTGTACTATTACACTGCGAAGAGTATCCTTAAAAATGCGAAGCAATTATACTATTACACTGCGAACAGTATCCTTAAAAATACAAAGCAATTTTACTATTACACTGCGAAGAGTATCCTTAACAATGCGAAGCAATTATACTAGTACACTGCGAAGTGTATCCTTAAAAATGCGAAGAGTATTCTAAAAAATGCGAAGCAATTTTAGTATTACACTGCGAATAGTATCCTTAAAAATGCGAAGCAATTATACTTATACACTGCGAAAAGTATCCTTTAAAAAATACGAATAGTATCCTTAAAAATGCGAAGCAATTGTACCATTACACTGCGAAGAGTATCCTTAAAATTGCGAAGCAATTGAACTATTACACTGCAAATAGTATCCTTAAAAATACGAAGCAATTATACTATTACACTGCGAAAAGTATCCTTAAAAATGCGAAGCAATTATACTATTACACTGCGAAAAGTATCCTTAAAAATGCGAAGCAATTATACTATTACACTGCGAAGATTATCCTAAAAAATGCGAAGCAATTGTACTATTACACTGCGGAGAGTATTCTTAAAAATGCGAAGCAATTATTCTATTACACTGCGAATAGTATCCTTAAAAATGCGAAGCAATTTTACTATTACACTGCGAAGAGTATCCTTAGATATGCGAAGCAATTATACTCGTACACTACGAAGAGAATCCTAAGAAATGCGAAGCAATTGTACTATTACACTGCGAATAGTATCCTTAAAAATGCGAAGCAATTATACTATTACACTGCGAAGAGTATCCTAAAAAATGCGAAGCAATTATACTATTACACTGCGAATAGTATCCTTAAAAATGCGAAGCAATTTTACTATTACACTGCGAAGAGTATCCTTAAAAAATGCGAAGCAATTTTACTAGTACACTGCGAAGAGTATCAATAAAAATGCGAAGCAATTATACATTACACTGCGAATAGTATCCTTAAAAATGCGAATCAATTATATTATTACACTGCGAAGAGTATCCTAAAAAATGCGAAGCAATTATACTATTACACTGTGAAGAGTCTCCTTTAAAATTCGAAGCAATTTTACTATTACACTGCGAAGAATATACTTAAAAATGCAAAGAAATTATACTAGAAGAGTGAAAAAAAAAAGTGAATTTCTAGACCCAGAATCTAGACAACCGGTTATACACAAATGTGTAATGTTGGTTGCATTTTTAGCTTTGATAAAATATTTTACGTTTTCTGTAAAATACAATAACATAATGTTAGTAACATTACTAAATAAAACACATTTTGTTATTAATAATAAAATAATAAATAATAACGTATTATTTACTCAATTCTTGTTAAAGCTTTTATTAAGATAACCAATTGCAAACTAATAAATAAAGGGTTTAGACCATAAATTAATCGATAAACAAATATTTAAATACCCGATAAGATTAAGTAATTATGGGCTTGTGTTCTGTGTGTGTTGATATGCAATTACTGATTACTAATTAGTAATGTGTGGTAGTTTTTGTACGGATATTGCAAGAACCGGTTATATCAAATAAGGTTGTAAAAACTCACCTGTTTTGACAGTGAATTGATTTGTAGCGGAAAAATGACGGAAGTTGCTGAACAAATACCCGAAGAAGACAAAACGAACTGTTTTAATTTAGTAAAAACACATTTTCCGGAAATAACTGGTAAAATACCGACCCGACAGTTTTTAGATGCCTCCACCGAAGTTGTGAATATGATAGGTAAACAGAAAACATAACCTTACATTTTAAAATACTGATACTTTAGTTTTGCAGAAAAATTCGGAAAGGTGTTTTCGCCAGTTATTTACGATATGAATGGAAATATTAAGGTGAGTTTTATTTAATTTTGGGGTCCGTTTTTATACAAAACGTTAACATTCAAAAACTTTTTTAAATAACTTTATTTTGCTCATAGCTATGAGCAAAATTTGAAGTTATCAGTAACTGAGTTGACCTGCATACTAGATCCGCGCTGGCTCATTGGGGTTCGGGCTAGGCAACCGCCCCCCCCCTCCTGGCATTAGAATTAGACCATTTGGTCTTAAAAATTAAGAATGATTAAAGCAATAAATATCTGCCTTCTTATAAATCTTTAGCTACCATAGGGAACGTTCAAGTATTACGTAACGCTCCTAGGGGGGGGGGGGTAAATTTGGAGTGTTACGCCCATGTTAATGGTATAGGAAACAGGGGGGTGTCAAAATGATCATGCGTTACGTAATACTTGAACGTTCCCTTATAATGCACAAAAATTATAATTAAATTAATTAGTTGTATTATAAGTAACAGTGGCGGATCCACGGAAGGGGTAATAGGGGTAATTACCCCCCCAGGATAAAATAATTGTAGAATTTGTAGCAACCTTTTTCTAAATACGCATTTTCATGATATAAATAAAGGGAGGTTGAAGCCTCCTACTGAGAAAAAGCAGTAAGGGGCGCCAAAATGACCTTTTTTTAAGATATATATTACATGTTTAAGACCATAGACCTTTAAATTCGTAAAAATTTTGGCCTGAGGTGCTAGAGGTTTCTTACGTTTTTGTGTAATTTTGTGTGTAATTTGGAATTCGTACCCAGAAAAAGCAGTAAGGGGCGCCAAAACGAGCTTTTTTTAAGGTATATATTACGTGTTCAAGTGCACCATACACGGTGTATTTGAAATAGCATAGGAAATTTTAACAGATGATTCTACATCATAAAATATGACAAAAAGTTCCTATAAACATATGTCTAAAAATGCGTCATAAGGGAGCTACGCCCCTTTGAAAGTGGCTAAAAAAATCGGTTTTTATTTAATAACTCAGGAACCCTTTGAGATATATCAACGAGGTTTTGCACGTCAACTAATCCTACCCAGGCCCGTTTGTGTGTGTTATTTTCATGTACTTATTTCAACCAAGGGTGTGCGAAACGGGGGGGGGGCTTATCAGTTTTTTGTCCCAAACTTTTTTCTGTGTAACTTTTTTGCAATTTTATTTTTGAAATATGATTCCTCAAGTAAAAATACATAAAAAAAGGTACTCTTGTTGTAATACTGTAGGATTAACCGTTTTCATTTGAAGGTGAAATTGCACGGTTCGAGGACGAAAAATTAAATACTAAAATGTTGAAAACCAAAATTTTAATGATTCAGGGCAAATGTACATTAAAAACTAAGAAAAAAACCTCATATACAGGTACTTCCAAAAATCAATACAAATGACATACAAATATGGGCCTTATTAGGATTAATTCACGTGCAAAACCTCGTTAATATATCTCAAAGGGTTCCTGAGTTATTAAATAAAAACCGATTTTTTTAGCAAATTTCAAAGGGGCGTAGCTCCCTTATAACGCATTTTTAGACATATGTTTATAGGAACTTTTTGTCATATTTTATCATGTAGAATCACCTGTTAAAATTTCCGATGCTATTTCAAATACACCCTGTAGATATGCCTTTAGTATTGGGAAAAAAATCGCCAATTATTAATTTTCATTTCATCTATTAAAAAAAAAAATAAAATCAAAAAAATTGTTTTTTTTTAATTACTTGAAAACTGCTTGAGACTAAGAGCTGACAAATTTGGCTGAATTATTTTTATTTGGTACCAAAACGATTACCCAAATCCAAATAGAAAACGCCGCGGGGCAGATTTCCCATATATACTCGGCTATACCGTTTTGAAAAAAAAAACTGAAATTATTATTTTTTTTACAAAAACAAATATTTTTTGAAAAATAAAATTTTGAAGGGAAAAAATTGAATCTGAGGGTAAAGGAATAATTACATTAGGTCTGTTCGTTGGTGTTGCACTTTCTTGCACTTTACAGTCGAACAAATTCTTTGTCGTTTAAAAATTAGGGCACAAATACAGTACTTATTTGGTTGGACGAAAAGTGTATGTCAGTGCAAGAAAGTGCAACACCAATGAACAAGGTATTTTAAGCCTTCAGAAAAAAAATCACAATAAAAAAAAACTATTTGAGATGAAAAAAGTTATGTTTGGATTTACCTAGAAATTTTAAAAGCCTTTAGGCCCTGTTTCACGTGACCACTCACAAATATATTTTTTTAAGAAATTGACTGCAAGGTACAATGAAGATCATTTAAAAAATGAATATATTGAAGATATGATACTAAAAGAAAAAATGGATGATGAAAATGTTGCTACAGATGCCTTATTATGGTTAAAAAGGTAGATATTATTTATTAATATACAAGAATTAATAAGCTCACTATGTAAGCAGCGCTCAACAAAGTTGAACAAAAAAATGCAAAAAAATACAAAGAAAAATACAAAAAAAAATACAAAATAAATGTAAAAAAGTTCACTTAAAGCAATTACAAAAAATATTTACGAACTGAAAAATTCACATAATTTACAGGCCATACCTAAAGTACAATTTAATTGAACCAGAAATAGGGGAAATTGTAGGTCATGACACTGTTAAAAATATTTTCTGCAATTTAATTACCAGAATTTTAAAAGAAATTGTAAAATTTTGCCGAATTTTATACCGTGAATAATACATATTAAACAGAACGTGTCAAAAGTCCGCCCCGCCCCCCTTTAACTTTTGAACGGCTTAAGATATCAACTTGGAACACGTAAATAACATAAGCCAAATAATTTTATGATATATATTTTATATGTTTAGGGAAAAAAATGTTGGTAGGGGGGTAAGTGGGACATTTTTTTAAATGGAAAGGGGGTCGTGTGGTACATCATTTTAAATCCTATAAAATTCTCTTTTGCACACATTTTTTTTTATTTTTACGGAGCAATTTTTAGGGGTTTGTAATAGAGTTAAAAATTCTTTAAAAAAATCAGTATAAAGTAAGATATTGAGAAAATTAACCTGCGAGGCGTCAGCCAAGCAGGTTAATTTTCGAGAGGGCAATATCGGTTTACCCATGAGTGCCATACAAGGTTTTATCCAATAAATAGCTTAGGAATTCATATTTTTATTAAAAATTTTAATGACATTTACAAGATAATAATTTGACAAGTGACAGTTAAGTGGGTAAAATAAATAATTATCCACTCAATAAAGTAAAAGCCACGCGGGGTTTATTATTGAGTTTATCTATTTAAAATAAAGCTGGTAATTGTCTTATTATCTGTAAGTATTGGATAAAAATGGTTTATTTATTTCATGATGCAAATACGTCAATTATACTAATTTTGAATGATAAATAAAATTTTACAAAAAAAAATCGCATTTTTTTTGGCAAAAAAATTGAAAACCTGTTTAAAAAAAAAACAAAAAATAGATGGTCGAATAGAGAATTTTATGAGCTTTAAAATGATGTATCACACGACCCCCCGTTCCATTAAAAAAAAAGTTGTCCCTTGCCCCCTGTCTCCGTTGTGCTCCCTAAGCATATCAAACAGAGGTCCTCCCATGGGGGTAATGGAGCGCCCTCCAATCACAAGTTGGGAAAATCCACTGTTCAGATGGTAAAATTAGTGGTAATTTTAGGTAAATTGGTAGAAAGTTGGGAAAATAGAGGGGTACAATTGGGAAATTGGTAGTAAAGTTGGGAATTTTCTCTATATAGTTAGGAATGGTGAGAGGTGAGGCTGTTTTATGGGACATAGTTCGGAATTTAGAGAGGTGAGGACCTTTTTTTAGTCATCAACATTTTTTGAGGAGTAAAAATTTTTTTTTTTGATTTTTGAGTTGGGAAATTTCTCGTTTGGAAATATATATAAATGTCCCAATTTCTAATGTAAAGTACATTAGGGGCCGTACCGTTAGGCTCTAACTTAAGGATTAACGTTAGAATAATGTTGGCGAAAAAGTCGTTCTAACGTTGGGACTAACTTTGGGCACCTACAATTCCAAACACATTAATGTGACGTTAAGTCTGGTCGTTTTAACGTTATTTTCCTACTGCAATATGATGAATTCGGTTGTTAATATGGTAGCTTATGTACTTAATTTTTTTAGAGCGCTCCATTTTTTAACTTCATTCTTCTTCTATATCATAGAAGATTCCCGTAGTACCAGAATATCGAACGATTTATCTTTATTTTTAAAAAGAGCATACAGCGAAAGTCTGGAGAGACACCATGGTTGGTTGGGAACCCAACTATTTAACGTTTTGTCCAGGTTTGCACCTACCAGAACCAATTTATTTTACGTCCTTGCTCTGGAAAAGCATAATCAAGAAGAACACGTGATGAAAGATATGGTACCATACGTTGAACAAATGAAGGCTGTTGTCCAAGAATTAGCGCAATTTTATATCCAGAATCAACTTGAGTTGATAACTTAAATCGTTATTTATTTATTTGTTAAAACTAGACTAATTATTATACGCTTAGATTATGTCGTACGTAATTTTTGCACGGCCCTATACAAAACGTATATTGGCAAATTTCGAGTGACTTATTAACATTATTTCAGACATACTTTTTTAGTTAAAACATAATATATTTTTTTAAGTATTTACCTTATGTAGAAAATAAATATATAAGTATTTACCTAATGTAGATAATAAATATTTTATTGTAAATATACTATAGTATACTATATAGTTATTAAATTATTAAATAAATTTAAATTATAACTAAAGCCTTGTTTAAAACTATTTAAATAATCCGAAATGCATCTCACAGGTGTCTTCAGGCAAGCATAGGTTTGACAAAAATGTCACCAAAAACTGTTTAGGGGACTTTGTAGTAGACGTACTGGAGATCATGGAAATGCATCCAACAAAATCGTAGCTGCTCACTTAAGGCATTTATTCAATTTTATATATTTAATTACACATGTAGTGATGAAAATTGAACAACAGCTTTCCTTAAATGATTAATGTAGCTAGGATCTTCTAAACGGTTTATTTTATATCTATTCCAACAAGTAAGGATTTTTTTGTGAACAGATTCACCAGCCTGTTCTGACCATAAACCTAGTCCTTTATTTTTCAATTTTTTTTATTTCAGTGTCAGGCTATATCGATGCCATTGACCGCTGAGCTAAATCTCCCATATTCCAATAAGTAAGGAATTTTTTGTGAACAGATTCACCAGCCTTTTCTGACCATAAAACTAGTCCTTTATTTTTCAGCAATTTTAACGAGTCTTGAAGGTGATGGATAATTACATGAATTTTCAAAGTTTCAGATACACCCGTTGCTTTGAAACATTTCGATAACATATTTATATCTGCTTGACAATCATAACCTGAAGAAACCTTCCCAGTGGTGAAGCATTTTTCAACAATTTTGTTCATGATTTGGAAGGCGGATATAAAAGGAATAACTTGAAGTACTCCTACATCCTTAACAATTTCCATATCGGTAAACGCGTTGCTCTCTTTTAAAAGTTTTCGGCAGGCATTCCCTTCAAAGATCTCGCCGTGATAACTTTTAAAGATTAAATTTAGTTTTTTGGGCCACAGTAAGGCTTTATCACGTCCAAGTAGCGGCACAAGACCATCCCAAAATAAATGATTGACGAATCCTTGGAGTAGATGGAGTTCTGAGATGATGCACTTCTCGATGACATACATATTATCATCTTCTTCGAAAAGAGGGAGGTTAATTGTGCTATAACAATCCTTCGCAAACTTTTTGTCTTTTCCTTCAGAACAAAATTTTTCGTAACTTCTTTTCAAATCTTCATATGTCTTTAAAGTAGTAGTAGTCACGTTTTTTTCTTATATTTCATCATGATGGTCTTTTATTGTCATACCTTCGCGCAAATCTTTCAAGGTGATAAAACAGTACGGACACGGATAAGTGGCGGTAGCCGTTTGCTGGCCATTGATCAACAGTAAAAGTTTAAAATCGCAAACAAATTTAAAAGCAATTGCATTAAGATTCGTTAATCTAAACATCAACTCAACATTTTGATAAGTTTTTTTTACTTGAGGTACAATGCAAAGCATTACAAGTCGATTAACACTTGTTAATTTTCCTTTCTTTCCAATGGACCCTCCATCAACGTAACGACTTCTCTTACTTTCGATTTCCATATGATCCTTTTCTTCCTCTTCCTGTTGAATTAATTCTGTATTATCTAAACCGCTATTTATATCCTCCACGGAGGTCAAGGTTTTTTCAAAATATGTATTACCATTCTCCCATAGAACTATTCGCCCGATTTAAATAGAGGTTTAGATAATACAGAATTAATTCAACAGGAAGAGGAAGAAAACGATCATATGGAAATCGAAAGTCCAAACGAAGAAGATGATAATATGTATGTCATCGAGAAGTGCATCATCCCAGAACTCCATCTACTCCAAGGATTCGTCAATCATTTATTTTGGGATGGTCTTGTGCTGCTACTTGGACGTGATAAAGCCTTACTGTGGCCCAAAAAACTAAATTTAATCTCTAAAAGTTATCACGGCGAGATCTTTGAAGGGAATGCCTGCCGAAAACTTTTAAAAGAGAGCAACGCGCTTACCGATCCGGAAATTGTTAAGGATGTAGGAGTACTTCAAGTTATTCATTTTATATCCGCCTTCCAAATCATGAACAAAATTATTGAAAAATGCTTCACCACTGGGAAGGTTCCTTCAGATTATGATTGTCAAGCAGATATAAATATGTTATCGAAATGTTTCAAAGCAACGGGTATATCTGAAACTTTGAAAATTCATGTAATTATCCATCACCTTCAAGACTCGTTAAAATTGCTGAAAAATAAAGGACTAGGTTTATGGTCAGAAAAGGCTGGTGAATCTGTTCACAATAAATTCCTTACTTATTGGAATATGGGAGATTTAGCTCAGCGGTCAATGGCATCGATATAGCCTGACACTGATCTAATGATAGTGAGTTCAAACCTCACTGGCGCCGATTGCCTTTTTCAGTTAATTAATAATTGAAATTTGGCGAAGGCGTACTCCCTAGATATATTGGTTCGAAAGTCAATTAAAGCCGGTGGTTCCCTCTACTACTAGCCCACACAAGTCCTGGACTTAGGGGATGCTTAATTAAGTAGAATAGTACTAGGTTAAAAAAAAACAAACAAACATAAAATAGATATAAAATAAACCGTTTAGACGATCCTAGCTACATTAATCATTTAAAGAAAGCTGTTGTTCAATTTTCATCACTACATGTGTAATTAAATATATAAAATTGAATAAATGTCTTAAGTGAGCAGCTACGATTTTGTTGGATGCATTTCTATGATCTCCAGTACGTCTACTACAAAGTCCCCTAAACAGTTATTGGTGACATTTTTGTCAAACCTATGCTTGCCTGAAGACACCTGTGATCTCCTGGCATGCTCTTGGTCAGCAAAACTTTATTTACTACTTCATTTTGTTATTGGTAGATTTTTTAGTATGAAGTGTGCCCATATGGACCAACCTCTTTTAAAAAGGAATTTACCAAAAATCACCATACCTCAAAATTCATCAATAAAAATTTATAGCTGTATGAGTTTTGATTTAAACTTATATATGGATCACCGTGTAGAGCATAGTATATTTAAAATGGCATTCTATAAATTTTATTCATGCCATTTGAGTTGATCTAAATAAAACCTTCAATTTTATATCTGGCATACAGTAAGAAATAGACACGCGCGCTTCTATCACAACTTTCGTTTTTAAACTTTTGATTTTGCTTTATGATTATCATATGATATTATATGATATCATATCATAAATACTAATAATTTCACTTTTAATATTTTCCGATATAATATGGAACCATTAGTGTCACTAGAATTTGAAGTTTTTGGTAAAGTTCAAGGTAAGCTAAATAATTTTTATCTTTGCCGAATTTAGAAGTGTGTGTGTTTGCAAGTTATTTTAATAATGACAATCCAGTATTTAACCCCTCCCGCTCCATCTTATCCACATATGGATAGTTTTTAAATATAGCAAAACCAACCAAACCACAATATTTACAGTTTATATTTTACATTTACATAAGGAAGTATTAAGTATTAAACTTAGTACCTTCATTTAGAGTGTGGTAGGAGCTTTCTAAAATTATTTTTCCAGATAAAATTTAATCTGGTATAGGTTCCTATACTTTCAAAAAACGGCTGGAGCGGATGTGGTTAAAGAGTGATAATCTTTTGGAATAAAAACCACAGGTCTTTTTTAGAAATCTTCATTACTTTTTAGGAGTATCTTTTACCAAATATTGTAAGGAAATGAGTGAATCTCTTGCATGTGGTGGTTGGGTAAAGAATACCAAAAAAGGAACAATCCAGGGAAAAATACAAGGTCCAAGATCAAAAGTTGAGCAAATGTAAGTATTTAATAAATATGTATTAGTTTTAATATAAAAAGTAAATTAGCTGGAAAGGAAGAAATATATTGCGTTATAACGCAATTAAAAAAAAAAAAAGCAAAACGCACAGTAACTAAAATTTAAATTTTAGATACTGCGCGCTTTGCTTTCGATTCTAGCCTAGAAACTAGAAAAATACAAAATAGATTTTTTATATATATATATATATATATGAGGGAGAGAGGTCTGTGTTGGTATGATACTTTGTGACAAGGGGATGGGAGCGGGTTTTATGGTTGTAGGAAAAATATTGTATAAACTCTCTGAAAAGAACATTTCCATACTCATTCTGTACAAAAAATTGATTTATTTATTTTAATTTTTTTTTTCTGATGAAATCCAAGTCATCATCAAAAATTATATTTTATATAAGAACAATTTTTCTAGATTGTCTTTTGTTTGTAAATATAGCCTGAAAAACAAGGAAATAAAAAAACATTGATTTCTTGCCAAATGCACGTCGATGTTTTTTAGTACCTATTTATAACAATTAGATTTGATTACTGAACAGTAATTAATTATTTCTAATTAAATATATTAAGATCTGACTATAGCTATAAAATACAAGTTGTATTATACTGTGTGTCCAACTAACGTCATTTTTGCCCCAGGCAGGGCCAGGTCCTTAAAAGCTCTTTTTTGTAATTTTTGTGTTTTTGGTGTTAAATTTCGGCGTCTCTTTTTTGGAGACACTGGTTACCATACTTTATTGATTATTGCCATGATTAGGTTAGTTTGTTTGTTCTTTGACGACAAGACAACATAAAACGGACGTTTGATGTGTGTCCATACGATTTTATGATTTAAATTTTTTGTCGTATTTTGGCAATGGCAATGACACGCCTTAAACTTGAGACTTTGAAGTCGTTATCTCGGAAATGGAAAGTTTCCATTATTTTAGATTTTAACCCTTAAACCCTACCCTAGTAGAAATTTAAGTTAGAATAACGTTTTCCTAATGTTAGAAAACTGTATAAAAGTACGTTATAAAATATGTGCAAATGTCCCGCTTTTTAACGTTAGAATCAAACGTTAGTTACAAACGTTAATCTAACATTAGATTTTTAAGTTAGAAATACGTTATAAGTACGTTTGATTTCTAACTTTCAGAGGGGACATCATAAAACGGCAATTGGAGACATTCATATAAATAAATCTTAATATATTTTAACAATCATAATATTTTTAAACATAATTTCTTTACATTTATTTATAAAATAGCCATCTTTTTAGGTGGCCCTAAATATTTTTCGTGTAATATCCTGTTATACTTCGATAAATACGTTTACCTCTCAGAAGAAACTTTATATTTAGTTAGTTAATATTTATTTATACATTCAGAATCTTAAAATATTTTTTCAATTATAGTACAGCGTTGCCAGACTTACTATAATTTTGACTTTTTGGGGATATTTTTTTAAACTTATTATAGAAATAATAAATAATTATTAAACCTAGGCAAATAGCTGTCTGAAATGAGTATTTTCTACTATAGCTTAAGTATTAACAATGGAAATTTAAAAAATGTTTAAAGTTAGAATAAGGTTAGAATTTAGTTATGAAACTAACGTTAGATTTATGTATTTTATAACGTTTTTGTCAAACGTTAGTTTTTAAGGTTAGATTTATATATTTTATAACGTTCTTGTAAAACCTTAGTTTTTAAGGTTAGATTTATATATTTTATAACGTTTTTGTATAAGGTTTGGGACTAAACATAAAAATATCACTAATCTAATGTTATGTTAAGTTAGATTTATGTACTTTTCTACCAGGGTACCCATGTTAAAAGATACTTATTTACTGCCCAGTTGTACTATTGTGCCCCGGCACTAGTCTACCTCTGGATGTATTGAGATCAACTAAGCCTAAAGCGCACATGTCTCTACCTTTTAAATAATAAGAAAAGTAGAGGTTTGGGGAGCGCTGTTTCACTAGCACAACCAAAAACTATTATAAGTCAATTTAAAGTCGCAAGAAAGTTGCAAGACAACTGTACACTACGTTATTTCAAGAACGCTTTGACCCAGAGGCTTGAAATTTTGAACAAAGATTTTTTAAGTAGTAGAAAATGTGTTCCAATGTCCAAAAGTCTGTATGTCAACGCGTTCTTGAAATATCCTAGTGTAAAGTTGTTTTGCAACTTGCTTGCGACTTTAATTTGACTATATTGGGTTAACTCAGTAACCCTGGAGGGTTTAAGGGTTTTTACTTTAGAGCGACCTCAGGAGAGAAGTTAAATTAAGGCGATTTTTTTTTCATATTTTAAATTTATCCGTTTTAAGGTTTATTTATTCCGAAAAAAATGACTGTTCGATGTCCGTCAGTCTGTAGGCCTGTAACAGGCCATAACGCTTGACAGATCAAAACCAAACTATAAATTTTAGATTTTTAGGGGATTTCTCAGGAGAATTTTTCTTAGTTTTTCATTACTGTCCTAAACAAGTATAATTAACTGATGAACAAAAATTGAAAAATTAATCAATAATCAGGCTGGGCACACACTATAGTCTACGATAAAGACCCACAGGCCAAGTTATAAGTATTTTTTGACCAATTGTCATCCGAGTGCGATTAGCGTACGAGCGGGACGTAATAATTTTTTCTACAGAAAAAAATCGCACAAAACTGACGTATGCTAAAGTTTATTTTTTTTAAGGTATAGTTATTTTAAACCTTCCCGCTTGTAAGCAATCTCGAAATTACCATAGCAACGTAAGATCGTAAGCGAAATGACTAGGCCCAATTTACACAACCGTAAAACGTTGATGTGCCATTAACGAGAATAAAACAATGATTTATTCCTCTAAATGATTGGAATAAAAGCGATTTTATAAGCAAATTTTGTTTCTACAGGAATACATATAGCAACAGCTTTATCATTCTCTTTTTTTACATCAAAACATCATAAAAAAATTAAGTAAACAAAAATTATAAATTTTGGTTATTTTGACATTCAAAACAAGCCACATGCTTTGTGGAGTATTTAGCGGCAAATTTTAAATAACTATACCTTAAAAAAATAAACTTTAGTTTCAAAAACTTTTTCTTTTTATGCCAATCAGTTTTGACAATGATAAAGGATTTTTATTTTTGTAGGGTTTTATGGTTATCGAACACAGGATCACCAGGTTGTGTAATAGATCATTGTGATATCACAAATTGGCAAAATGTAGCGAAAAAGGATTACAATAATTTTAGCATTAGATTTTAAAATGTAGGTTTAAGTTTTGTATATAATTGAAAAAATTTAATAAAAATCTATATAATCTAGTTTTTACATTTTATTATTGGAATTGATCACAAAATATAAATCAAAATTTAACAATTAGAACTACAATATATTCATATAAATATGAACATAATTATGTACCGATTTATAATAAATAGAGTTTAGTATTTTTTAGTCAAAAATGTACCAAAAAGGGGTATGGTTTTTGATAAAAATAACCAAAATATATGCTCTTCAGCACTTTCTGAGAGATTTAATATTTATTTCATTAAAAAGCAAAAAAAGCCTTTATACAACAGCAAACTAGTAAAAAAACTAAAACCATGTGAGAAAAATAAGCTACACTGCCGGGCTTATCCACAGGCTCTTATGCGAGCCTTACATAACGTTATAAGCTAGCGCACAAGATACATGACGGCACATCAAGCCAATCACGGCATCGTATGTTATATATTATGGTAGTTATGTAAAAATATTATGTTTTTAAATTAATTAATTAATGCATTTTTTAAATTTTTGCAATACGTTTTCTCGAGGACTACTGAACCGATTAAAAAAAAAGCTTTGTTATAACCAGAATTAAAAAACCTTTTCAATAATGTATTACATGACCCACATTCCCATTTAAGATTTTCGAACTGGTAGCTCCGGGTGGTGGGGTAGTTACGTCAATTATTGGTTACATGTTAAAAGATGACCCCTTAAAATAAAAATTGACCTGTCTCGGCGTTTTTTCGAAAACTCATTAGTTTCGATTTTATCCAAGGTTAAAGTTGTCGTTGGATCACCCGGTATATAGTATACTAAGGGGGCGTAGCCTTCCTTTCCAATAGGAATAATATATTTTTGACGAAAAACACACATTAAGAACCCTAAAATTACACTGTACGAATACACTGTGTATGACTAAACATCATTTAACGAGAGAATGCGACTCTGACGTCACAGCGCGTAAATTAAAAAGCACTCTGTAGTGTAACTGAAACCTATTTATTAAGAGTTAATACATAATTATTATATAGAAAATTTATTTAAACAAAAATAATTTATTAAATCTTAAGAAATAAGTTTCAGTTACCCTACAGTTTAAGTCATATTCGCATTCTCTCGTTATTAGTCGCTTCCTAGTTTTAATTTTATGATTTACATAAGGTTGGTTTACCCAATAATTTAAAATAAGGGCCATACTTAAATACGTAACGCACCTTTGTGCAGTTAGAACTATTTGATTGTGAAGTCCATGCGCGGTATTGACCCCTTCGCTGTTATTTTCTTCGTGATAATGGCTTTCGCGGTAATGGACTGCTCTGTAAAGACCCCTACCCCGTAGAAGCATACTTCTATCAAAGAATTTGGACTAAACTTACTGTAATATGAAACATGTTAAGTAAAGATAATAGAATATTAAGAAAATATGTGAAAATTACTTTAAATATATTAATGTATGATTAAATTTAATTATTTAATATTGTATATATACTTACGTTATATAAATAAAAACGTGGAATATGGATTGAAAAAAAAATATTTTAAATTAACTAAACGTTTTTATTTCTTTAATTAACATGTAATCTATACAAAGTTTAATAAGAAACAATACAATAATAAAAAAAATATAATCATAAAAAATTAAAAGCATCTCTCAGCAGTGTAATCGAAGACGCACAAAACACATTTACAAATTAATGTACAGGGTGATCCAGAACGCTCGCACCGAATTTTCTTAATTAGGACTCTAGAATGGCAGAAAAAACTGCCCTACACTGTGGCACCATCTAGCGGTCACAAAAATCAGCTGTCCGAAAAAACCGTTTTTTGCAAAACGAAAAAACAGAAAAACGATTTTTACAACAAAAAAAATAGTAAAAAATCGGGACTGAAAGTTTTATTTTGTTTTATTTTCGAGGCCCATATTTCATTAATTTAGGTGTAATAATCGTTTTTTTGGACCTGTCAGCCAATTTTCGTGAACGATAGATGGTACCACCGTGTTCGGCAATCTGCTATACTCTACCCCTATTGTTTATACACACGTTCAAAAGTTAGTAATAAATAATTAATATTAATTTTTGATGCTTACTTTATGAAATTGGACTGATCCAATTTTCTTTAAGTGAATTTTGTTTTTGCCTTGTTTAAATGAAAAAAGAAAAACTGTTATAACAATCAATATTTTTTTCACCCGTTTTTGTTTTTAATATAAATAAATTTTTAGTTTAGTGGCACTTGTTGGGCATGACAGTATCGTAACCAATCAAGTACCTATTAATTTTTAACATTAGAATTTTCTTGTTCATATTTCTGCTTCAAACTATTATAATGTACATAAAAATCATACATTCCCAAACCGTTTTCTCGAAAACAAGAGAGAAAAAATAAATAAATCTATCCTTTTTTTTTATAAAAAATTGGCAAAATATTTAGATACGTTAAAGGATAAAAATGTAATCTGGGATAACATTTTTATCATACTATATGGCAAAGAACAAAAAACGATCAAGTTGTGATTAGGATCACTGGATCAATTGTTACTTTGTCTAGTGTTTTGGTGTTAAATCGTTCAAGTTTCTGAAAGTTTTTGCTCAACTCAAACAACGGCCAAAACTCACGAACTAGAAAACGCAACAACCGATTGAGTGACCCTTGTTGTGATGCCTAGCATCAATAGTCAAAAAACAACAAGCTTTGTTATAGCGCACGCTAATCTTGAATAGATATTAAGTTTAAGAGACTTGCCAACGCAAACCAAGAGTTAATCCTGTTAGGATGTCTCATCATTATAAAAATATCAACAGTAAAATCTGAGGTGCTCGGTTTCGGAAGATTATGGACTTTATTCCTCGAAAATTACTATATTCGACTTAATAGTTCATTTTATATGCTTATTCTCTATACATTTTGATCAGAGAATTTAAATACATTCACAGAAATGGTTTATTGGTTTCCATATCAGAAAAAAGTATCACTGATGCCTTTTGAAACTTATTTTCTCAAAAAATATGCATATTAGTGCATGTTTAAATATTTGTCAAACACTTATTTATTATTATTGGATTATTGTTCTGGCACATTTTGACAGAAATACACTGCACTACATGTTTATAGAAAATAAGCTACCAAATACTTCAGCAGCCATTTTTTTTTTTTTTGGGGAACTGACTGTTTTTCTGAAAGAAATTAAAACCTCTGATCAAAATTTATATAGAATAAGCTAAAATAAAGTTTTATTAAGTCCACTACAATGTAAACATAACCTAACTTTTTTTAATTGTACACTTTACATACACATAGATATAGAACAATGCCAAACTGTGTGTACATTTAGTCACTCAGTTTATTATAGAAATAGTTTTGGAAACAATATATACTTTTTTAATATATTTTCCTATTCTTAAGAAATAGAAATCTCTACCTGTTGTTAAGCTATTGATTAAAGAATGTGACAGCAAGTGTCAAACGAAGGGCTAAATACAATATACACAACCATTAATCCTTTTTAAAGTGACGACAAATGCTCTTAAATCCTTTAAACAGCCTTTAGTTTAGCACTTTAATATAAATATTTAATTTAAATAAATACTACTAAATAATCAATAAATGGCTGTATAAAGGCTTACACAAAGGGCTGCATACTTTTTATTCAGCCCTTCATTGAACCCTTTCTGTCTCAAAAACCTTTATTAAGATGCTCAACGGAGGAGCTTATAAATTCAAGAGTTGGTGATCTTTTTATTTCTATATTTTCTCACAGCTGTATTTTATATATGTCTTAAAGTACATTCAAATTAAGCTATTTGCAAATCGCCAGGTCCTGGATCAGGTTCCTTTGGATGATAGAAGCCGCGAAAAGGTGGTGAAATGGGGTCCCCGAAAATTATATTTTTAACTTACTGAGTCAAACACATTACATTTATCACATTTAGATCAGTCAATTTTCACAGTTTTACACAATTATTCAGAAGGCCAAGGGGTAAAAAAAGGCTTTATATATTATATATAAAAAGTTTATTTGACATATTTCAACACTAAAAAGTGTAAAGAATTTTCATTTAATCAAAATGTAATTTCATAAATTCTCATTTCTTTAAAAAATTATCAAAGGCACTTTTTAAAGACTGTTCTTACCCCTTGGCCCCAGAATTATTGTGTATAACTATGAAAATAGCTTAATATGAATGTAATAAATGTAATGTATATGACTCGGCAAGTTAAAAATAGATTTTTGGTAGCTCATTTGCACAGCTTTTGGAGCTTCTAGCACCCAAAGGAACCAGATCCAGAGCCTAGCAATTTAAAAATAGCTTAATTTGAATGTACATTAAGACATATATAAAATACAGCCGGGAGAAAATAATGAAATAGAAATGGTCACCAGCTCTCCGACTATAAGAGATTTCCGCGGTTTAAAAAAAATGTAAAAAGTTGGTGCGAGCGTTCCGGGCTACTCTGTCGATCATGAATTCTACCATTATTCCAATAATAGGATAATTAATATAGAAAAATATTGATCTAAATAATGTTAAGATTAATTACAGTTTCCTTTTTTATTTATTCTAAACTTCCCGCTAATCCTGCATCTCTTCCGGGACCTCGTGGGGATTGATGATTCCAGGAACGGACAGTTGAACCCTGCGTTTCTCTGCTTGGGCGGTCTGTAACGCCTTTTCGCGTTCTTCCAAGAATAACTCACTGTCGTCTTCGCCCGTGTACTCCTACACAAAAAGAATGGGAGTTAATAAAATAAAAAAATCTCGTAAAATATTTTTAAATGCGGAAATTCTATTTGTAAAGCAGCGTTTACAATTGAACAACGTGTCGCAGCTGGAATCCTCACTCTATCAGAATGTTGCCACATCAGCCCGCCTAAAGTTGAATCCAATTGACAATATTTACTGGTGCGAAAAGGGTTCCCAACCAGAAGAAAAATATACCCTAAGGGTATAATTTAGGAAACTTTATCATGTTTAAAAAAAAAAAACAACGTAAAACACAACAATAAAAGACCAAGAAAATCGCAAATCCAAAACGCTTCGCAAATCCGTAACACAGGACCACAAAAAAAATTAAGTTAGTTTTCTATAAACCAAACTATATTTTTTCTACGTATTTTTGGACGCTGAAAACGAATATGACAATGAAAAAAATTATTTACACTCAAAATCTTGAGATATAGCGCACATTGGCTTTTTTTTGTAAGCATTCAAGGTCAAAACAAAACTAGCATATGGTTTTGAAAAAAAAAATAGGTATTAGGGAGGTCTTTTATTGTCAAGTTTGTTTAAATCGCTAAAAAAAACCTCCAAACAGTCTGGTTAAGGGTATCACAAAATTGTATGATATATTTCTTTTGACATGTGCATTGGAGATAAATAAATATATGTAATTTTTTTATAAAGCGTATGTATGGGCTTTTTGTAGGAGTATTACATATATAAATTTTTGGCTGTATCTGTATTATTTATATAAATTTTTTAATGAAATATATCGAAAAAACACGAAAAATGTACCATATTTGTAGCCCTGTAAAAAATTAACTAGGGCAGATATTTAAAATCTGCAAGTTATGGCATGAATCATTTTTATTTAGACATATTTCCATAAAAAAGGCGTTTTCTGACATCTTGCAGATTATTTTTTTGCCTAGAGTGCATACAAAAAAACCCAATATGCGCTATATCTCAAGATTTTGAGGGTCAAGAATTTTTTTCATTTCCATATTCGTTTTCAGCGCCCCAAAATACGTAGAAAAAATATAGTTTGATTTATAAAAAGCTAACTTTATTTTTTTGTGGTTCTGTGTAATTTATGTCAAAACAGTCGCCAGTACATTAGAACTACTGGTTGGTTGGTAACACTTTTCGCACCCGGTGAATATTTTCCATTCAACGTCAGCAGCAGAGGGGACTTTGTAGGAGTGGGAGTAGAGGAAAAATGGATGCTGGTTTCTGATTGGCCGCGTCAACATTAACCGCTCCCGTCATGTACCGCACCTCTCACGTGCCGCGCCAACATTAACCGCGTCCGGCTTCACCGCGCGTGTAATTTTCCGCGCCATACATAAGCGCGTCATTAAAATAAAACAAACCATGATAAGGTCAGTGAACAAGTTGATTTAGGAATAACGATCTCGGAAGACTTAAAGTGGTCAAAACACATCTTGAACATAGTTAAACGTGCGAACTTTAAAAGTTTCCTACTATCGAAAGCATTTGAATCCCTTGAAATTAAGCCATTTAAGAAGTTATATACGGCCATTACTGCAGTATGCAGTTGTAGTGTGGAATCCGTATTACATTAAAGACGTCAAATTAATTGAAAATGTGCAGCGCCACAAGAATGGTTTCTTCATTAAGGCACCTCGATTATGATCAGACTCTTAGGGCTTGGTTTACCCCGTCTTTCCGAAAGAAGAATCAGTGGGGACCTTATCTACACTTACCGTATCTTAAATTGTGACTTTTCAGTGGATTTAAATGAACTTTTTACTCGAAATTTGACAATTCCAGACGTTATACATTAAAACTTTCAAGTGAACTTTTTTTACCACTATCAGGCAATATTTTCTACCTAATCGTGGCTTTAGCTCCTGGAACTCTCTAACTGAATCAACTATCTCCGCCTCATAGGTAAATTCTTTTAAAAATCGTTATGATGGTAGACATCAAACTTTTATTTTATATTAAATGTTTCAATTTTTATATTTCATAATTATTTATTATTGTAATAATACTTGGGCATAATAGACAATTAAAAATTTTAAATGAATTAAAATGTTTAGGGCGACCAAACCAAATTAAACTACCCTGGTATAAAATTAAACAAAATAAAATCTGAAAATGTAGATATCGTCATCTAAAGGCTCTAACGGTCTAACTCCAAAACGTCATATTTTTCAGGAGACGTAAAAAACGATTTAAAACTTTATTATAGCAATTTAGAACACTAAAACTAGCTTGTTCACAGGTAAAAATGTTTGAAATGTGTTAATGTATTTAAAACTTTTCATTGTTATCTATTTTATATAAATTATTTGAAAATTAAATTTTAACCACAGAATCTAAATTCACTAATGGTCTAACTCCAAGGGAAGATAAAAGAGGATACCTAGCGTATTATATCGCGTAATATTATTACAAAAAATTTATATTTTTATATTTAATATATAATATTACTACTAGGTAGGCATAATATATATACCTAGATAATATTAACATTATAAAATTTATACATTATAAAACCTTCATAAAAATAATTAAATCCCATGAGAAAAAATATATTTTATTTTGTAACGTTATGTTATAATAAAAATATAATAATTATTAAGCAACATTCAAAACTTAAATACTTTTTAGCTTTTTTTCTTCTCGATCAATGACAATTCATTTTCCATTAATTAATGTTTTTCCTTGGAATGGAAGGCCCTTTTCCCGATCTATTTTTTGCTTTTTTTTCTCCATTCATTTTCATCGACGTCCGTCTTTTTACATCTTTTCCTTTTTTGACGCACTTCGAAAACTTTTTCACTTTCACTTTCACTTTCTGTATCGGAATATGGGACCAACATTATTAATGGCAATAATTATAATTATCATCAAACAGTAAATTAACAAATATTTGAAACGGGATCCCCTGTTGTCGAGAAATAGTTTGACATTAGTGACAGTTCTCATTTAATTGTTTTCTCACAATCATATGATGGAGTTAGACACTTAGCGACTTAAAATATTTTCATTTTTGCATTTTTTGAGGCTGATATTGGTTTAATGCAACTTTTTTTTTTGAAGTATGTTGGTAATCAGCAAATTTGATAAAAATCTCATTTTTGAAAAATTTGGAGTTAGACAACTAGAGCCTTTAGTGGACGATATGTAGACTAAAACTGACTTTTGGAGCAACTTTTTTAGATTTTATCAAAAAAAAAAAAAAAAAACAACAAATAAAAAAATACAGGCGCGGTAAATGTGGGCGCTGTAAATGTCTTGTCTTGTGCGGTTTTTGTTGGCGCGGTAAATTATACGCGGCTAATGTGGCCACCCGGTAAAAGCTAACCGCAGCGCTTCGCTTAGCCCTTAACTCTTAAACGTGCATTTGCTTATTAAAACTAAAAAATACAAAAAATAATATCAATTTTTTTTTACTTCGCCACTGCTAGTATTAAGCAAAGTGCTGTGATCATTAAGAGCACAAACAAAAAGGGCGCGCTAATATCACACGGTATTAGACGTATGTATATCTCTCAGTATACAAGACACGCAAGTCCTGAACTATAAGAATTTTCAAATATGTATCTTTTAGGATACAAAACCCGTTTAAGGGTTAAAAGTATAGAAGTACTTACTTTGATCTGCACCAAAAAGTCCCGTAAATGTTCCTTAAAAGCCGGTATATCTTGGTCCAAATTAAACATCCCTTGCACCATAATTTTAATCTGGTTATCAGTCAAATGTGGAAATGCCGTTTTCAGCAGTCTCGCCGTAAATTCTTGTATGTACAGTACGTTATCTGGCGAGGGTCCCAGCTGACAATTCACCCTGCCCGCCTCGACCAGTGAGAAAATATATGCTAAGATCGTAGCGTGCATGGACAGACCGGCCGTATGCGATGTGTCAGTCACCACGGAAAACACGTGTTGTAAAATGTCAGTCAGGTAAGTTTGGTAGAAAGATGGCGCTGCCTGTTCGTGTAACTCTACGTTTTCTAAGAGTTTCAGAAGAATTTGTAACCTGTAACGGAGGAGGAATTATTATTTTTTTGAAAAAAAAGTGAACAGTAATTGATAGAAATAAGATGCTCGATTATTTTAAACCAAAAATGAACCCAGTTAAACTAAGGAGTCTAAATCTGGGTCTCAAACACAGAGTGTTAAGTTAGAATATTTTTATCTCCCATGATTTTAGAACAAAAGAGGGCTAAAATAATGATTTTTTTACCACTTTTGTTTAATTTTTCTCAGAAACCTGAGGTAGTAGAAACATTCGACTAGATTCGGTCTCAGCGACCCAATATAATATGACTGCAATCAGGGCAAGAAACCGTGTTGCCTAGTGTAATATACGTCTAATATGCTGCCTTCCTAAGTTGAAAGGTCCTAGCTGTGTATGTTAAACCTAGGTAGATAGGACCTTTCAGCTTAGCACGGCAGTGTGGTTTTCTGTTAGTTTTTTTTTTAATATTGTAGAGAGGGGAACGAAGTGAAAAACTTTATTCTTGACGTTTGCACACAGAGATCTCTCTTGTTTTTTATATAGGAATATTAAATTTTATTTCGTAATATATCGAAAAACATTACGAAAAAATTATATTCCAAGTTCTATGCTTTTAAAATTGTCCATCAAATAACAATCAACCAAGTTGTATAGTTATTTTCGCAACAAGTGCGGAAAGTTTCACTATTCCACACGAGACTACAGCAACTGTTGACTGAACCAGGCGAACCGGAGATCAGTAAAGCAGTCAAGTGCAGAAAACATAGTTTCCTATAATTTCCACAACTGTTGCAACTGTTGTTGCAAAAAATACAGAAAAATTAAACATTCATTTGCGTATGGAAAGTTGCACTTTTCCGCACGTATTTACTTTCCATACACATTTGCGTGCGTAAAAGTAAACTTTTCCGTGCTACTTCGGAAAAGTACAACTTTAAAAAGCCAAATTCGTGCGAAAAAGTGCTACTTTCTGCAGGCTTGTAAAAAATTACTTTTACTACGATCCTCTATGCAAATTATATTTAGCAAACTATTATATATCGCACTAGTTTGATATTTTCATATCACCCTAGTGTGATATTTATTCATGGAGGGTTGCCTAATTTTATTTAGATATTTACCTCGTAGATTCTAAGAATTTTATTTGCCTTGTAAATAAATAATAATAATAAACTTATAAATTATAAGCCAAATAATAATAATAAACTTATAAATTATAAGCCACCTTTTTTGATATATTTTAGGTTTTTTAATCCAAATACTTATTATAAGCCTTTTTTTAATTATTTTATAATAAACCACTTCACTATAAGAAGTTCAGACGTTCAGAACCATGAATGAATTTTCAAACTGGATAATACCAAATACTTATGTTATTTATGTCAAAAATAGAAACTATAGTTATAACGTTACTATTTTGACCATTACTGTCTAGATTTTATAAAAATTACTTAATTTTGATTTAGTTACTTACATTTTACAAAAACATCAAAATACACACTATTTTTCTTATGAAATGTAAAACAGTACATTTTTACTGTCTTATATGGCAGCATAACCACAGAAATCTAATTTAACTAGCAAACCACAAACTGTAGCAAACTGTCAAGTCTGCCTTCATTTAGGACAAGCATATAGGCAACCCATTAAACAGCTATGTAAATATAAAACCAAGAAAAATAAAGGTAAATGAAAATTATATTTCCTGTTTGACATACATAATATTATATAAATTTGTATGTTATTTATTATTATTTTGTGCTTTGCTTTTCTTAAAAATTAATAAAATTAGAAAATTTTAAAATAAACTAAACGTTTTTTCGGGATCGTAGGAAAAATAGTGTACATAACTCGTTGTAAAGTGTATTTCATACACTCGTGGGGTTGCCTTACTCGCCTGGCGGCTCGTTCGTAAACCTTCCCACTCCGGAAAATATGTCACTTTCCACACTAGTTATGTAATATACTATTATGTAATATTTGGATTCCCTAAAAAAATAATAAAAAATACAAACCCTGTATCCGCGACGTTGCGCATTGTGTGTTTGAATGCCCATATGATGCTGTCAAGAACAAGTTTGAATTGAGCGGGTGGTATACTTAAAAAGGCTAAGAAACAGTGGTTGTTGACCGCTTGTAGCAGCAGGAAGAAGTTTGTACGGTGTTCGGGGTATTCTTCAAAGTCTTTGTTTATCATAGCCAGTGTGCATTCGAAAACTGCGTCGAAAATTTTAGGTACCTAAAAGAAAATTTGAAGTGTGATTTTGTGTAATCCTTATGCAACCATTTTTAACCGATTTCCAAAAAAGGAGGAGATTATCAATTCGACGTGTGACTTTTTTTTATGTTTGTTCCCGCATAAGTTTGGAACGGATGAACGTAATTTGATGAAACCTTTTGCAACTTAAAGAGGACATTCCTGAGGTGGTCCCGTCTTAATTTGACTCTCGGATAATGCTGGGTAAGCCGGATAATCAAAATAAATCTAATCGTTTTAACGCAATTTCACTTAAAACCGGCTTAATTTGGTTCTAATACCAACCAAATTTTTAGAAAATAATCGGACAACTCGGATAAGTCGGATAACTTGATTAAGGGTTCACTCAAATATTAAGATGATAACGCCACAACGCATTAATAGTGGAAGGACAACTATAATTTAGCTTAGATGACCTTACAGATCTACAAGTTCTGTGTCTCTAAAAAGTAAAAAATAAAAAATAAGTCGGTGCCAATTTCACAGCAAACAATTTAACAACATAAGTATTTAATTTAGGGAGTGGTGAAATTGGCACCGGCTTATTTTTTAATTTTTACTTTTTAGAGACAGAAGTCGGTTAATTTTTCTTGCGAAAAGTTTTTATTATAAACCGACATTGGACGACCACTTATGATGACTATTTCACAAGTGCTAATTATATAAGTGATTATTTCCCTGATTAAATAGGCATCTAGCTATTTAAGAGCGATTAAATAGCATCTCGCTATTTAGATAAGTGACTATTATGCCGATAGCTCAAAATTACCAAAAGTACAGCTGCTTGTTTTATCTACATTTTTTTCAGGAAATAACCTTAAAATATACCCCTCCACCTAATGATTTAAACCACCTAAACTACAAGCAGCTGTATTTTTGGTAATTTTGCTTTTAAGCAAATGTTTTTAACTAAGTAATTCGTTATAAGAAGCTCCAGACCGCAGGTCGAGAGATTTTTTACGAATTAAAAAATTAATAATGTTTTTTATGAATGAAAAAATGAAAAAGTGCTCTGGGCACTTTTTAAGAAAATTCGATTTTCATTAGTTTTTTCTTCAGTATATTCAATTTTTATTACAGATATCGTTTGGACTTTTACGTCATCTACAAACTTTATGTTAGAAAATTTCCACAAAATGGCTCTAAGCGCCAGAACACAATATACAATAAAATTAAGTTGGCGTTGGTTTATTAAAAACAAGATTTGTATACAGGTTTTCAAAAACTTCATTTTTAAAAGAAAGGTTTTGGAATTTTTTATCGTTTAAAGAACGTTTCCAAAACCCTTCTTTTAAAATATTGTTTTTGAACATTTGTATAATTATTTTGCTTTCTACTTTTCAGACATATATAACATGTATTTATTAGAAAGGTTATAACTTTAAAAACCTGTTTTTTATTTAATTTTATTACTATTTAATTGAATGAAGGAAATGCGCATCATTAGCCCATCATGAACTCAAAAATAAATCACTTTACATAACAAAAACTATTTAATTAAATTTAACAAAATTTCATGGATAAATGCAAATGATCATATCCTTCAAGAATATATTTATTTTAAAAAATCGGTCAGGAATTATGAACTTACCGTCCTATTTCGCACACGTGCAAAATAATAACAACAAACATCAATTCACACATATTAAAATATTGTGAACAACTTTCATCTGTCAGTCGCAGTTTTTGGTGCTAGCGAATTGTTAGACAGGCCCCTCAAGCATGGATGCCAGAGATGTCTCACAATACCCCGTAATACGCACGGTTACCCACTGCGCACCGTTACCCTACATTCCCCTACATTAAAAATTTCAAAACTCACCTCTGATGTAATGTGGTTTTCCAACTTATTAACTATAGTAGCGATCGCGCTCAGTACTTCCGGTTGCCGCGCAGAAGGTACCGCCGTCCTCTGGTAGTCCAGAAGAACGGCATCCAAAAACGGAGGAATAAAATTGTCCAGCACCATCACGTGATCGTTCGACCTCGATATCCAATCCGATATCAGTTTGAGTGTTTCTTTTTTGACCACTCGCATCGCCTTTATCAGGGGCTGTTTGGTCACCACCTCTCCGTTCAGGCCTATCGCTGCGGTAATATTTTCAGACATAACCTGTAAAAAATGTACATTTTAGAACGTCACTGTTATAGAAATATACTTTTAGACCTTTCAAACGCGTTTGACACTGTGATTAAAACATTTAAACAAGCTATGCACGCGTGAAAATATGTAATTCTTCGCATTCTATAACACTCCTTGCAGTTGCATGGTTTTTTCCTGGTATTTTAAGTTAAACCTGATTGAATTGTATTGGGATATTTTTTATTTATAAGTTATGGACCTATCAAAAGCGTTTGGCACACTGGCCATATCATGTAACCTATTTTATTTATTTATTGAACTTTATAGTCGTAGCAAGACCTTAATAAGGTATTTTATACTGTCACAAATAATAATACAAATCATTTTTAGTGCTTCTTTTATATTTTTAGATCTTGTAACGGCGGTTAATACACTCCTTCACGTATTATTTATTCAAATAACATACGCGGACCATTGATTGAATCAAACTTTGTTGAAAGGTCTTTAAATACAATATGTCATTAATGGTACTTACTTTGTATACATTCAGCATATCCAGATATATCCTACCGAGCTGGCTGACGTAAGCATGATTCAGGGCTTTGCATGCTCTTACATTTGTTTTTAAAATACTAGCCAATTGTTTAACGACATCTATTTCTTTCAAAATATCTACGTTTTTACTGGCTTGACTGATTATATCATCCCACACCTAAAAAAACAAACAAGTAAAAACTTATTTATAGTTTGGAGCAGCTTGAAGCAGACAGAAAGAGGCATTTGAACCTTTCCGCGAAAATAAAATCTATTTCCAGAAAAAAAAAGATACACGATAACTCGAGAAAGCGTGAAGCTAGGCTTTAAAGTTGACCCATAAGTTTATTACTTGCAGTTCGCGACTGGTATTATTTTTTTTTTAAATGGGTATTTTTTTTAAATCGGTATAAGGATCACCCTTCGTTAGTCGCAGTATGAATACTATCAATTTTAGTCGCAATGTATCATAGATATAACATGTTTTTTTTTATATAATTTTTAGTTACATACTTCAAGGACCTTTTGTTAATGCAGTATGACTTTTTAATAAGGAACAAGTTTTATAAGTATATGAAAGGTTTTAATATCAAACTTTATCATAAAACTATTATAACTTATAAGTACTAAAAAGGTATACCTAATAATTACATAAAAACATTAAAATTTATTAAAATATATTAGAATAAAACTTTTTTCCAATATAGAAGTAATATTTAGCTTATTTTCATCAACCCTAAAGAAAACATTTTTTTTCTATGTGTTTTGCACGTAAAATATAAAAAAAGTGACTTGTCGCAATGTATCTCACAGAGTTTATCGGATCCCCAAGTTTACGACACACAACAAAATTAGCACTGATACGTGGTTATGATGTAAAGGAATACCTAAAGGAGCGAGAAAGTCTGTAAGGAAACATAGTAATGGCGATAAATTTTATATTTTAGGTGTATCTAATAGATATTGCGACTGACGAATGGTTAACCCTTAACAGTAAATGATATTGGTCCTTCGAGCCGGATCTTACCTGGTTAGGCAACATCATGTACTTCTCGATAAGTGCCTCCTGCGTTGCGCTATCCACCTGCGCCGAAATCATGTACCCCACGGCCTCGTAAAAAGTGTGCACTTGCTGCTGTTGCAAATCGCATATTATCGTCGATATCGATGCCAGGATATCTTCGATAAAAGGTCCCGATTCCCCTATTTGCGTCGTCACAAAATGTCGTCGACATTTCAAAGCAATCTTAATAAAAGTATCGCAGGCCATATCCTGTACACCGTCGTGCGTCTCGTGCATGAACTCGAAAAGTTTGTTGACTACCGTTTTCAAAAATTTCCAATGCGCACGTAAAAACCGAGGATATTGTCCCACCACGTACATTATGTTCGAGGCGATGATGGCTTTATTGTCTTTCCCCCGTTTTTGCTCGCAAAGGCCGAGTAAATCTTTGATTACGGTGACTAAAAATCGTTTTTCATCCTCCTCGTGCATGGCTCCTGATATACTGCCGATGGCCCAACATAATGTGTTAAGATTCTTCCATGACCATTCACTACCATTTACCTACATTTTTGGAATAGAATAAGTTAATATTCAATTTTCCTGATTTTTTGCTGACTTTCTTGCAAAAAATTGAGATTTTTCCTGACTTAAATATAAATATATACATATTCAAATACATTTCGGATAAAAAATAGTGATTTTAATCAGTTTAATTCTTGGTAAAACAGGGCACATATCCGAGCGAAATTTTATTAATATTTTTTTTTAGAACAAGAAATTCTAGATTAAAAAAAAACATTTATGTACAGCTCGTCTAACGTAAGAAGACACGTGGACTGCGTACAAGAAAGAAAGGGAAAGTATTCGGAGGAAGAAAGATAGTCGGTACGTGTACTGTAACAACTGGTGAATTCAGCCACGTGGTTTGGGGGGCGTGTCCATATTTAAAAACTCACGTCTCTTCCTACGTTTGACAAGCTGTATCCAAAGATACACGGGGATATTTTAATAAAAATCACTAACTTTTATTAAAAAAATAAAAATTTTCGGAGAATTTTCCATGTCTTTTAGATATATTCTTCAAATCCGCGACTTATCCCAGACGAACCCTGTTCGACTGTTTCACGGGAGTAAATAATTTTTTTTCTTAAACCTTAAATTATGCAGTATTAGCATAAGGACACTAGTTCCTTAACTCGTATATTAACCCACGTTGTAAAATGAAGGTATGTTGTTAAACATTTTGACTAAAATAGTTAAAATTAAGCATTTGCTTAATTTTTTTAGGTATCAAAACGTGTAAAAAATACGTAATCTTCAATTCAAATCATTTAAAAGTTATTACGTAATATGTTTAACAACCTACTGCTATTTTACATTGTGGGTTAACATGTTATTGAAAAATACTGTCCTTGTCATGATCATAAAAACTTTTTTTTTCTATAATTGGTTAAAATTACGATTAAAATAGTAACGGCAAGTCGCGGCGCTTTCGAAGCTATTATAGGTATTTTAAATTAGAAGGTAAATTATATTTATCCAATACATACAGATAATGAGACAATTACCAGCTTTATTTTAAATAGATAAACTCAATAATAACCCCCGCGTGGATTTTACTTTATTGAGTGGATAATTATTTATTTTACCCACTCAACTGTCACTTATCAAATTATTTTCTTGTGAATGTCATTAAAATTTTTAATAAAAATATGAATTTCTAAGCTATTTATTGGATAAAACCTTGTATGGCACTCATGGGTAAACCGATATTGCCCTCTCGAAAATTAACCTGCTGGCAATATCTTACTTTACCCACTAGTACCATAAATATTTTCTTTTTCCGACAAAGAAAAGTTGTTGCAACCGTGCTTAACCGTTAAATTCAAATATATGGTGGCTAAAAGGACTTAGAGATATGACTACTATATTTACCTGATTTTGTAGTTTTAGTGTCATAATTTTCTCGGTATCAGCATAATCCAAATGTGTTAAATATACCAAAGTTTCTCTCATATTCTTATACAAATTAATCGAATCAGTATCTTTCATAAACTCCCTTACAACTTCTCCATTGTCATTTTCCACTACAAGAACTTCCTCTGGCTTGGCCATTCGAGATATCATGATGTATCGTACTTTATTTAAGACTTCCTGATACAAAATTAAACGAGATGAGTTAAAGAACAAAGGCTGGCCGCTGCCAGAATAAGGGACTTCCCTGTACAATTCTGAAGCCAAGCTGTTCCAGTACTCGAGACAAATTTTAAAGATTTCTACTTCATCGACTTCAGAAATAAGTACAAGGTATTTTAAAGCATTTCGTAACTGATCGATTTGAACTGAATTTTCTGCTAGGTTACCATGTTCTTTTAAAAATGCACTAAAAAATAATGCCAGATTTTGAATAAAGTTCTGTTCTTGGTCCTGGCCCCCCGAATACGCGTATTTGATATCAGTTGTTAAAGGTAACATAGCTTCAAGCTGCGCCATTGTTTGACTGAATAAATTTACGAACATATCATCATAGTTACTAACTGTTACACCAGCTATTTCAGTTAAGCATTTTAAGGTTACATTTCTAAACATTGGTACCGGTAAAAATTTAAAGATTAATGTGTTGATGAGTTTAGTTTCAAATATATAACCAAGTGGGATCCAATTCAAGAAACGAAGGAGTGTTTCTAAGGTTGCGTTAACCAGGGGCGGATTTTGAGAATTTTCGAGTACAAACTGGCATAAATGAAAGATCGCGGAGAATTCGGAGCACATAGTGTCTTTAAGATGTTTCGCTTTCGTTTGTGTGATTACACCTGAAGAAAAATCAAACAGTTCCTCACTTAAAAGTTTTAAAATAATCATGTTATTCTGACACAAACTTTCGTTCGTTTTACTTGCTCCTACTATATCTGGGATGAAACTTTCCCAATTTTTAGGCCATTCTCTTTTCAAAACTTGCACCAAAATCATGTTGAGTTTATTGAGATACGTTTTGTTTGCTTCCAACGATTCAGCATTTATACTGGTTTTAATTATAAGCGAAACGATGTATTTTTTAATGCCTTCGCACTGGTTCTGCGGTAAAACCTTCCATCTGGTTTTTATGACTTGCTCAAGAATTTGTAACGCGTAGTATTTGGTCTGCTGGTTGGTTGAAAATTCAAGAATGGTATCGACTCGAGTCCATGCATCTGGGTGCTCCTTCAGGGTTGTCAGGACTTCCTGGGCTATTCGCTGGGTGTCTCCGGTACCTGCATACATACTCGCAACCACACTGTCTAGGAGATTGATGTCCAATTTCTGGTTGAAATCCAGCAGAGATGCTGCCGTTTGGTGTCCTAGGGCTGCCATTTTTACGTTTTTCTCTCTTTCACACAGTTTTTCAAAAATATCCAATCATTCCATTAATTTCGCTGCTGGAAAATAATAGAATAGGAAATTTTGAATTTTTTAAAAATTAATACATAATTGAATTATCAATTTAAGAAATTCTTGATCCTTACTTATATTTGAGTTGATTTAAATAAACCATAGATTTTTTTTTTATCTCTCCAAAATATAATGTTTTGGAGAGATAATTTTTTTTCTCTATGGTTTAATTGCACAGGCCCACAAAAGAAAAAAAGGGCTGTGCTGGGGTTGAGACCTAACTATTCTTATGTATTTTGGGATTCTGAATACGAATCTGTCCTAAAAAAAGGCACTTCGTGGGCTTATTTTGTTTCTACACTGTAAAAACTGTCTGGACCTACAAAAAAAAATGGTCTGTGCTGTGGTTCAGACCCACGGATTCTTATGTATTTTGGGATGCTCAACCCGAATCTGCCATAAAAAAGGCACTTCATAGGCTTATTTTGTATCTACTCCGAAAAAACTGTCTGGGCCACAAAAAAAAAGTGGTCTGTGCTGGGGTTGAGATCCACTTATTCTTATGTATTTTGGGATTCTGAACACGAATCTGTCATAAAAAAGGCACTTCATCTGCTCATTTTTTTTTCTACACTAAAAAAAACAGCATGGGCCCACAAAAAAAAATAGTCGTCTGTGCCGGGGGTTGAGACCCACCTATTCTTATTTATTTTGGGATGCTGAACACAAATCTGTCATAAAAAAGGCACTTCAGTGGCTCATTTTTTTGTTACACTGAAATAATATGAGATTTTTACCATTTTAGACAGTTTTTTCAGTGTAGCAAAGAAATGAGCTGATGAAGTGCCTTTTTTATGACAGATTCGTGTTCAGCATCCCAAAATACATAAGAGTAGGTGGGTCTTAACCCCAGCACAGACCACTTTTTTTATTTTGTGGGCCTGTGCTATAAACTGATGATTAGACAAGCCAAAGATTACGCAAGATTACTAAAGAATACGCAAGATTACGAAGAGCTTGTATAGGGATTGCGCGGGAGATTAATCCCTCATGAGCTATGTAAGAAACATTTATTATTGTATACAGTGTTGATTTTAAAAATGAACAAATTCGATAACTATGAAAATAAGTTAGAAGTTAGAAAAATTCCTTTGACTGCAGTCGATATCTTTTGATTTTACTCAAAATATTGACGTCATAATCTTCTTCCATCATCTTCAAAAGTTTATCCGTCATCTAAAAGGTTTTTTATTATGGTTTCAAAAGTGTTTTTATTTGCAAATCGGATCAGGGTTTCTCTAGTTATTCATATCACATATATTTCTTTTAAACCGACATGTTTGGTAGATTGTATTATTATTTGTTGTTATTTTAAATTCGATTCTTATTTATTCATTTTTTATTTAAACAAATCATTTCTGATTGTCATTTTTTTAATACTAAGATTAAGGAATTTAATATAAAAAGTAATAAAACTTCAAAACATAATACAAAAAGTTCGTATGAACACCGGCCAAATATCGTCTCCCAAGAGAGATGAAGTTTATTAAAGATATCAATTTGAAAAAAAAAATAAACGTCGAATAACTCGAGTAACGCTAATCCAATTTTTAAAAACAAAACACTGTTGAAACCTGAACAAAAAAAACTTTCAAATTATCGATCACATCGAGAGATCGTTAAATGAAATAAAGTATATCCCACTCCCCGTACATTCCTAGCCCCACTACGATCGGTCGAATCTTAGTGGCCATTTTAAGTGCAAGTTTTGTTTTTTGGCCTTCTTCGCCTACAAGTAGCTATTTTTCCCTTTTTTTTGTATACAGTTATAAATAAATACCATGGATTCTGATGAATTGTGCCTATTTTACGTAGCTTTTTGTGGCTATATCTCTTACATTAACTAAAAAAATACGTTTTCAGTAAGGGCTATTTTTTAGTGTTTTTTTTTTTTCGAAATTTGAGTCTTGTACTCCCCAAAGTTGCCCGGTATTGAGTTTAGATTTATTAGAAAGCTAGAGACTTATTCTTTAGAAAACCTAAAAATTGGTTGCGAAACGCTGCGCTTTTTCAAGATAACGCTTTTTAAAAATAAATATTCAGCCTCCCATTAAAAAGGTCCAACCCTCAATAATTTTTAAACTAAATTTTTTTAGAAAAAATTCTAGGACAGGTCGATTTTTGTTTCAAGGGGATATCTTTTGATGATATCTTCACCACCTACTACTCACCCCTCCACCGTGGGGAGGCACCAACTTCTAAATCACACTATATTGAGTAATACCTCGTTTAAAAGGTATTTTAATTCTTCATTTAACGGTGTATTGTTTTTGAAAATCGGTTTAACCATTCTCAAGATATTTATCCTTAAAATTTAAAAGCACCCCACTATTTTTTTGGTTGGGATGGTGATAACATCAAAAGATGTCCTTATCGAAAAAAAATCAAACTGTCAATTTTTTCTAAAAATAATAAATTTTAAAGTTAAGAAGTAGGTAACGGGTAAACTGATAAAAATTAATAAAGCACTTTTAAAAAATTTAAGGTTGAAAATCTTGAAAATGGCTGGACCGATTTACAAAAACAAGACACCGTTAAATAGAGAATTAAAATACCTTTTAATCATCATTTAATCAAGGTATTACTAAATATACCGGGTGTTACAAGACCAAGGTACACCCCCTTTTTTTCTTTATTTTAAAAGTTAGAGATTTCAAATTTGGGGGATCTTTTATAGCCATAAAATGTCAACTTTTAACATAAACTATACATTTCAGCCACTTCCGGTTTAACCGGAAATGATACCAACTTTTGATTTTTAAATGGGACACACTATATATTTTTTCATATTTCAATTCTACGCTTTATTCTGAATACAATGATACCAAAAAAGTGGCATTTCCGATGTCAATGTATTTTTTAATTTAATTTTTAGTTTTTATCATAGGTAGGCCATGATAAGTGAAAATTACTCGAAATTATCTAAGTAATCCTAGAAAAATACATTTACGCTAAAAAAAAACATTTATAACTCAGTTGCACCATTTTAAAGTTTTCGAAAATGGTTTTTGCTCAAAAACTCAATTTTTTTAAATGGCACCATATTGGTACACTGGTACATTCAAAAAGTACCGCTTAGTGCTTGACCGCTTATTAGAACCATTTTTAATTACATAAAAAACCGAAACAAATCAACAAAATTTAACCTGACAGATAAAAATAAATGCATCCTGTCTTTTTGGTTATCAAAGCCAGCTTTGTTAACTAATATCACACAATAATCAAAAATATGATTATTATCATTTATTTTAATTTATAAAACCGGCTGAATTTATCCTACATTAAAATAAAGGATTGGTAGATTCCAAAAAGGCGGTACTTTTTGAATGTACCAGTTTACCAATATGGTGCCATTTAAAAAAATTGAGTTTTTGAGCAAAAACCATTTTTGAAAACTTTAAAATGGTGCAACTGAGTTATAAATGTTTTTTTAGCGTAAATGTATTTTTCTAGGATTACTTAGATCATTTCTAGTAATTTTAAGTAATCATGGCCTACCTATGATATAAACTAAAAATTAAATTAAAAAATACATTGTATTCAGAATAAAGCGCAGAATTGAAATATGTAAAAATATATAGGGTGTCCCATTTAAAAATCAAAAGTTGATATCATTTCCGGTTAAACCGGAAGTGGCTGAAATGTACAGTTTATGTTATATGCTATAAGAGACCCTCCAAATTTGAAATCTCTAACTTTTAAAATAAAGAAAAAAAGGGGGGTGTACCTTGGTCTTGTAACACCCGGTATAGTGTCTTTTAATATTTCAAAGTTGGTAACTCCCCACGGTGGAGGGATAATTGGGAGGTGGTGGAGATATCATCAAAAAATGTGCCGTTTGAAACAAAAATCGACCTGTCCGAAGATTTGTTTTTTAATTTGGGTCAAACATTATTAAGGGTTAATGGGACACCCGGTATAGATAAAAATGGTTTTTTTACTTTTTTATCATTTACTATAACATAAAAACACATTCTAAATCGAATTAAGTTGAAAAATAATTTTGAGAGCTCAGATTGCCTAAATACCTCTGTGAGTATGTCTGTCTTTATCCACAATAACTTAAGAACGCTTTGAGCTAGCGACTTGAAATTTATTATGCAGATGTATTTTTATATTATCTTGGAAAATTTCGTATTTGAGCAAAATTGGTTGGGGAAAGGGGGGTAAAAGGGGGGTTACATTTTTATTTTCGTCGTAATTTCTTTAATATTTACAAAAAATATGAACCACATAAAACGTTAAATAAAACTACACAAAAAATGTTATTATCATTTTGTTCCCTCTCAAACTTTTAGACAAAAATTAGGTAAATTTCAGGTTTAACAGATTTCCTTTTTAATTCCCTGATCTGTGGGAACCCTGTATAATGACTTGATACATGTAAATTAATTTTAAATTTTGTATCCGTAATTACTAGTTATTTGCTATTATACTTTTTAATTATTTTTTGTTTACTTTTTAATGTTTTTATAATGGCAGTAATAACTGGATGGCGTACTAGGGATTCCAATCCCAAAATTCGATATCTGGACTCCCCAAATCCCGATAAATCCTAAAAAATTTTAAAATTAATTTAATCCACTTGGAAAGAAACATTCGACGTTTTTACGTGTTAGTAACTAAACTGTGGAGATCAGTTTTAAGACCCTATTTTATTATTAATAATATTTTTTTGGAATTTCCTTTTTGTAGAACCTCTTTTATTTTTTGACACGTTTGTAATTTAACAAGCCTTGAAGATATGTAATGCTACGCATTCCATTATACTTACTATACTACTATTGAAATTTTCCAAATAACTATTTAAAAAAAATCAAAAAATAACTTATTTTGTTTATTCCCTTTTTGCGAAACTATTTTTAAAAGAATCAATCCGATCGGATTTGTTCTCGAGTTATCGTGTCCACAAAAATCGTGACATCAGACGGACGGACTTTTTCAAAGTTTCTTGTTTTTTTCACGAAACACATTTGTATCCAAGAATTTATTACCTAGAAAGTTTTTCGGCGATTTAGAGAAATTCGAAACTACCGTTTAATGCTATTCTAGCACTTGCGCGCTGTGTATAATATAATATAAGACTCAACCAATAGGAACTAAGAGATCTCCCCTGGGCCAATATCCTCACCTTTATTGAAAGGACACGCAGGTTCAAGGAGGACTCAAATTAGTAAATGGCTGTGGTTGCCTGGTGTGACAAAAAGGGCCAGAAATGGCCTAGTTGTCCGGCTTTGGCCAACCCAAAAATTTACTACTACTACTACTACTATTTAATAATACTTTTTATATGGTTGGTTTGTTTAAAATTTTGGGATCGAGACCAGGATCCCATCATAACATAAATTATTTATCCCCACCAAAACCTTGAAATTTGCCAAAATATACCACCAAATTTTGCTAAATAATATTTACATTAGAGGTACAATTTGTTAAATTCAATAATCTCTTTGTCGTTATTTATTTACATTTTTTTATACAATGAAATTTTGTAATATTTATTTTTGTGTAATTTTTGGTATTTTGTTTACTGCAAGAGTTGCAATTTGCAAAATAAAGAAAGGTATTTGCAAACTGAAGTATAGTGGGTGTCACTTATCTTCTCTTGCTTCTATGATATTGTTTTCAAGCAACAGCAGACATTACAAGTCAGTACTATGTAGCCTCATATGCAGCTTTGTAGCTATGTATACAGCCTGTTCCAGAACTCGCGTACCGAAATTTAAGAGGTGATTCTACATCCAAAAATATGAAAAAAAGTTTCTATAAAGGTTGGTCCGGAAATGAGCCCTAAGGGAGCTACGGCCCTTCGAAGATGACGTATTGAATGGGGAACAAAAAAAAGCACCAATAAAATTTTAATGCTGCAGGGTGATTCTTCATTTAAAACTGAGCAAAAAAGTATTATACACCAAAACACCTAAATTTAATATTAAAGGAGTAATAGCCTTTTAAAAAGTAACGTTTTTGGTGGCACAAAATGTTACTTCCTCTTAATTGCATTTTTTTTTGATAACGGTTGCTCCTACAGTGTTACACTATATGATATTTTATATGTATTTTTACCCTAGAAATCTATATTTTTTACAACAAATCCAAAAAACATACACATAGAAAAGTTTGGGGCAAAAATGTTTTAAGCCTCATATATTTTGTCCGTCTGGGCACGCCTCTGGATAAATTAAAAAAATAAATTAACATAAACTTATTGCCCTTATTAATACTAGTATACATGCAAAAGCTCGCCGCTCTAGCTTAAACGGTACCCGAGTTATTAATTAAAAACCTTATTTTTATTACAATTTTAAAGGGCCCTAGATCCCTTAGGGCTCATTTCCGGACCAACCTTTATAGGAACTTTTTTTATATTTTTGGATCTAGAATCACCTCTTAAATTTTGGCATGTCACGTTTCAACCAAGGTTGTAGAAAAGCCCACTTGGTGGGTTTTTATAAATTTGAATTTACTGGTACAACCTAATTTATAAATGCACAGCTCTTTAGATTTGCTTGATGCTTTAAAACAAAAATTAAAACAATGATAAGAATATAAACTCATAAATAAAAAAAAAATAAAATTAAAATTTAGTTAACAAACTTTTGTTACCAGTTTAAAAAGGACATTCTCTACATTTGGCCAAGTCTGATAAATCAGTTTTCAAATTATATGTGGAGCAAACATGCAAAAACCGATAAATCCATTTTTTGGTTATTTTGACTTAAGTATCGATCCTTACTAATTTTGTAGCGCTTTCTTGATATAGCGCATAATATACAAGAAAAAGCCGATAATTATATGACCCATGAACAGTTTTCGCCAGTTTTAGGATTTTTAATTTTTTTTTGGGGTTACACTGTACAAGTTTTCTGCTAATATCTCAAAACTGGATAACATGGATTTATCGGTTTTTGCATGTTTGTTACAAATATATCCTTTTCAATAAAAATATATTTTTTCTCTTGAAAACTATTTGTATTATTATTTTTTTTAAAAACCCCAGTTTTTACTACCCATTAACAACTTTTACTCTAGAAAAACCCAACCATAAAGCTGAGGGGGTTTTTCTAATGGTAGACTTTTATAAACAACCCTAATTGCAATATACTAAAGAAAAAATTAAACAATATAATCATGGCTTTCTCAAATTTTCTCTTAAAATGTTTTCAAGCATTTCAAGAATGGGTTACCTAATCTAGTTAGTGACCCTAAAATTTCATTTAGGGGGTGTTCACTGACCTAGGGGGAGGGGTCTAGCTGAAAGTGATATGATGATGAGAGAGTCTAAAAATAGCAAAAAATTCAGTGACATAATAATTATATCAATGTAATTATTGTTAAACAGGCTTACTAGGCTGCATATTGGCTTATCTGTATGCATGGATGATATGTATGTGTTTCCTGAGGTGGCAGTGACCAGTTATTGGCCCTATCACCTTCCTAAGGTGGTCCCTACTAAGATGTAGTAGGTTCTTAGTAAATGGAACAGCAGTTATAGCTGGTTATGGACAATGAATCCAGGTTTTTATGTTAACAAGCTACATTAAAGATATAAATCTTAAATCCCAAATCGTAGTTGAAATGAGGAACATTAAATGTTTACAGTAGTATAAAGTTTTGCCTTTTCAAATATATTTTGGCTATTATAACTACTTACTAATTAATACTGGTATTTGTAGAGTAATTAATGAAATCTAAGGAATATAACTGAACTAAATAGTTTGGTTAACTGTTCTATCTAATAATGTTGCTATTTATTATGACACAACCTACTTATTAAAGACAAATTTCTACAGTAATTATTGAACGAGTTTATAGTTGTACACAAATCTTGTATAACACAACCTCATACTGCACAAATTTAACTTCCCCCACTGCACAATTTGTGTACAACTGCTTGTTAGGAACTGTGAACTAATGTGTTCCAACTGCAATAAGACTAATTATTTCTGTAAAATTTATTAGTTTTTGTAAGAGAAATACTGTTATACAAAGATCTTCAGCTTCCTATCATGTATCGGACAGAGGGGTATCATAGGTTCCCAATACATAAACTAATTCACTTAACGTTATATTTAGATTTATTTTGCAAAGGAATATCTAAATATTTGTTTGTAAAGAACGTGTTTAACGTTAACTGAAGAAAATAAGCCTATCAAAACAAAGCTACAAACTAACCCCAAATACGCAAAATCTTGAAAGAACTAAAAAAACGATAGTTAAATATGTTGATTTCTACCCCAGTAATAATAATTTGGGCCCTACTACGCAAATAAGACCACACACCCTGAGAGTTTTTAATAAATGTTAACCCCAAAAACTCAACTACAGCTTAAGGATTTTACCAAAATACTAATTTCGGGTCATTTTTTCTTGTGGTGATTGATATTATAACTAATGAAGAATTAAAAATATACATTTTCTTACTGTATATCCTAAATTTGGCGGATAAAACACAAAATTCAACTCCACACTCACAATTCTCACGACAAAAAGCGCAAAACCAAAAACGACAGTTCGGTCGGTAAAGAAGGAATAGTGACATATAGGGAATTGGTAACGATTTCCACTAGATGTCGCTAAAATTCACATAATGGAATTTAAAATTTTCAAATGTTTAAAAAATAACTTAAGTTAAATAATAAATTTATTAGGTATGTAATGAAAAGAAAAATAGAAATACAAAATATTTTATATATGTAATGAAAAGAAAAATAGAAATACAAAATATTTTATATATGTAAATTTTCTTCTGTAGATTTTCTGATTAATCCAGCTATTCGTTTCCTTTCCTCGTTCACATATGAAAAATTAAGTTTTTCCTGTTCAATTTTACTTATAAATTCCATTTGTTCGCAAGCATTCATGTTAGTTTCTATTTTATCTGAATATTTTTCTATAGTTTGTTTATTTAGCGTTTCAACTCTATTGACTGCTTCCTCAAAACAATTTAAAATTGAACTAAAAATGATAATAAATTATTTTGGCGCGAAATATATAAGCGCTTTTAGCGCAACTTTTTTTATTTTATTTTTCAAAAAATTTGCATATAAGAAAAATATCGAGGTCAATTCAAATACAAATACTTACCCTTTTTCTTGGTTTTCTATAACTTTGTCCGAAATATATTTAATGTAATTTAAATTACTAAAAATGTACATTAATTTTGATTTAATTATAACAACCATAAGGGATGGAATTATTTCGTTTTTATTTATTATAGGGATATCATTTTCGTTATCTGCAAAACAAAAAATATTGAGATAGGTATACTTATAAGTAGGGGAGAGTGGGTATGTTTCGACCAGTGCCCATGGGCACTGTCTGCAGACAGCACATGATATTTTAAAGACGTCTTTTTTAGATCTTAATTATGTCTGGACGCCTAAAGACATTAAAAGGATATCTTATGGACTTCTTTTTAGGGATGTTTAAAAGATATATGATTATTAATAATCATATATCTTACATACATAATTATGTCTATAAGATGTCTTTTAAGTATCGGTACAAGACGTCTTAACTTCGATACTCATTGCTTAAAATAAATTAAACACAATCAACTATTAAAAAAATACCATTTTTTTAAAGATCTTTTTTTGAAAAATTTTTTTTCTATTTTTTTACGAAAAAAAATCAAAAAGAAATCTTCAAAAAAAAAATTGAAAAAAAAAATTTCAAAACAAAAAAAAACAAATTTAAAAATCACATTTTTTTTAAGATTTTTTTTTTTTTGACAAACAAATTACCTGTGATTCTAATTCTTATTACGCTTTTTATAACAATACGGCCGTACCTAGCAACGTAAATGGGAGGGGCTATTATGTAAAGTTGCCTGTGCAAGGCGTCAGTAAGGCGTCTTAAAAAAGATGTCTTAAAGATGTTACCTTTTGTAACATACGACGTCGTTAAGACGTCTTTAAGATGCATATACGGCGAAAACCGACGTTCTTAAGACGTCTTGAATGACGAGCTACGACATCTTTAAGATCTCTTTAAGTCATCTTTGTGCTGTCTGGGTGGAAGGATTCAACCATTCGATTTTATTTAAAAACTATTTAAATTTTGCGTGCGTCCATGGACGCAGTAGTGCAAACTAATAAGTTTAGTGGCTATAGTGCCTAGTTAAACTTTGGTCAAATTCGGAAAGGTCTAAGAAAAATTACGAAAAAATCAATTTTTTGTGAAAATCAGGTAAGGTTTTGGTTCTACATTTCTTTATTGATATTTTTCTAGTGATAAAATCTATTCAACATTGGTTTTATATGATTAAACAAGTGTTTTATTGTCTTCATTTTCATACACTGAACCAAACCTAATTCGTTTATTTTACCGGGTATCATCATATTATTTAAAATATGAGCAAATAGGGATGATTCGACCACTGGATGGAACATTCGAAAAATTATAATAATATTAAAAATCCAATCCGTTTTTTAGTTTTCCAATATACTTTTAATATTGCTACTTACTACCCAGACAACACATGATATTTTAAAGACGTCTTTTTTAGATCTTAATTATGTCTGGACGCCTAAAGACATAAAAAGGATATCTTATGGACTTCTTTTTAGGGATGTTTAAAAGATATCTGATTATGATGTCTAAAAGATGTCTTTTAATTATCGGTACAAAACGTCTTAACTTCGATACTCATTGCTAAAAATAAACTATTAAAAAATACCATTTTTTTAAAGATCTTTTTTTGAAAAACAAAAAAATATATATATTTTTTGAATTATTTTTTATTATTTTTACGAAAAACGAAAAAATTAAAAAAACAATCAAAAAATAAATTTTCAAAAAAAAACTTTGAAACAAAAAGATTTTTTTTTTGACAAACAAATTACCTCTGATTCTTATTCTTAATAATCTTTTTATATCAATATGACCGTACCTAGCAACGTAAATGGAAGGGGGTATTATGTTGTAAAGTTGCCTGTGCAAGGCGTCAGTAAGGCGTCTTAAAAAAGATGTCTTAAAGACGTTACCTTTTGTAACATACGACGTCATTAAGACGACTTTAAGATGCATATACGGCGAAAACCAACGTTCTTAAGACGTCTTGAATGACGAGCTACGACATCTTTAAGATCTCTTTAAGTCATCTTTGTGCTGTCTGGGTAGGTAGTTTTGTATTGTTTTTTATTTATATCAGTTAAATAATTTCTGGTTCCTTCTAATATTAGTATACCTACCTAATATTATTTGTTCATGTTCTAGTTATTTTTAATAAAACATTAATAATTTTTGGTTCATTTTAATGTTGGTTCTATATTTTTATAACTATATTAGAGCTATATTATAAAGTTTTAATAATAAATTTTAAATATTTTAATAAAATTTATAATTTTATTTACCCTGGTTTAATCATCCCCACCATCTGGTTGAAACCTCCCACCCTAGAGGGATGTTTCAACCAAATGTAACTATTTTTATTTTAATTTATAAAACTAATTATTCTTTAAATTAATACAACTTGTGCTATATTATTTAATAGAAAACATATTAAACTATAGATTGGTATAAAAAAATAAAATAAAATAATTTATTAAATATTTTATAAAACGATTTAAACATTAAGAGGTCGAAACATCCCCACTCTCCCCTACATATTAATATTACAGTAACATACTGTTACTGTATATATCAGTATATATACAGTACATATTAATATTACAGTATATATTTTCTTTGCTGGACAGTCCAAAATGGATACTGTCAATTGAAAAGTCCATTAATTAATGGACAGCACCAAATGCTTGTACCAAAAAGTTTTCTGATAGTGTTTAAGATTAATTCTGAATTCTGAGATGAGTTGTTAGACATGCCGCACATAGGGTCAAAGATTATTGAGAAGGGTGCTATGGTCTTATTATACAGGGTGTTCCAAAAAGTTTCTCTGATAATAAAAAGTTTTTTAATAATGTTTAAAATAAACATATAATTCTAAGACGAGGTTAGGAATGTCACACATAGGGTCAAATATTACCGAGAATGAAAGTTTATTTTAAACGTTATTAACCCTTAAGGGTTCTACGGTCTTATTATACAAGGTGTTCCAAAAAGTTACTCTAATAATGCTAAAAATTCGTATTCCGAAACAAGTTGTTAGATATGTCACACATAGTGTTAAAGATCACTGAGAAGGGTGCTATGGTCATATTATACAGGGTGTTCCAAAAAGTTTCTCTGCTATTGCTTAAAATTAATTCCTGTCATGTTATAGTGGGTGTTTTTTCAAAAAATTAATAAAAAATAAATAATTTTTTTTTTAAAGATCTTTTTTTGGAAGACGAAAAATAAAAAAAAAATAAAGAAAAAAAAAATTTCAATTTTTTTTTTATGGGATTTTGGGGAAATTCGAAACTAACGTATGATAACATTCTAGCGAAGGCGCCGCGAATAGTATAATAAAGTAGGAGCAGGTATTTACGAAGATGTTCTAATCGCTTTTCCACGACTCTTGAAACGCTTTCCGCCTTTTGAACAGTCATACTCAATAACATAATACTTAAGATCTTGATTGCCTTTTGAAGCTCTAGGATACTTTGTTACCGCTTTAGGTAATGAACAGGAATCCCTTTTTTGTAGAGTAATAAATTTGGTTGTTTCATATTCTTTTATTTTCTCTTCCAATTCTTCAAACTTTGCAAATAATGCATCTTCCTTCATTTTAATCACTTAATGAAAGTAACAAGCCGCGCATGGAGCACGTGCCACAATTTTTTGTTCAAAATGGCGGCGCCAATATGGCGGACGAATTGTGTCAATTTCTGGACGATTCGAACCAAAATCGGTATGAGGGGGGTTTTGGAGTCGTAGATTACTAATTTTTGGTCAAAAATAAAAAATCAAACTAGCGGCGCCAACATAGCCGACGATTTTTGTTATTAAGGGCCTATTCGAACCAAAATCGGTATCTGTGTCGTAGATAAATTTTTTTTAGTAAAATAAAAAAAATCAAAATGGCGGCTCCAATATGGCGAATTTTGGTATTTATCAACCATGCCGACTCAAAATCAATATATAGGGGTTTTTGGGGTCTTGATTACAAATTTTTGGTAAAAATTAAAAAAAAAATATATTTTTTAATTGAAATTTACAATATTTAACCCCCCAAAGTTAGATTGTTACAAATATATTTTTTTTTAATTATCAGCAGCTTATTTAGAGTTGGTTTTATTTTAACACCTTAAAAATTGACACCCTTAAGCTTTAGAATTTTCTTGTTAATAGATTATTTTAAGTTAATACTGAAATTTTTAGAATTTTGAGCTTCTAGAAAGTTTGCCCCACTGTGTGAAGGTGCAATGACCACATTATACAGGAGCAATTTTAAAATTCCAAACAAATTAATAGCAAATCAAAATTAATATACAGGGCTGTTGGATACAATATTTATTTTTTAATTTGCAAAATAAGCTGGGGATTTCCATTAATTTTGATAAAAAACTAAGAAAACTAAAACGAAAATATGTTTAACGCCTTTATATTTACCTGAGTATTTTGATATTGCAGTGACCAAAATTGCTTTTAATTCAGCGTACAATAGATCATAAGTATTACATATACAATTTAATTTTTCTATTGGACTGCTATAATTTTCTATTATGGATAATTCGCTAATCTAAAATTAATATTATTAATTTTTAGACTGTCAACACAGCATTATAAAAAGACTAGCCCTATGGCAAAATAATGTAAAATAAGAAACAAGTACTTTTTGCCATAGTTCACTAAACATTGATTATAATTATAATCATCCCTGTAAAAACGTTCTCGTTAATTCTTATTAAAATTTTCCTATTTGATCTTATTAAAACTTTATAGAAATTTTAATAAAATTATTAACGAAATTTCTTACCAATGAAACAGGTTTTTATAAGAATGAAACAGGTTTTGGAAAAGAAATTTCATTTTTATTCTTATTAAAATGTTCTTGTTTAATTAATCTTAAGAAGTTTTAATAAGATTTTGAACGAAATTTCTTATCAATGAAGCAAGTTTTAATAATATTTTGAACGAAATTTCTTGCCAATGAAACAGGTTTTTATAAGAATAAACCTGGTTCTACAATGCATCAATTGTTATAAACAAACGCACACATTTTTGCTTGTATCTTGAAAACGCGAGGAGATATCAAAAAAATAATGAAAAAATCGACTCCCCTATACCTACGCCCCCACCATAAATCCATTTTCAATAATTTGAAGACACCGGAAAGGAAGAAACCGGAAGCCTCCAGATATCTTGATCCATACCAATCCGATAATGTGTATCGAATTGGTATGGATCAAGATATCTGGAGGCTTCCGGTTTCTTCCTTTTCGGTGTCTTCAAATTGTTGAAAATGGATTTATGGTGGGGGCGTAGGTATAGGGGAGTCGATTTTTTCAATATTTTTTTGATATCTCCTCGCGTTTTCAAGATACAAGCGTTTTCAAGATACAAGCAAAAATGTGTCGTACGACAGTATTCCAAGAAAGCGACTTTATACATTTAATAAGTTTTGTTAGTGGTAGGAAATAACATGGGGCGCCACCTATACCATAGGAATTTTCGCCTTAAAACTGTTATTAAGTCAATATGTATCTGCTGTTTAAATCCTATTGAGACTGCGTTAGAATTTTCTTTTTAAACCTGGTATCTAAATTTAATATCAATTTTCTCATTAAATCTTTTACATTCTAAATTTTTGCCTTAAAACTCTGAAATTAAGTTAATATGAACATTCTGTTTATATCTTATTAGTACTTCATTACAATTTTCTCTTTAAAACCTGCTATTTAAATTTATACCAATTTGCTTAATAAATCATCCACATTCTAATTAGTATTATCTTATTAAAACCTACCCATTATAAGTTAAGTACATTTTCGTATTTAATCTTACAGGAATCTACAAGAATTTTCTTTTATGTAAATTTTCTTGTCTTATTCAATCCTAATTTATGTTCTCTTAAGTTCTTATTGGTCTTATATTATCTTATAAGATCTTATAAGGTCTGAATACGAATTAACCAGAACATTTTTACAGGGATTGTGTAAAAAAATATATTTTTCTAAATTACTTTTCTACAAAAATTTCTGTCAACTTATTTAGTAACATGAATCTGCAGGCCTGCAGGGGAAAATTTATCTACAGGGGAAAGTATTATTTTCCTGGTAGCTATTTATTAATTTATTACTCTATGTAAAATTCCCTGGTAGAAAAGTACATAAATGTAACTTAACATAACATTAGATTAGTGACATTTTTATGTTTAGTCTCAAACGTTATACAAAAACGTTATAAAATATATAAATCTAACCTTAAAAACTAACGTTTGGCAAAAACGTTATAAAATACATAAATCTAACGTTAGTTTCCTAACCTTTTTCTAACCTTATTCTAACTTTAAATATTTTTTAAATTGCCATTATTAATACGTAAGCTTAAGTAGAAAATACTCATTTTAGACAGATATGTGCCTAGGTTTGATTATTATCCGTGAAAATTCTCAAAAAATAAAATAAAAACACTAAAAGATTTTATTCTCCTTGATTAAACAGACAGTAATATGCGCTATCGTTCTTGAATATAATGTATCTAACATTCAAATATTTGTCTATTATAAATATATAGGTATTAAATTACAATATAATTTTATATTTATTATTTCAATAATAAGCTTAAAAACATGTTGTCCCCAAAAATCAAAATTATAGTAAGTCTGGCAATGCTGTACTAGAATTGAAAAAATATTTTAAGATTCTAAATATATAAATAAATATTAACTAATTAAATATAGTTTTTCTGAGAGATAAACGTATTTATCGAAGTATAACAGCATATTACACGAAAAATATTTAAGGACAGCTAAAAAGATGGCTATTTTATAAATAAATGTAACGAAATTATATTTAAAAATATTATGATTGTTAAAATATATTAAGATTTATTTATATGAATAAATTTTTCTCCAGCTGCCATTTTATATTGCAGGTAGATATTTCCTAGTTGGCCACGCCCCCTCCGAAAGTTAAAAATTAAACGTACTTATAACGTATTTCTAACTTAAAAATCTAACGTTAGTTTAATGTTTGTAACTAACGTTAGTTTCTAACGTTAAAAAGCGGGACCTTACACATATTTTATAACGTACTTTTATACAGTTTTCTAACATTAGAAAAACGTTATTCTAACGTTAAATTTATACTAGGGTAACAAAAAAAAAATGAAATATTTTTTTAAACATATTAATACAATTTTACACTTACCGCAGCAGGCAAATTAATGGCATAGTTGATATTTGAGTCAAAGTCAGCTGCACAAATATTCTTAGAAGAAAGCTCTAAACATACATTGTAAAAATTTAAATCCTTTTCGGAAAATGTTTCCTTTATAGTTAAATAAATTGAACTGTGAAAAATATTATATGCATAACTAAAAAATATAATAGTATATATCAATAACCATACAACAACCACATAACAAAACACTCAATTACTTAACTAAGGTAAAAAAAAATAACCAAAAATAACTGATATTTTATTTTTTCCAAATATGCTAAACATAAATTTTCGTTTTTTATAAATCAAAAAACGATTTTAATAACCCATTCTGAAATCAAGAATATAACAAAAGATTGTATAATAAATTTTATCCAAGGCCGTGATTAACGACCGTTGATAAACTATAAAATTCTACTCGCGTATAATAGATATTAATCATTCGGGTGATTAGGTCACTCGCCTTTCGGCTCGTGCCCCAAAATCCACCCTCATTTATTAATTGCATCTATTATACGCTAACTGAATAATATACTATTATCCACGGCCGTGATTAATATGTCTATTAATCACGGGTCTGTAAACATAAACCGTTTAAAATTTAAAACGACCGTAGATAAAGTATTCGGGTGATTAGGTCACTCGCCTTTCGGCTCGTGGATTAATAGCAATTATTATACGCTCATTGAATAATATACTATTTTTCACTACTACCATCATGTATTCATACAAAAGTCCAAATCGATTTTCTTCACTTATAGCAATAATAATTTTTTCTCTCCTGGTAAGAGTAAATTTTATAAACAATTGATTTCTGTCACTTTAGATGTTTCAGTTCTTTGTGCAGTTTTTACTAATTAAACCCAAGAAAATAGCTTGAAATTACTTTTTATTTGTTAAATATAAATTATTATAATTATTACCAATTAATACAATCAATAATTAGTTAAATATTATGAAAAAAAAATAAATAAAGAAATAAAAAAAAACTAAATTTTTAAACGTCAGTTCAAAGTATTTATTTGAGCAAATGTCATTGATCAAGGCTACTTGATTTTTATGAAAATTTCAAGAAATATAATTTCTGTTAATAATATTTTATTATTTGAATAAAAATAGTTAAATAGTGCTAGTAGTGAAAAAAATAATATATAAAACACGGTAGAGAAGACTATTATAGCTTCGCACTCTTAAATCCCTTGCTGCTACGCTCGGCTATAAAAAATGTCTTCTCTACCTTGGTATATAATTACTATTATCCTTTATTGGACCTTAAGACTTTGGAATTTTAACATTGGGGAATGTCCATAAATTAAACCGTGCTCCCGCTTACATAAGAAATGTAGGGATTTTTCATGGCGACTGTTCCTTCTATTAGGGGAGTAGCCGCCATAAAAATTTTCTATGGAAAGCAAGATCCTTGGCATTCCTTTATTCCATATCGTCGTCATTTTACTAAGTGACGATATGACTTTTCATTGCAGCAAACCACAAACCAACAAACTCTCAAATAGGAAATTTCTGTAAGCACTAGTTATTAATAACTTATTTGTCTATTAGTTTACCAGTTAATTGCATAATACAAATTTATCTTAGTTTCAGTTTCAAAAAACTGCTTCCGTATATCAGAGATTAGGTGTTCCATGGATATTTTCGTATTATTTGAATGAAATTTCCAGTTTTGCATAAAATTATAAATTTCATCTAGAATGTCGTCTCCAGCAATTTTAATTAAAATATTTTCAGCACTATAAGGAAGAAAAACATTGTTATAGTAGTGTGCACATTTTTAAAAGGTAAAATTTACCAATTTTAATTTAATGAATTCACATGAAGAGTTTAAATTTTTGAGTTAAATATCTTAAAAATGTTTTAACTAGGCAATCAAAACGAAATTTTAAATACGGGGAAACTAAAAAAGAAATAGTTCTTAGTTGGTAATTTGATTACAGGACACCAACATAGAAAGTCTAACTTTGAATTTTAACTTGGAAACACTATACTGCCCTAAGCTATACTCGTGTCAATCTGAGAATGCGACTCTGACGTCACAGCGTGTAAACTAAATACCACTCTGTAGGGTAATTGAAACTTATTTCTTAAGATTTAATAAATGATTTTTGTTTATATACATTTTCTACATAATAATTATGTATTAAGTCTTACTAAATAAGTTTCAGTTACAGTTACAGAGTGCTTTTTAATTTACGCGCTGTGAGTCGCATTCTCAGATTGTCACGAGCATAGAAAGCAGTAACTCCATTTGTCGCATAGCGACGTATTTACGTCAACACTGATGTAATATTTCGAAAACGCTGCTATTGACAAATGGAGTTACTCCTTTCTAGCTTACTAGGGCAGTATAGTTGTTATAATAATATTGTTGTTGGTATTTCCAACTTGAAAATTTTGGCTTAGACTTCACAACTTAGTTGGTAATCTGATTGTAGAACACCAGCATAGTTGTGAAGTCCAACTTGGAATTTCCAGCCAGAAATACGAACCACAGTAATATTATTGTTGGTATATCCAACTTAAAAATTCTAACTTAGACTTCACAACTGGTTTGGATTGTAGAATATCAACCTAGTTTATGTAGAAAATTTTATTTAAGGTACGCCCTTGGCGCCATACCTCGTAATTTCAAAGAATAACTATTAAAAATACAATTGAGCAACTGGTTCCGAAGTTATTGGACATCAAACTTTTTGTAACTTTTTTTGTAGAATACTATAAAAAATTATACTTACTCTGATAAACTTGAGATATCCATAACTGAAGATTTAGAGGTATCCATAGTAGTAACTATGTCTAAATTTACTGGTCTGGTCTCCATTTAGTATTTCATTATTAATAATTAATTAATAATTCATTATTATTTTATTATTGATCTAATCTAATCTTAATTAAAACACGTTTCCTTTAAATTTTAATAGGTAGCTATTTCAGATATTGTGATAAATAATCAAATATAATAATAAATAATCAAATATTGCCCCTGTAAGAATGTTAAATAACATACATCCCAACATTGAGAGAATTGTCTAGAGATATGATGGGTTAATGAACTGCCTCGAGGCAGTTTTCATCATCAAATTATCAGTTCTTATTCTGGTATGTCAAACCAGAATAAGAACTGATAATTTGATGATGACAACGTCATGTTAAAATATATTAAACTAAATGTTTCTCAATATTATGGTTATAACTTTTATAAATACATTAAGTTGACTCTGGTCGTAGCACTTGTAGGCTACAGATAATTCTTAAAGCCTTTGGTTTATTTATTCATATAGCCTTTCATTTAGTTTCAGTTTGGTTTTGGAACAGTTTATAAGAGAATAATACATATATTATAATTAGTAAACCTATCTTGGATACAAACAAACGCATATAGGATACACGTTGTAACCATGGCAACCAAATACAAACATTTTCATTTGTTTATTGGTTTTTAAACTTCATATATTTTAAAGTTTATATTCTAGATTTTTTTTAATGGATTGGAAGGAAACGGTGACCAGCATGTCGGAAAATGTTTTTCCTGGAATATCTCAAAAAATTGATGGAAATCTGTATGGTAAAACATATTAAATTTTCAGTTAATTTTATTTAGTATAATATTATTCCAAATATATTTGAAATATTGTCTATGGCAAAAGATGGATCCGCCATTTTGAATTTTAAAATTTCGACAACATCTAACTACTACGGACTTGTTTGTTAAAATGTCGGTTCCACAAAAAAATATCAAAATTGTTTTCTTCCTGAAAAATCGAGTCAACGGGGTTCGTAAAAAAAGTTCAGAGCTACTGCAGCTCTATTCTTAAGAATAGAGCTTGACCATTCGGAAAAAATAATTCGCATACACTGTTGCTATGATAGCTTATATGTGGTTGTATCATAGCAACTGCGTATGCGAAATATTTTTGCGAATGGTCAAGAATAAAGCATCAGGAGCGTGTATTGCAATATTGCTAAAACAATAATTCATATTGTAATAAAAGTAACCCATTTATTTTTAGGAAATGAAGTCATGTCAAATTTACCATTACAAATGACGTTATATTTTAATGTGATATTTGCTCCAGTCTGGAGCATACTGGTGATACTATTTCTACACGAGAACGTAAGCATATCGGTTGCACTTTAACTACAAGGCACTTAAGTATTTCCATGATAACCATAAATGGTTCCAAGGTTGATGATTTAATATAACGGCAGATTAGCATCCCTACTTCCAATTTCCCTACTCTCTAACATCCCTACTCCATTACATACCTACTCTACAACAGCCCTACTCCGTCACATACCTACACCGTAACATCTCTACTCCGTAACATCCCTACTCCCCATCCAACTGTTGGGGAGTAGGGCAGTTACAACATTAGATCATATATACATAGATGCGCCTTGAATCCACGTCAAACCGAAATGTTTTCATTACTATATCCAAGTAGATTTCACCTTTCCGCTTGTGGTCACCACCCACCGTTATAGTGGTTTGTTGACAAATATGTTATACTTCGCCTCCTCGCAACCTCACCGCTATAGTAGTTTGTTTACAATTGGCTTTGTATATGTTCTACATAAAACAAATCAACATTATTGCCATATCTATGTATATATGATCTAATATTACAACCCAACTCCGCACTCGATCACCCACTTGACATAACTCAAAAAAATATTTGACATGGTCCTTGTTAAATATATATTTAGTTTATTAATTGCTCATTTATTAGTACACGTTATGAGAACGCGGGCAAAGAGACTTTTAAAATAACACATTTACGATTATTCTAGAATTTTACGTAGAGACGAGCACTTTCTAGGAAAAATATGAAATTATATACATAGAAAAAGTTTGTTGTTCCGCTCATTTATTATTAAGTGGCTAGTGCGGAGTAGGGTTATTGGGGAGTAGTGATTTTATGGAGTAGGGTTGTTATAGAGTAGGGGGGTAGGTGTCTTTCTTTCGCAAAAAATAACTTCGCGACCAAAACATCGCGACCGAAACATCGCAAACCAAAACTTCGCAAAACCAAAACTTCGCCTGGCCAATACTTCGCATACCAAAATGACGCATACTCATAACATCGTGTATCAAAAATTTCGCATGGTATAAAAAACTTTGCAAAACTAGACACACACAACAATATTACATATTATTGTTTTTTTTTATTATGTAGGTACCTAATAAAATAACCAAATTTTGAATATTTTAAATATTTATTTGATTTTGGAACACAATATTATAAAAGTAAAAAAAAAACCTACCCAAAAAATTTACACTGTTTAATATATATAAAAAAGTCCAAACAACAATGGCATTAATTCAATCTAACGAACTAACTAAACCTAACGAAGTTGGTTAAATACCCCTTCAATAAGTCAATTTATTATTTTTATTACATCATATAATTGAAGACGATTTCCTGGAAAAGTTTTGCACGATTAATTTTACTTTTTTTTTCGGTAAAATAACTATGCCACCACGCACATGCTTTACCATCCTAAAATCAACAAAGCAAACCAAATTTGTGTTTTTGGCACTTTTAACATAAGTGAACGACATTCTTGAAAGCAAACCAAACAGCCTACTAAATTAAATTCGATTGAATAAAAATATTCTTAAAGCCATTAAAAAAAAAACATACAAAGAAAAAAAATTTTTGAATTGACCTCGACAACTGGCATTCTGCGAAGTTATGGCCCGCGAACTAACTATGCAATAAATGATTCGCAAAGTTTTGGTTAGCGAATGAATGTCAATTAGGGTGGGTCAAAAAAACGACTTTTTTTTACTTTATACTCTGAAAAATCGGTTGCTAGACATCTCTAGAAAATTCTCACCAAATATGAGCTCTTAATTTTGATAAAAAGGTTCTGCGCTTTACAATTTTCCATTTTTTCCTTAGTATTAGAAACAAAAATTCATATCTCTTTGATAACTGTTCGAAAAATTTCAATTTAATTTATGACTTACACGAAAATTTATACAAATTTGAGTTTCTATGAAAAGAGAAATGTTTTAAACTATTTGTCTCGTTTTTTTTTGGTCCTACGTATGTTTGGTTATATTGAAAAAAAAAATAGTGCATTATTTCTAACTCAGAGTCAATGATTTATCAAATTTTGAAAAAAATAATAATAAAATATTAAGTTATTATAAAGATAAATTTTATGAAAATATTATTAAAATAAAAAATTTTCAAATAAATTTTCGAAGGGGAAACTTCTATAAGAGTTACTCTTACAATAGAAACTCAAATTTCTATAAATTTTCGTGATAAATTGAAATTTTTCGAATTATTCATCAAAAACTATTAAAATTAGTAAGCATTGAAATGTGACGATGAATATCTTTTAAACGCTTAACTTAATCGAGAAATCATAAGAGACCATTTTTGTAGAGCAGTTAGTTTCCTACAAAACTATGAATTGCGCAATTCATAACAATTTTTTGTAAGCGAGTTATAAAATTCATAAGCAAAACAGAAATGTCTCTTAAAATAATCAAACTTTAACCTTTGATATATTTTAAACGGTGAGGTTTACGAAAAAATTGTAAGAGAGCTTTTTTGTAGAGCGTTCGATTTCCTACAAGAATACGAGAAGAGATACTTTTTAACGAACAGTTGTCAAAGAGATATGAGTTTTTGTTTCTAATACTGAGGAAAAAATGGAAAATTGTAAAGCGGAGAACCTTTTTATCAAAATTAAAAGCTCATATTTGGTGAGAATTTTCTAGAGGTGTCTAGCAACCGATTTTTCAGAGTATAAAGTAAAAAAAAATAGTCGGTTTTTTTGACCCACCCTATTGTCAATACGAAGTTTTGTTCTTGCGAAATTAAAATTTGCGTTGTTTCGGTCGCGAAGTTATTTTTTGCGAACGAAAGACCGGATCCCAGAGTAGGGATGTTATGGGATGTTATGAAGTAGGGATGTTGGGGAGTAGGGAAATTGAGAGTAGGGATGTTAGTCTGCCAATATAACTTACTAATGAAATGTGTGTGCGCAAGTACAGGTGCAGAAGCTTGCTGTACAGTATTTGCTACATTATTTTCATATTTTGTGTCCGAAGTAGACCCAAAATGTAATAAAATTACTTAAATAATTTAACATTTTTTAGTTTTTCTTGTACAGTGAGCTGTATAAATTTATTATAATTACAATTATAATTACGATTTCAATGGTAGAAATTTTGCGCTTATATTTAGGATATGAAGGAAATTTAAAAGACAAGGTAAGTAACTGATAACATGGCCCGGAATCGCTGGGAGCTATGACGCCACTAGGGTTATGTCAGACGGAACAAATTTATTTTACGATATTTTTTGAAATAACTAACTAACTAACTAACTGTTCCATGCAGGGTTAGAACGTGATTTGGAAACAAAAATCGTCGATGATTTAAAAAGCTGATTACTAAAAAAAATTGTTCACCCAGTTTTTGGGACTCTAAAAACAGTTTTTAGCGCCCTAAGATGTAGGTAGTTGTCTTAACGCCTTATAGCAATTAACCCCTTCCGCCAGATAAAAATTTATATGGAAAATTCCGTATACGAATATCCAACTTTGGGTATTATGGTAAATTTTGCTATACCTAAAAATATCCATACGTGGATATAATGGAGCGGAAGGGATTAAAAAAAACTATTATTTTGTTAGTAAATAATATAATGAAAAATTAAATAATTCTTTTTGGCAGTTTAATTAAAAACAATTATTCGATTGATTCTAAAAGCGGCACTTTTTGTTCATGTTTTACAGACAAAAAGTTGAACTTTGTGGCCCAGGACCAAAAATTTTTTTTCGCCCGCTAACTAAAACTTGTTATTTTTAAGCTTTTTAAAAGAAGATGCTTTACCTTTACTGTAATATTTATAAAGAAATATGACCTTTTGGTCACTTTTAGTCTTGAACTAACTGTTCTCTATGACCATTACATACAAAATAAAAATTTCTTCTATAACATAACCTCAAAATATATGTTAACTGATTAATCTGTATTCATCCACTAAAATAACTTAAAAACACAAAATTTCAATTGTAAAATCAATTTCAATGTTTATAATATTCATAGAACAGTTTTGGAAGTATTATTATTTTCATAACAGACACATTTTAACAAAAATTAATCACCAAGCTATAGCTTTTTTAGTTTTAAAATGAAACCGCACACAAAAGAAACGATAAAATTGTTTTTTTAGCGATTTGATTGGATAGCAATTTGTCATGGATAACTAGACAAGTAACAAGACAGGAAAAAGAAATATTTTTGCAATTTAAAATTAAGTATATTTTAATAATTTATTATAATTAGTAACAATCAAATAAAAAATATTGTATAATACACGGGCAAAAATGTTTTTGTCGAAGATTTATATTTAATTAATGTATCTATATTATCTACATGTATCTATATTATCTATCAAACATTTTGAATACTGCCAAACCCACAAATAATTTTAAAAAGAAACACTCCTGGGTTCGGTAAACCGTTCTCCCCTAAAAAAGCCTTATGTATGGTGCCATAGTGTTGGAATTTTGTTTTTAACTTTCATAGAGCAGTATTATTTTTTTATTTTTTAGATTCCTGAATTAGCAGGTTTTTGGATGCTTTCAATTTTATTACAGTTCCCTTTACAATCGTTCCTGTTATTTAATCCACATTTCGGATTCCACGTTTTAGAAGTGATAGCTCAAAGCGTTATGTGTATACTGCTAGTAATACAACTGATTTCTGGATATTTCGCATTGAAATTTACAGCTGTCCAACAAGCTATTTATTATAAGATAATGAAACATAACTCAAATATTAATATTGATGATATTAGAGATAAATACAGAATGAAATAAAATTTTTCAAAATTCCATTTTGTGTTTTATTCATTGGGTCATTTTGACATAGATGCGTCTAGATCTAGCAGCGTCGATGCTTGTATACTAAACTCCATCCAGTTATGCAAGATAGTAAGGGCCGTTTTACACTACAGAGCGCATAAATAGCATAATTATGCATAAATCGTGGTGTATCAAAAATTTAACAGATGTCGGTACTGTTTTCCTGGAAAGGGCCTATCCAAAGACTTGCATAACAAGCATAGTACATAAGAATGCGTTGTTATACGAGCCTCTGGATAGGCCTTAAGTATCTGTAACCTAAAAATTTGACGTTTTCCTTGTGTTCAATATAATTTACGTTTGTAGAATATGTGCTAATTGTATGTGAGTATAAAGACTAAACCAAAAAAGTACTTTTTTCAATACAATACAAAATAACATTAAGTATAACCATTTTTTTATGTAACTTTCTCTTCTTTTATTAGCTTTAACGACCGTCAATCATTGTCATAGACAAAAAATGTCACAATATTTTATATGTTAAAAGGCAACCAATGATGTAGCTTAAAAATCGCGGGAATTTTGAACTACTAACATAATTGGACGGACTATAGGGTGACCCACCAAAAGTTGAAATTGAAAAATTTGGAGGTCTCACCCCTTAAATTTGTTCATTGGGATAAGAGTATTATCCCTATTTTTTTAGAATTTTTGAAAAAAATCTAGAGGTCGTTCACAACGAGATATGTTTCTTTAGTCTAGTGAATAGAAGCCAAGAAAGGAGGAGTACCCTGCAGAAGGTCCGGTAGTTCTAGATTTTTAATATATTGTGTAAAAAGTTTTCGTCACCCCATCCCCTGTGATCCTTCCGCCATCTCAGAAAAACCGCCGAAATTTCGCACAAACGAGTTATTTTCTATTTTGTAGAAGACAAAATTTTCTTTGAATTAACCTCAATTACATTTTTTTTTTAAATTATTGTGTTTTTTGTCCCAAACTTTTTTCTGTGTAACTTTTTTGCAATTTTATTTTTGAAATATGATTCCTCGGGTCAAAATACATAAAAAAAAGGTACTCTTGTTGTAATACTGTAGGATTAACCGTTTTCGAGAAAAATTCATTTGAAGGTGAAATTCCACGGTTCGAGGACGAAAAATTAAATACTAAAATGTCGAAAACCAAAATTTTAATGATGCAATGTTATTCTACATCAAAAACTAAGAAAAAAAGTTTCCATACATGTATGTCGAAAAAACGCTTTTAAAGATACCATGGCCCTTTAAAAATGCATATTTAGGAGACCATTAGGTTTGATTTTTGGAAGTACCTGTATATGAGGTTTTTTTCTTAGTTTTTAATGTACATTCGCCCTGCATCATTAAAATTTTGGTTTCAAAATTTTAGTAGTTAATTTTTCGTCCTCGAACCGTGAAATTTCACCTTCAAATGAATTTTTCTCGAAAACGGATAATCCTACAGTATCACAACAAGAGTACCTTTTTTATGTATTTTGACCTGAGGAATCATATTTCAAAAATAAAATTGCAAAAAAGTTAAACAGAAAAAAGTTTGGGACAAAAAACTGATAAGCCCGCCGCCCCCCATTTCGCACACCCCTAGTTGAAATAAATACATGAAAATAACACACAAAAATGGGCCTTGGTAGGATTAGTTGACGTGCAAAACCTCGTTGATATATCTCAAAGGGTTCCTGAGTTATTAAATAAAAACCGATTTTTTTAGCCAATTTCAAAGGGGCGTAGCTCCTTTATGACGCATTTTTAGACATGTTTATAGGAACATTTTGTCATATTTTATGATGTAGAATCATCTGTTAAAATTTCCGATGCTATTTCAAATACACCGTGTATGTATTTTTAAGCGTTTTTGAAAGATAAATTCGGTTTTTAGGCATTAGATGTCACAAACTAGATTAGCGCACTTTTTCTAAGAAATGGTTTTTAAATACTGCGTTTTAATTTGCAATAACTCGGAAGAAAGCGGGTTTTAATCATCCACGTAAAGAATAGAAAAAAAAAACTAAAAATAGGCGAGGTATACAAACAAGTCTATTTTTGCATTACGCTAATAGTATATTCTATAACTAGTATGGAATAGACAATATTCCGCGCGAGCGGAAAGTTTGTCATACGAGCCGGCAGGCGAGTATGACGGTCCCGCGAACGCGGAATGACTATTCCATACGTGTTGTAGACTATACTTTTTCTTCGACTGCAAATATGATACACTGTATGGCTTTAAAAACAATGTTTTTTGTGACTCGACATTGCAAATGCAACAAAACACATATTTTTAAATAAAGCAATTAATGTTATTTAATAATTTTATCAAATCAGTACTTAAAAAAGATTTTTATTTAATTTTAGCACATATTTACAAATTATAATTCAAAAATTGAACGTTATGTCAGATTGTTGTGACAGATATCAGGTTTAAATATTTAACAATAGATGAAGCAGTTTTAATTTTTTGAACTAAATTGATAAAAAACTGGTCAAATATTAAGAAAAACTAATAAACTTTATGTAATTTTAACGCAAAACTTTAAATTGCATTAAATTATTCAATATTTCATGGTAAATAATATATATTTTTGCTAATTTTGCTCCAGTTTTCTTTACTTTTATAAACAAGAGATGGCACTACATGTGCACATTCTAACACTTGATACGGAATATTCATACCGTATCTAGAGCTAGAATGGATTCATTCTGTGTTTGAAAAGTTTGTGTATTTGCTTACATTCTAAAACAGTCGTAACAAAAATATATTTTGACACATTTATAACTAGACAAGACACTTGGCATATCCGGAATAGGTTAAAAACACGTTTGCAGGTTTTCCGTTTCTCTCCAATGTCTCCACTATTTTTTTTTTTGCTGAAAACTTCACTTTAAGGCACTCTACTACATGTGCTAAAAGCTTAAAAAAAAAGAATAAAAACTTTGTATTTTATATTTAATAAAAAAGTTACACAATATATTGAGACGGCTAAATTTCTACTAACCAAAAGTGCAAGGTTTGACAAATATTTATCATAGAACTGTTAACACAAGATGGTTACCCCCTAAGTGCAGTTACAAATATCACAATAGCATTTAGATTTAATTACTAAATTTTTGTATAATAAATTAAATCCATTTTCGGTAACAAATCTGACGCTGAACTCCAATTATAAATATTTTTAAACAATACCTTTTTATTTATCCTCCAACAAGGGGCATTGTAACTGTCAATACCTGAATGCACAAAGAGAAAAAAAAGTTAAATAAATATAATATTTTGATTATATTTAAACCAGTTATCCTTTATAATTTTGACACATTTTCCTTCAAAAAGAAAAAAAAAGCTCGTTCAGAACCAAACTATTATTTTGCGTATTTAATTTTACCAGTTGTGATTGTGGTTGCCACTCTGAGCAGGTAAGTGCGATTATTTCATAATAACTAAGAAATTACATATCTAAAATTTTTTAGCTTTTTATTGACGTATACTCAATTTGTACAGCTTAATAAAAATGCAACATAAAACATGAAACACTGCTGTACAGCTTGCAAACATGCTTTATAATATAATATATTATCAGCCAAGCGTACCTTTTGACAAAAATCTTTTGTTTTTTAATCAAAAATCATAAATATTTTTTAAAAAAATTATATAATATACAGCCTGTTCCAGAACTCGCGTACCGAAATTTGAGGGTATATTAAAAACCCTCTGGAAAATATGAAAAAAATTAAAAAAAAAATCCATCTTCAATACTAATTAAAAAGGAAGCTATTTAATCTGACCAATCCTGTTGCTGATGGTAAATTACCTAAAAATTAGTTTTTCCCTACTTATTAGTAACTATGGTTGCATTTTAATGGTTGACTCGTGCATTGTTTAAGACTTTCAACTTTAGAATCTTTTTAGGTTATTATATTTTGACAAAACCGACAGAGGCTATCAAATATTCTATTTTTATAGGGTCACTCCATCCGGCGGTGGTTTTATGATACCCGTCTTAGACGGCAGCAACAAACTGCCGCTGCAACTCCATTCAACGCGCTGAATGTAGTGTTTTTTTTTATTAGAAACTCAGATCTTTTAATTGATTTACTGGCTATAAATTCTTAATACAAATTAATAAAATAAAAATACAATAACTGAATTTTATTTATTTATTTCAAAGTAATGAACATAGGAAAAATTTTTATCGGTGTTCCGAAAAGAGAACATTCTAGCTAGAATGTAATTTTAAGATTGGTGCAGAGGGCAAGGAATTTTGGAAGTTTAAACGCAAACAGAAAAGTGGTTGGAGACACTTCGCGAAATGCAAAAACTGTTAATAATAAAGAAGCTGTCATTTAGACTTTTGAAGAATAATCTGCAACAAGCATTAGTATCGTGGCAAGAAATCTTGATAGGTCTGTTCTGTGTTTAATGAACTCTAAAAGATGAAGAAACGCATTATTTTTAGCAAACTCGCGTTCAATGTATGAAGCATGCTAAAGAATATGTTCAAAATTACCTCCACCAACTTGAACACATAAAGCAGCTCTTTTTAACAGACTTCTCCTGGCATTAATAATCATATTTGGAGTTACTGACTCAAGCGCTTCATGTATTCGGTCTCCTAGTTCTTCTACAGTGTCTGGCATATTTCTATACACTAAATTTTTTACATGGCCCCATAAAAAGAAGTCCATTGGAGTGAGATCAGGGGATCTAGGAGGCCACCTTCTGGGACCCCCACGGCCTATCCAACTGTTTGGAAAACTGATGTCGAGTTGGCTTCTTGCCGTTTCTGAGAAATGCACTGGACAGCCATCATGTTGAAACCAGATGTTATCCACATTTGCCAACCTTTGAAGTGGGATGTCATCAATAAGATTTTCCACTTCATCCCTTAAGAAGTTAGTGTAGGTTTCGCCATTCAATCTGCCAGGAAACTCATGAGGTCCAACCTAAAAACAAATATTTTAGGCATTTTATGGTGGTTTATTTCTCAAAATAACTTACTATAGCATCTCCCAATATTCCGGCCCAAATATTCAAGGAAAACCTTCGTTGGGGATTTTCTTGCCAGAAGGCATGGGGATTTTCCTGTCCCCAAACATGAGAATTCCTTGAATTAAAAAAAACATCTCTTTGAAACCCAGACTCATCCGTAAAAAGAATGCTTTTTACAAAGTTTTCATTTTCTTGATGTTTCTGCAACAGCCATGTGCAAAATTCGACTCGTAAAGGATAGTCCTCTGGTGTCAAGCATTGTACTCGAGTGTAATGAAAGGGATGCATTTTTTCATCTTTTAGAATTCGTTGAACAGAGGTCTTAGACATATCAAGATTTCTAGCCACGATACTAAGGCTTGTTTCAGGTTCTTCTTCAAAAACCTGAATGACAGCTTCTTCATTATCAACAGTTCTTGCAGTTCGCGGAGCGCCTCCAATCTCTTTTTTGTTTGGAGTTAAATTTCCAGAATTTCTTGCCCTTTGCACCAATCTTAAAATAACATTTCTGCTAGGATGTTCTCTATTGGGAAAACGAATAGAATATTCTACAGATGTAGCTGAAGCACTCCGGCCACACTCGTCATATAAAATTAGCATTTCGCAATACTCTTCTGAAGTAAACATCATGAAAGTTTTGATATTTTTTTATGACATTAATAAATATTTATGTGATATTAATCACCATGTCAACCTACAGAATATGTACCTGCAATAATTAAATTTGCTTCCATAGCTACAAATTCAATCTTTAATGGTAATTTATAATCAGCAACAGTATTGGTCCACTTAAAGCGTTCTTATTTTTGAATTGAACAAAGATGGATTTTTTTTGAATTTTTTTCATATTTTCCAGAGGGTTTTTAATATACCCT
>OY294044.1:58073433-58115252 GCA_958510825.1 Brachypterus glaber | reverse complement strand
CAAAAATCAATTATTGCAATTTGTAACCTTTCGGAAAAATATGAATAAAAAATAAACTACTATTTAAATTAAAATTTAAACATACTCATATATTCAAGAAAGATCACTGAACATAGTGAGGTCGGAAAGTTATCATATTATACATTTTGCTCTAATCCCCAAAGCGTTAAAGCAATCCCTTCCGAAAAAGCTTAATTACTGAACAATATAATAATATTTTAAGTAAATAAAAATATCTTCCATATCCTTCATGTTTTTAGTATATTCATTTCAAATTTGGTTTAGATCGGTCAAAAGGCAAAGAAGTTATAACTGTTTAAAAAGTGTCCGGTTTTTTTGGGCCACCCTGTATATTCCATTAGCATAAATTGAATATTTTACAAATTAATTATCCGTGAAATAATACCAGAAAATAATAATTACTAGCTGTCTTTATTGAACTCCGTAATTCAATTGATAAAGTGGAGTAAAAGGATTATTTTTAAATAAACAAATAAAATATATTCTATTTAGATAAAGTAACTAGTCTAAAAGCGCATTTGACTAAGTGATTATTTCAACACGTGGGCTGGAGAAAAACTAAGGGAAAGCTGGTCAACGGTCACGAACTGCAGACAAGCAAAGGACTTCCTTTCCGGTCCAAGCAAGTCAAAAACCGCGTGGCTACTAGGAAGAAGTCGAGCCCCAATCAGCCAACTCACAGGGATCCTCACGGGTCACTGTGGACTAGGAAGGCACCTGTTCAAGATGAAGGTCGGTAATGACCCCGTCTGTTCGGGTTGCGGGATAGACGAAGAATCGTCCTTCCATTTCCTAGGACAATGCGATCGGTTCGGCAGGATACGACAGGAGATCTTCGGAGTGGCAACTCTCCGAAGAGAGGAGTTGCGTACCCTTGCCTGGACAGATATCGCGACCTTTATAAGGAGGTCCGGCAGGTTTAGGCAGGGAGTAGGGTAGATGTGGGGCTGGGACAGCTCGGGGCTGGCAAAAAGGGCCATAATGGCCTAGTTGCCTGGCTTGTAGCATCCCCACCCTTACTACTACTACTACTACTAAGTGATTATTTGGTAGTAAATATTACCAGAAAATAACTATTTTCTGTCTTCTTTGATTTCCGTAAAGCTATTGATAAGGTGGAATAAAAAGGGTATCTTAAAGAAACAAGAAATTTATAATCTATTTGGATAGCGCATTTGACCAGCATTACCCTTGGTTGATCGTAAAACAATACCAGAAAATAGTAATTACTAGCTATTTTTCTTGATCTCCGTAAAGCATATGATATGGTGAAGTAAAATTATTTCTCTAAAAGGAAAAAATAATTTATTATCAATTTAGATAGAGTATTTGACCAGGCATTACCCCTGATTGGTAGTAAAATAATAACAGAAAATAATCTATTGGCTGTCTTTCTTGATCTCCGTAAGGCATTTAATACAGTGGAATCAAAGAAATAGGCAAGTAGAAATACTACTCACAATGTCAGGAAGTTTAAATTCCCCAATCAGACAATTTTGTCCGCCTTTCTTCTTGTACAGTCTATACTCAGGTTCTCTGACAGGATTATCGTTGCTAGACAATGTTTCAATGACCACTTTTTTCTTTTCTTCTTTTTGCCCTGTGACTTCTTCTATTAACGAAGTACTCTTCGTTTCCAAAGAATTACTTTTCACACCCATTTTGTCTTCAACCTCCCTTTGTTGTATCCTATGAGTTTGTAGAGTTCCAAAGGCTTTTTTGTTCTTCAAAATTATCTTTTCGTCCACACAGTTTATACCGTACTTGTGAGAGATACCTTCAAACGCGACCGCCATAAAGAAACTCTTGAACGAGATAAATTCGTCGATCTTCTTGAAGAATTTTGGATTTATAGCTGTAATAGTAAAACATAAAAAAGAATTAATGATTACCACTGAGCACCACTCCCAGGTTTAATGAAATTTGATCCATGGGTAGCTAATAACTTTGGGACAGATATAAACCCTAATGCGGAAACAAAACGAGCCCACATTTAACCCGATTAGGTACTTCCTGGTCTTATTCTCGCCCAATTATTAATCAATTTGCAGCAGTTGAAATTGAAATATCTTGAAGATATCTCAAACATTTAGTTCAGTAATACCCAATTTAATTGAAAACCTCAGAATCCAGATTTGATTTAATTTTGCACAATGTTGTTGTCCAATAGTTTAGGTAAGTTTAGGTAAACTGAATTCATATACTGCGTAGAATTTTAAGGTTATACAAATAATACTTGAATAAAGAACCAATTAAATAAATTTAAAACGAATAGTTTTTGGTCCAAAAAATGTCCCAGGTCCAGTGGTGAACTGCCCATAAGGCAAGGTATTTAAATGCCTACTGCTAAGCCCTCCCTCCCTTTTGTTCTATTTTGGCTAATGGATTTTCCTATTCTTCTTGAATTTTGAACCATTTTACAGGACCCTTTTGGCATCTTGCCGGGCCTCAAGAAGCCAGCCCGCGCCTATCAAGGTCGCTTTCTAAAAATCAAAGTTATGAGTGACGTATTTTTAGAAATGAAGCTGGTATCGAAAAAAATTAAAAATCAAGAAAACTTGTAAGATTTCCTAACTTTTCCAAGACTAGATAAATTCCCTCATTTTTACAGATCGTTGGACACCCTGTTACATTAGGGTGGTCCAAAAAAAATTATTTACTTAATCTTTTTTATGTGTCGTGGTTAGAACGCCCTTAGAGTAGAAATTTACAGAGACAACCATAAGGGGTACTTTTTGGGCCCAAAAAACCCTAAAATCACGCAAATATCGATAAAATTCGTATAAAACCGGACCTTTGAAATTGTATAAATTTAAAAAATCTTAATATCTACATTTTTTCTTTTTGAGTATTAAAGTAAGCCTAAAAAATCTTAGCCTGATCAAAAGTTTCTAACCCGTGCCAACAAGACCACGAATTTGCCCCTAAATTCCGAAAAAGTGCATTTTCTATTAATTTGTGCTACTGACGAATTATAAATATTAAATTGAAAAGTTTTTATGTCACTTTTTTTTCTATATAAACCTATTTTAGTTATTTTAAAATATTACGATAATCTACGCAACGAGTATGGGGTCTAAGCGCCATTTAAAATCAACAATTTGATGCGATTTTTGTTAAAATTTTGATGTTAAATGGCGCTTAGACCCCATACTCGTTGCGTAGATTATCGTAATATTTTAAAATAACTAAAATAGATTTATAAACTTTTTTATTGAATATTTATAATTTGTCAGTAGCAAAAATTAATAGAAAATGCACTTTTTCGGAATTTAGGGGCAAATTCGTGGTCTTGTTGGCAAGGGTTAGAAACTTTTGATTGATTTGATTTTTCAGGCTTACTTTAATACCTACTCAAAAAGAAAAAATATAGATATTAAGATTTTTAAATTTTATAAAATTACTAACACTAGGGCTGGTTTAATACGAATTTTATCGATATTTGAATGATTTTAGTGTCTAGGGCCCTAGAAGTACCACTTAGGGTTGTCTACATAAATATTCTAACCACAACAAATAGAAAAGATTACGTAAATAATTTTTTTTGTCCACCCTACTGTTACATACCTATGTCTACAACTTTAACATCTACTCCAGTTTTGTCCTTTTCAGTTCGTATTTCTCCAATGCTCATGGGTACCTTATAGTCGCATATCTCTTCGCTATCCAAAATTTTATTCAGCTCCTTTTCGGAGATATCCTTTGGAGCGGGTATAGCGTCGGTTTGGCATACGTTCACAAAAACCTTGTTTTCGGTTCCAATTTCTTTGGTTTTCACACAAATACCTGTAAAAAAAACAAAATATAAAAAAAATTGCAGATACTATTTGGCGGCCATTTTTTTAAAGCAAAGAGTAAAAATGCCAAACTTTTTAACTTCTTCAATAAAGTTGATTAGGAGTTTCAATTAGGTGTCATTATTGCTTCATTAAAAAAGTCAAATAGAAAAACTTCGAGAAAATATTATAGGTACCCAGAAAACCAGCTTGAGTGTCTAGTATATAATAGCATCCTAAAGTTGCAAGAAAAATGGAAGAAATTGTTGAGTCGTTCAAAATATTTCTCAAAAGTTTAATGAAAAATGGACGCTATAATGGTACGTCTAAAAGCACTCATAATTATACCGAAATATGTGTTATTTTATGTTAATTTAAGGTCTTATTATTATAGGTTCCATTTTTAATGCTAAATCCTCCCTAGTTTTAGACGGTAAATTAATAAACTATTTTAGGTTGATAATATACGTCTTTATTTGATGAAATTTAGGACGACCTAATAATGACCAACTTTATTTCGAAAATATATAGTTTATATTGGTTTAATTGAGAACCTACTATAAATGAACTATTTTAAGTCCAAAATATATATCGTCTCAATTTAGCTCGCTATTTTTCGCACTAAATAAAAGCAAATATTTCAAAATCGTATTTATTTTCTTTTTTTTTCTTAACAGACGTTTAGTATTACTAAAGTTTTCAGAATGGATGCACGCCGCTTTGAAAATTTACGAATTGTAAATTCTTCTCAGGTCTTTCAAAAATCGTAAAAAAAGAAAATTTGATTATTTAGCTTCTTTAAGAAGTAAAGAACTACATGTATACAGAACAAAAGTAAAAGTGACCTTAGTGAATGCAGTGAGGTTTTAGAAGAATACAGGAGTGGTAAAAGAGAGCTTTATGGTGAAAGCAGAAGTAGTGAAATAGTAAATAATTGTGAAAAAGAGAGTTAAAATTATATTGAAAATTTATGTAAATAAGAGTGAAAGCGAAAGTAATGGCAGTGAGGAAGGGCTCGAAAATTTAAATTTTCAACAAAAATTATCTAAAGTGAGTTGTGATATGAACCACAAACAAATATGTTGTGCCTATTCTAATCCTCCAGTTTGAAAATAATAACGTTTTTTACGTATATCACCTGTTTTATTTCTATCAAAAACATAGATCAAAAATGTACTGCTAAACTAGGCAGAAAATAGTATGATATTTTCGAGCTAATTTAGGTCATAAATAGCATGCTATTTTTAACCTTATTTGGATAAAAAATCGCATGCTATTGAGGTGCTATTTTAGGTCGATATTTTCGATCTATTATATGTCGAAAATAGTATGCCATTATAGGTTTCTCAATGGATCAAAAAATAGGAATAAAAATGCGAGCTATATTATTAGAGCTAGTTGTGTGCATTTGGGGACATTTTAAGGACGTTTCTAATAAAATTGCTTTGGTGTTGTACGCATAAATTATTTTTTATATTGTATTAAAAAATAGTGGCGCCCCCTATAACTTTTTTGTTTATGAGTGGATTTTTTTTTTCAAAATGTTAAGAATATTTCTATCTATCAAATTGGTAGGACTGATACAATAAACGTATATTTTTGCTAAAAAAACAATAGGGATCTTACCCTCATAGAACTTGATTTTTCTTAAAAGAATTAAGTCGATCGGATAATTCCTTCTTAAGTTATCGTGGTAACAAAAAAGTGACATCGGAAGGACAGACGAATATTTTCAACTTATGGAACTAATTCACCGGATCCTTATTATTAATACATTTAATAAAAACATTTTATTATAACTCAAGTAAAAAAGCAACAATGTAATAATAACAAATTTCGCCTCAAGCATTTTTTAATTATAAAAATTGGATTTTTATTTTTAGAGTCTAATTATTTGTGTCTTGGTAAAATAATTATTATAATCATTATAATAATAGTTTAACAATGTGAAGTAATGCATAATTTTTTATACTATTATACTTCCGTCATTTTGCTTAGACCGGCACGATACAAGTATAACAAAAATTATAACAATTTGAGTTTTCAACTTCATCTTTGCACCTTCAACTCTTATGCTATGATAAACACTTGTGTATTACATTTCACTCAGAATATTTTTATATCTGCGAAATTGCCGCTGTTTCTAATATAATAAAAAATAATAAAAAAGTCGATTTTCGCAAGGCAACAAAAAAATGCAAATACGACTTTATTGATTATAAGGGCAGTATAGTAGTAATTATAATACTTAAAACATCTCAATTTAAATAGTTTTGCTGCAGACTATGGTCGAATGAATTTTTACATGTCTTATTATTTTTTGACAAGGTTAAAAATGTTTTACAATATTTCGCGTTTTTAAAGAAATATTTACTATCCAAAAAAATTGCAAATTAGCCGAAACCGCCCCATTTTTAGCAAAATATAGGCCTATATTTATCAAAAATCGGATAATTTTTATCAAAAATCGGACAATTTTTAGAAAAATTGGATAATTTTTGTCAAGAATAGGGTTATTTTTATAAAAAAAAGTCTTATTTATTCCTTTGCATAACAATGTCAAATCAAAATTATAGGTCCTATTTTTCCACCGCACTATATTAAAACCTTAAATCATTTATAAATTCTTCTTAATATAAACTCTAGTATGGTGTTTAATAATTTTAACTGTTTGACATTCTTCTACAAATAAGGTAAGTAGCTGGCCTACGCATAGGCCGTAGCTGTAACACGGCCAGCAGATAGCCAGTGACGGCCTGATACGTCTGCGTATTCACACCTATACGTTAAAATGCACTGCCCAGTAAAAAAGCTTTTCCATTTTCACCTCCGCGCGTAAAAAGGATCTTTTATTATCAGATTCACTTTTAGCAACCTTAAAAACCCCAATATACCAATTTTCAAGATACTACCCCCGCCCCTCAGGGGGTGAATTTAGAAAAAAGATTTAATTTTAGCGGCCTTAAAAACCTCATTATATTAATTTTCAAAAAAACTACCCTCCGCCCGTGGAGTTTTTTATTATCAGATTGACTTTCAGCAACCTCAAAAACCCCAATATACAAATTTTCACGAAAACTAGCCCCTGTCCCTTAGAGGGTGGAGTAATATTTTTTTTATTATCAGATTCACTTTCAGCAACCTCAAATACCCCAATATAGCAATTTTCACGAAAACTACCCCCCGACCCTCAGGGGGTGGAATTAGAAAAAAAAATATTATCAGATTCAGTATCGTCAACCCCAAAAACCCCTATATACCAACTTTGATGAAAATATTGATAACATTTTAAAGTATTTACCTCCTCACTTCCGCGGGGTAGAGTTAGAAATATTATATTATCAGATTCAATTTTAAAACCACCTAATTTTAAAATTTTTGTAAAAAAATGTATTTTTCTTTTCATTTGCCACACCATAATATTCACCAATAACAATCCCGAGCGAGAACTATTGTTAACATACCTATATTCCAAATTTCAAGTCTCTAGCTTAATGCTTTCTTAAGTTATCGTGCACACAAGATTTCCCGGACTGACCGATCTAATTTTTTTTTTGCTCTAAATTGATTTATATCGACATAAAACGTCATAAAACGTAAAAATACGCAAAAAAATGAAATTTTTTGCACGAATACAAGACTTTCACGAAATATTGAAAATTTTCAAAAAGGAAAAGCAAAGCACTTTCCCGAAGTTTACCCCCACTTCTAATATATTGAGAGACTCCTCAGCGAGCTTGTCAGACTACAATGGTTAAAAATAATATCTCAATGTATGGTTGGGTTGTCTATTAAGCCGGACCCACACCACTTGCCAAGTACGACGAATATTCGGTCAAGTAAAGTAAAGCAAGAACATGTACGCCCATGATTAAGCGACTATAGGGCCGGTTAAGTTGAAGCTCGGAGCGCTCGAAGCATACTTCTATCTCTTTCTAATTATTTGTTTAAAAAGAGACTCAAACGGCCCTTATTAAGTACGCACTTGTTAGGACGCAAACTCGGTCAAAGCACATAATATGTGATATATTATGATATCTTGTGACTTGGGGAATGTTCAAGTATTTCGTAAAGCAAAATTTGGCCATTTTTAACCCCCACCCCCCCCATGTAACGCGGCGTAACATTTTCGAGACCCCCCACCCCCTATTTGTTACGTTAACATTTTTTTTACAAAAAGTAAAAAAATTGAAAGAAATTTTGCTTTATGGTTTAAATCGGTTTTTAACCGGATACTGCTTCCGTGTTTTAACCCAAAACCGGTCTGATGTAATTTCCAAAACCGGTTAACCGAAAACCGGTTATTGGTTATGGTTTGTTTTTGTTTAGACGATTTAGTGAACTGTTAACCACGCCGTCTGCAATAATTTTTGCAAGAAATCCTTCTCTTCAGGCCTAGATCATTGTTAAAAACGTGATCCAATAAACATTTTATAAGTTTATAATTTTTTAAGTGTTATGTAACATTTTACTGACACCCACTCTCCTTCTGTAGCGCGGCGTAACTATTTCGAGACCCCCCCTTCCCCCCTAGCGCGGTACGTAATACTTGAACGCTCCCTTGCCTGAATATTCGTCGTACTCGGCGAGTTGTGTGGGACCGGCTTTAGACGGTTATAAACATTTTTATGGAATATTTTTAATTGTAATAAATTATAACTAACAGTTAATACAAAATATTTAAGAATCAAAAGTGACAGGACGCCGCATTGAAAAGTTCAGCGTGAGAAAGAATTTATGAAAAATGAGTCTTTTTTATATGATGTATTTTTAACTTTGTCACTTTTGTTTTTTTTTATGCCCCCCCCCCCAATCTAGTGGAATCAGTATAGTTCTCCGCATGAAAAAAAGTCTCGGACGACAGGGGGAGGAATCGTTCGCGCTCTCTTCTTTCCGTCAAGAGCGTTATAGGGCGTGCGTGCCTACAACGGGCCTCCCACTTGCACACACATTACAAACATATTTCCCGCAGCCACAGATCCGTGCATCAAACTATACTTTAGTTGAATATAATGGCCATATTCACCTAAAACATTGATTAAAAGGAGTCTTCTTAGTCAATACCTAAAAGCATGACAATAGTTAAAAAAGTTATTATAACTATGAAAAAAACAATCCTATATTATAAGTTTATGAAGTATGTTTTTTTTATGTAGGTTTTTTTATGTAGGCTTTTTTTATGTAGAATCACGCCATAAAACTGTGTAACCTAAACTATAGTCTGTTTCATCAAGCAAGAGAGTAAATTAAAAATCGCACAGCAAATATTTTTACAACAGGTTTGAATAGTATATGTTTGTGTATAGAATATAGTTATGTTTTATAAAATAAACTACGCAGTATATTCGCACATCCAATATTCGAATCTGTTTTGAAAATATTCACTGTGCGATTTTTAATTTACTATCTTGTTCGATGAAACAGACCATATAACTAAAATAGTCAAAATATATTTTTTTATTATATGCAAAATTATCAAGATTCTTGTAATAATTTATAGCTATTAAGTATTAATACTGTAAATTATTTAATAATCCATCAGCATTTCCTGCATTTCATGTTGTTTATTTAAATATGACATTGAGTTTCGTCTTCTTTTAACTATTAAAATATTTAGCTTTTAAGAATAAACATTAAATTGTTAGAACAGTTGAAGCCTAGCATAAAAAACAACCATGCTCGTAGTTTTTATTACTGTTAATTTTCTATTTTCAATCAATAAATGAAAGATGCTTTCAAACTAGTCTGTAAAGGAAAGGACATAAAAATTTAATTTAATACACATAATTATTTGAAAAAGCCAAAAAAACTCGACTAAAAATACTACTGCAAAATACAAAGAAAAACGACGCCCTCAGAAATAAAGTCGTATTAATGGTGCAGGTCGCTTGCAAAATAACTTTACACTACGATATTTAAATAACGCTTTAACACAGAGACTTAAAAGTTTGACCTAAAGTTTTTTGCCGCCACGTTGAAAATCTTGGTCCATTTAAGTCTTTGTTTCAAAAAATCCTTAAAACATCGTAGTGTTAAGTTGTTCTGCAAGCGAGCTGCACCATTAATACGACTATACTGCCATTATAGCTTAAAATGACGTATTAGTCTTTATCATAGGAGGCCCTGAAACCTCGATCAATAAATCGAAGTAAAAAAAAAGGTTAAGAATATGTCGATATATTTGACATCTGTACATTTCGTAATATGAATCTAAAGTTTAATTAATAATTAATAAATACAGTTAAATTTACAAGAAAAATATATTAAAAATGCACATTCTAACCCTGATGAAGATGATTTAACTTTGGTACCTCAAACTAATGATTCATATTCATCTCTTCGCATTTTTAAACATCCCACTTTTTCTAAAGGCATTTTCTTTGATTTTCCTTTTCGCTTTCTTTCAGTTTATTTTTAGTTACTTTTGTGTACTCCAGTTTAATAAAATTTTGCTTTTTTAGCGATAAATTATTACTTACAGAGTTTTGTTCTCACAATGTGGCACATTTTAAAATAAATGTCAAAAACTGTCATAAATAATCCGATAAAGTATGCACTTGAGTTCAAATCTGATCTACATCATTACCTAATGGTCATTTTCTAAGGCTACTAGATATTTTAAGCTATGACGGCAGTATAAAGCAGTGTTAAAGACACTAGATCAGTAAAGTCTATAGTCACTTTCTAATCTAGTGTCCTAGGACAAGTCATTAAATATATCTATCTATGAGATAAATTATAAAGCTGCTGAATAAGTAAAATTAAACAGCAGAGATCAGAAAAGAAAACCAACATATAGAAAAACAAAATTAGCACGGATAGTTTTAAGTAGGCTTCTGAGCTTAGGTTTATTCTAAAAAAAAAATAAAATAGCTAGAAATCTGGGTTATATTTTAAAAGTTCGGAAATGGTTGTTTATCTTTTTTATGTCGGTGTTAGTAAAATACAAGAAATTTTCCTAGAAACCGGACACGTCGTTGCTACTGCAAAAATATTTTTGAAATCAAGTCTGTTACAGACCTTACAGTTGCGCTAACTATTTAGGTTAAAATTATTTGACATTAACTATGACAATTTCCATATTTTTATACAAATTTTCTAATAAAATAGTTTGTTTAAGGTGTTTTGTTCATAAATTGCATAGGATATACAGTGAATTCTGTTTACAAACTGTTGTGTTTAAAATTATAGTTCTAAAATGTTTATAACTTATTCACATGTAAGTAGTAATATTTTTGTATTTCTTTAGTAAATAGAATCAGTATTTTAGCAAAACTCATACAATTTCTTATTAACTAATGTATTACCAATGCTGAATATCCATTGGGGCTAATAATTTCTGATTTAAAACCTTTTTTTAAATCTTTTAAAATCTCTTGATGCAGTTTTAGGTAGTTTGGTAGATCATTTATAATAATTTAATTCATAACTTATTATTAGCGAGGCTCTGATTTTACGAAATATCTTTTAGTTTAGAAAAAAATAAAGAAACGCTATGTTTACTAAAACAAATACTTAAGTTTAATTAGTTAACCAAAGCAACAAAATATTATCAAAATGCACCATTGATTACACTGGTCGACAAATCTGAAGATTTCTCTAACTGAGATTCCATACATAGGTTTATACTAATTTTGGGTCGCTGAATCAAAATCCGAAGGCCGTTTGTCTCCATCACCCTCAGATTTTTTTATATCATAAAAAAAGTTAAAATTAAGAAAATCGATTTTGTGTAATTACAAGAAAATGCTTTGACTTTTATCCAATTAGTTTTCCAGGTGATGTGCTATTTTGACCTCAAATTCGGATTCAACGCCTCAAAATACATAGGAAAAACAAATTATTGACCTTTTTTTGTGTGGCTAGGATATTTTTTTTCTTAAAAATCGGGGTGGGGTAAGGGGATAAAATGGGGTTAAAACTTTTTTCTATTTTTTTTTCAATTTATTTTTCGTTAAAACGAAAAAAGACACTTTTTTCGTTTTTTTTTTTTAATTTATTTATTTATTTTTTTTTTGTTGGAGAAATATATTACAGAAACACTTTAGAACGCACGCCTCTGACATACACACAATTGTATTTTTGGGTAAGTAGGGGAATAAATAACTTATATTACCACTATTAACCGTACTTAATTTTAATGTGATAAGTCAAAGCATTTTCTTGTAATTACACAAAATCGATTTTCCTAATTTTAACTTTTTTAATTATATAAAAAAATCTGAGGGCCTTCGGATTTGGATTCAGCGACCCAAAATTAGTATAAACCTATGTCCGGAATCTCAGTTAGAGAAATCTTTAGATTTGTCGACTAGTGTTATCTCTGTACACGAAAAATATAGAATTACACCATTTTAAATTTAATTCATCTTCTCTTTATTCGAAAATATTGAAAACATTAATGCAAACTGTCAAAAATTATTTTCTATTATTGCCAAACTTTCATGTCAAATAGAATAACAATTAAAATGAAAAATTATTTTGTTTATATTTTCCTTTTCATGACGCACTTCCGTCCGCCATTTTTGGACTGAGATTTTGGGTATGTCGGTACTCTGTGTAGTGTATGGACTACCTACCAAACCTGCCTAGGAAATACAAGCAAGAATATTGTAGTTAGTATTTCTAAGTTGGAAATTCCAAGTTAGACTTAGCAATTATGTTGGCATTCTACATTTAGGTTACCAACTAAGTTGAGAAGTCTAACCTTGAATTTCCAAGTTGCAAATGGCAACAACCATATTGTTGTAGTTGGCATTTCCAAGTTTAAAATTCCACGTTAGACTTTCCAACTATGTTGTATTGTACTGGTATTTTACACTTCATCTGGACTAAACCCAGCTGGCCAGATGAAGTGACCTTAGGAACGAGACCCAACCATCAAAACACAAGAAAATAAACTGAACAAAGCAACAACTGATCGAGTAAAAATTCTGATTTTTAAAACAAATCTTGAAGTTTGTCTTTATACCTAAATCGCGTCTTTTTGCCCTAACGACAAAAATTTTATAATTTGACAACGTAGTTTGAAAGTATGTTCCTCAATTGCATTATTCTTAAAAGCATGAAAAAATTCACCGTGCGTTATCTTTTTGTAAATATGTGAAGAGTGCCTTTTCATAAGGGAATGTATTTTAATTTTTATTGTTACTTTTTTAGTGAGTAATAAATTCATTCATTCATAAACGTCAATGACTTGATTTTTCAGGAGGAATAATTTTTTTTGCGGAACGAAATTTTAACAAACAAGATACATATTTAAATAACGGGTGTTTCTCAACTTAAAATTGAAATATTTCCCAACTCCCAAACCGTGAAAATTTATTTTACCGCTGCAAAAATTTTGATGACTAAAACAAAAAAAAGGTCCTCACCCCAAAAAAATTACTTTATCCAATACATACAGATAATAAGACAATTACCAGCTTTATTTTAAATAGATAAACTCAATAATAACCCCCGAGTGGCTTTTACTTTATTGAGTGGATAATTATTTATTTTACCCACTCAACTGTCACTTGTCAAATTATTTTCTTGTAAATGTCATTAAAATTTTTAATAAAAATATGAATTCCTAAGCTATTTATTGGATAAAACCTTGTATGGCACTCATGGGTAAACCGATATTGCTCTCTCGAAAATTAACCTGCTTGGCTGACGCCTCGCAGGTTAATTTTCTCATGGGCAATATTTTACTTTACCCACTAGTACCATAAATAACTATTACCCCTGCAGAAATTTACGATGATTAAAAAGTAAAAGGTCATTCGAAAAATTACTCAACTGTACCATCGCGGCCAATAAATTCAGCTACACCCAAAAATGATACATATTAAAACCAACTTTAAAATTTTACAGACATCTGTAATACTTAACTTAAATTTTAAATTTTGACAAGAAATGACAAATTGACAAATAATTAAATTTACATATTTTTTTAATAATGCCAAGCGAATAAAAAAAACCAATTCTAACAGCAAGACTAAATGATGGTTTTAGTATAAGAGCGATAGATAATTATAATTATTCATTTATGAATTGGATATTTCAACGAATACGGTTTGCCGCGCGAAAAAGAGAATACAAGAACGAGGTGTAATAAATCGGAAAGAAGGTTCGGGGCGTCCAAAATGTTCCACTCACACATTTATTTTATGTATTTATTTATTTATTGTAAAAAAATATACAAATTAAAATATCTTACATCACATTGTTTCATTATAACAAAACAAAATTTAGTATAAAAATCCTACATTTTAACTTGAAAGTTTGTGCACTGCACTGCAGTTAACTAATAAACATTAACACAAAGCACAATTTTTTATCTTTACATTATTATTATAAATTTCTTATAACACTGTAAGTTTGATTTGGCCATTCTTTAAAACTTAAACTAACCTCAGGACTATTACTATTTATATTTGTATATTGACAATAATAAAAATGAAATAGTTATTTCAGAATGACAGCATGTCTAACCCTACTTTTTAACCTTTAAGTGGTGACGTGGTGCCATTCGTGACCCCATCATAATAAATTATTTCACATTTTGAGGGCATTAGGCAATGACACGAATTATATTTTATTTTAATGTTGCCACCTGTAATTTTTTTAGAAGCTAATTACTATACCAGACTATTAAATAAACACTAAGGTACACATTGACACTAAAAAATAACACAAACAACAAAATTTTGGATTTTTTTAAATTTCCAAACCAGTTGTGTTATGTTTTAACCACCTCACCAGTTAAGGGTTAAACATGACAAATAACTCATATGTCACGATCTACGCAACTATAATTTTAAATATTGGGTATTCCGCAAGGATCTTTGCTGTAGCTGGATTTAATGGCCGTGATGGTACTACTACAATTTTCCCAAGTGTACTTCAATTTTTCCAACTACTAGCCAAATTACCAGATGTATCCCTCAATTTTCCCAACTATTCTATCAATTTTCGAAACTTCCAGAAACCCAAACGGGTAATAACCAAAACACAAAGTAACAACTAATCGAGTGACCCTAACTTATTTTGGGTTCGCTAAACACAAATCTAGAGCCCTAGATAGGTAGGTTTGTTAGGGTAGGTGAGTAGTTTGAGTGGTTCCTCAGTGTAGTATGTAAACTACCTATCTACCCTAACAAATCTGCCTATCCAGTGCTCTACACAAATCCAGTAACAATATTTTAAAATTCAAAATGGCGGATCCAACACGGCGGACTTAATTAAAAAACTACCGCTATTTTTACAAAAATTACTACAGAGTAAGGTTTTTTGGAGTAAATGAAATTTAATCGGATGTTATAAAATATAATTTAGACACAGAAAAAAAGGTTATTCAAATATCTGTTAAAACGGTTTTTTTTAACTTAAGTAGTTTGTGGGATATAGCAGATTACAGATTATAGAGTAAAAAGATTTTTTAGGCCACCCTATTTTGCTTTCATATTTCGAAAATTTTGGGAAAGACTGGTATTTGTTCAAAAATTTAAAAAAAGGAAGGAAAATAGGGGAAAAATTGAAATTTGGTATTAAGGGGTTTTTGAGGTTGCTGAAATTATATCTGATACTCAACCCCCGCGAGGTTGAGGGGGTAAGTATTTTTAAGTAAGTATATAGAGGTTTTCAAGGTCGACGAATTTTTGTTTCCAGCTGCATTTTGACATATATACGTCAAGTATAAGTCATTAGGGTGGACCTTTTTTTTATCGTCTTAATATTTTCATTCTGATGTATCTAGAACATCCTGAAAATATGAGGGGATCAAACTTCTATAATTGTACCCCTAAAATCGTGAAATTAGGCAAAAATGGTAAAAAATCGTTGAAAATGGACTGTACTTTTTGTATCACTGGAAAATTTAAAAGCCTTGGAATCTTATTTTTTTCCTTTGGAGTGTACAAAATTATGTGCCAAATTTCCAAATTATCATAAGATTCAATCAGGTGCCAAAAATCCGCCAAAGTTGCCCCTAAAACACTAAAGACGAATTTCCACCATAAATGTGAGAAACGCTAAAAAGGCATTTAAAAAATATGTCAATCTGGACTTAATTTTAACATTAACATTAAATTAAATTAAGTCCAGATTGACATATTTTTAAATGTTTTTTTTTAGCTGTGAAACGCATTTATGGTGGATATTTGTCAAATTTAGTGTTTAAGAGGTAACCTAGCGGATTTTCGGCACCTGATCTTTTGATCATTTTGAAATTCGGCACATAATTTTGTACACTCGAAAGGAACAAATTATATTTTGAATGATAAAAACAAATATTGCACAAATTCTTTCAAAAACTAATAATTTTCTTTGAAAACGGGATAAGATTAGATCCCGAAACGTTAGAAGGTTACTTTTATTCAGTTTTACGTTCTTTTTTAATTATTTTAACGATTTATCAAGAATTTTATTAAAAATTCTTTATTTAGGCAAAATTTTTAAACTTTGGTAAGGTATTGACTAATAATATTTTTTAGGTAAAGAAGATATAGAAAATAAGTATTATTTTTAACCGAATACCTTACCAGCGCATCTAGAATTAGGTTCGCCTGATAAAAACATTTAAATTTTATTTTCTGTTTTAAATTTTTTATCGATATAAATAATCATTGAGGCGAAATGGCTCAAATTAATAATACTATAAATGTATATAAATACGCCTCAAATAAATTATAGATTCTATTTGAAAAAATAAGCAGTAATCGGAATAAACTCAGTTATGACTCATCAACGTTGAAAATAAACACAGAAACATAGGCTTACGGAATAATTTTGCCGAATTATGAGGGAAATTTTTATAAAGGTCACTAAATCGAAACATTTGACGACTAATTTGTTACACACAACAATATTAAATATACATATTAACTATAAATATGTATATGTAAATAGTATTATCTCAAAGGATAGTATTATTTTGTATTTATATTATTATTATTTTGTATTTATAATGCACATACAAATGCACTAGTTGCGTTTAGGTGCTTATAGCATATTTATTGTATCTTTTTTATTCATGTAAATATTTAAAACCTCGCGTCAACGCTAGAATCGACGCGGCGCCTATGGGAGCACTGGAAATTCGCCGATGACTGCAAATAAGATTTCAAGGCTTTTTAATTTTCCACTGATACAAAGAGTACACCCCATTTTCAACGATTTTTTACGTTTTTTGAGTAATTTACGATTTTAGGGGTCCAATTGGGACCCTTAGAGAAGTTTGATCACCCTCATATTTTCAGGATGTTCCAGATACACCAGAATACAATTTTAAAACAATAAAAAAAAGGTCCACCCCTCAGTCCAACCTAATAAGTCATAATACCGATTTTATGCAATAACCGCATATCGCAAAAAAATTGCGTTTTACCCCTTATAAAAGTTTTCCTCTTTATTTATGCATTTTCATAATGTTGCATCATATTGATACCTAACGGTTATGCAAAATAACGACATATTAATTACCTATATGGAGCTTTCTTTGACTAAAGAAATTAAATTAGTCTGTTACAGAATTCGGAACGCATTAGAATAAAATTTAAAGCCCTAAGAAAATTAGTGTAGTCTTTTTAAAATAATTACTGTGAGAAAGCTAGTAAGTTAGGTTTTTTTTTAGTTTTATGATCTTTTTCAGACAATTGTAATAATCAGTGATTACTTTCTCATAAAGTATTGGATAGTAATTTTTTTTTGCTTATATCATTTAATTTTTTCCTGAAACGTCGAGGAAAATCAAAATAAGCAAAAAAAAATTGTCGGTCTGTCTGTATCCACGATAACTTAGGAACGCTTTGAGCTACCGATTTGAAACTTGGTATGTAGATGTAATTTTATATTATCTTGGACATGCTCGTATTTGAGCAAAATGGGTTGGGAAAGGGGGGGGGGGTAAATTTTAGTATTGGTCGTATTTTTTTTATTATTTACAATAGAGAGAAATTTGAAAATCACATAAAAGGTAAAATAAAATGACACAAAATGTTATTATCATTTTTTCCAGCGCGCCCTTCTCCCTCAAAATAAAAAAAAATTCTGGACATAACTTTTTTATTACTGCAATAAAAGAAAAAATTAAAAACCACATGAAAGTGTAATTATCATTTTCTCGTTATTTAGATACTGAAAATTAATACATTAAAATTTCGTTACGCCCACCGTAAAATAGGTAGATATCATCCTCTGTATTATATAGAAATATTAATTAAACAGAAATATTACCTACTTAAATAAAAATAGTTTTAAAAATCTGTACCATATTTAAATAAAAATATATTATATTTATCTACAATTCAGGGCCGTAACCAGAAAAAAAATCTAGGAGGGGGGGCTCAGCCCCCAGGGTCAAAAAAAAATTAAAAAATACCTTCATGAAAAAAAGCTTTGTCCCTGGCGGTTTCTACCAAACTTGGCGACCCTGCAAAAGATAATTAGCGCTCCAAAACAAAAACCAGGGGGACTCAGCAAAAACGCCAGCTGGCGTCCTAGGCGCCCTAGGGCACCACTACGAAAAAAAAATTGCCCCCCAAAAATTACCTTTACTAAAAAGCTTTATCCCTGACGGTTTCTACCAAACGTATTTTTTTTATTATTTACAATAAAGAGAAATTTGAAAATCACATGTAAGGTAAAATAAAATTACACAAAAAATGTTATTATCATTTTTTCCTTCACCCCCTTCTCCCTAAAAAAAATAAAACAAAAAATCTTTCTGGACATAACTTTTTTATTATTTCAATAAAAGGAAAAATTAAAAACCACATGAAAGGTAAAATAAAATTACATAAAAAAGTGTAATTGTCATTTTCTTGGTATTTAGATACTGAAAATTAATACATTAAAATTTCGTTGCACCCACCGTAAATTAGGTAGGTATCATCTTCTGTATTATCTAGAAATACTATCTAGAAATGTTAATTAAATACAAACAGAAATATTACCTACTTAAATAAAAATAGTTTTAAAAATCTGTACCGTATTTAAATAAAAATATATTATATTTATCTACAATTCAGGGCCGCAACCAGAAAAAATCTAGGGGGGCCCAGCCCCCAGGGTCAAAAAAGGAAAAAGTACCTTCATGAAAAAAAGCTTTGTCTCTGGAGGTTTCTACCAAATATGGCGCCCCTGCAAAAGATAATTAGCGCTCCAAAACAAATACCAGGGGGGCTCAGCAAAAATGCCAGCTGGCGTCCTAGGCCCTACGAAAAAAAAAATGGCCCCCCAAAAATTACCTTTACTAAAAAGCTTTATCCCTGACGGTTTCTACCAAACGTATTTTTTTTTTATTTTTTACAATAGAGAAATTTGAAAATCACATGTAAGGTAAAATAAAATTACACAAAAAATGTTATTATCATTTTTTCCATCGCCCTCTTCTCCCAAAAAAAAAATAAAAAAAAAATCTTTCTGGACATAACTTTTTTATTATTTCAATAAAAGGAAAAATTAAAAACCACATGAAAGGTAAAATAAAATTACATAAAAAAGTGTAATTGTCATTTTCTTGGTATTTAGATACTGAAAATTAATACATTAAAACTTCGTTGCGCCCACCGTAAAGTAGGTAGGTATCAACCTCTGTATTATCTAGAAATACTATCTAGAAATGTTAATTAAATACAAACAGAAATATTACCTACTTAAATAAAAATTGTTTTAAAAATCTGTACCGTATTTAAATAAAAATATATTATATTTATCTACAATTCAGGGCCGCAACCAGAAAAAATCTAGGGGGGCCCAGCCCCCAGGGTCAAAAAAGGAAAAAGTACCTTCATGAAAAAAAGCTTTGTCCCTGGAGGTTTCTACCAAATATGGCGCCCCTGCAAAAGATAATTAGCGCTCCAAAACAAATACCAGGGGGGCTCAGCAAAAATGCCAGCTGGCGTCCTAGGCCCTACGAAAAAAAAAAAATGGCCCCCCAAAAATTACCTTTACTAAAAAGCTTTATCCCTGACGGTTTCTACCAAACGTATTTTTTTTTTAATTTTTTACAATAGAGAAATTTGAAAATCACATGTAAGGTAAAATAAAATTACACAAAAAATGTTATTATCATTTTTTCCATCGCCCTCTTCTCCCAAAAAAAAATAAAAAAAAATCTTTCTGGACATAACTTTTTTATTTCAATAAAAGGAAAAATTAAAAACCACATGAAAGGTAAAATAAAATTACATAAAAAAGTGTAATTGTCATTTTCTTGGTATTTAGATACTGAAAATTAATACATTAAAACTTCGTTGCGCCCACCGTAAAGTAGGTAGGTATCAACCTCTGTATTATCTAGAAATACTATCTAGAAATATTAATTAAATACAAACAGAAATATTACCTACTTAAATAAAAATAGTTTTAAAAATCTGTACCGTATTTAAATAAAAATATATTATATTTATCTACAATTCAGGGCCGTACCAGAAAAAAATCTAGGGCTCAGCCATCAGGGTCAAAAAAAAAGAAAGAAATACCTTCATGAAAAAAAGTGTTATCCCTGGTGGTTTCTACCAAACTTGGCGCCCCTGCAAAAGAAAATTAGCGCTCCAAAAAAATACCAGGGGGAGGTCAGAAAAAACGCCGAGGCGCTCCTACGAAAAAAAATTGGCGCCCCAAGAATTACCTTTACTAAAAAAAAAGCTTTATCCCTGACGGTTTCTACCAAACTTGGCGGCGCCCCTGCACAAAAAAAATGGCGCCTCAAAATTACCTTTACTAAAAAAAAAGCTTTGTCCTTGACGGTCTGACAGTTTCTGTCAAACTTGGCACCCCTGCACAAAAGAAACTTGGCGCCCCAAAAATACAAAAAATACCTTTACGAAAAAAAAGCTTTGCCCCTGGCGGTATCTACCAAACTTGGCACCCCCGCAAAAAAAATGGCGCCCCAAAAATTACCTTCAAGGAAAAAAGCTTTGTCGCTGACGGTTTCTACCAAACTTGGCGCCCCTACAAAAGAAAATTCGTGTCCCAAAAAAATACCAGGGGGCTCAGCGAAAACGCCAGCGGCTTACACATAATACAGCCAGGCGATCAAAGCACTACGCACTAGATTAAAGACCGTTGAAATTTTTGTTCTGTAAATCTAGAGTGAGAAGCAGCGATTGCAAGAGAAAGAGAGAAGCAGTATTTGCCGGCAAACTTTCGACCAATCAGAAAATCATTTAAAAATCTGCACGGGATGTCAATTTTTTTCTATGACAACTTTCACACACACACACACACACGAACTATTTAAAAAATAAGAATTTTAGCATTTCTTTTTAATATTTATGAAAATTTCGATAAACTGAGCCTAATGCATGGCAGCTACAGAATCATTTAAAACTTAAAAAAAAAAGAATATAAAAACTTAATTTTAAGGCACTATGTTCCCCCTCATGGCATTCCTGAAGGGTTAATGAGAAGTAGCTCTACAGAAAATTCTGATCATTGATCATGGTAGAGGATGAACCTGACATTAAATAACTATTGACAGTGAAATCCTAAAAACTTGTTCTTGGTAAATAATGTTAAATATTCTACTGCAGAGATCATGGCAAGGACATCATTAATTTGCAAATTCTGTTTAATGATTCTTATAGTATTTTCCATGTTAATTCTAAATATGTTTAAAGCAAAGCTTCATTCTTAGTAGTTTTCAAGAAAAACACGTTTAAATATTGTACAATATTTTAGTGCTTTTTAAATGTTCAACGAGCGTATAATAATTGATATTAATCAGTGAGGGTGAATTTCGGGACGCGAGTAGAATACTATACTTTATCCAAGGTCGTTTCGGGTTTTAAACGGTTTATTTTTACAGACCCGTGATTAATAGGCCTATTGATCACAGCCGTGGATAAAAATTATTGAAAAACATTATAACCTTTATTTAGGTTTAACACGTTCACTGTCCAATGACCCATATATGTGTCATGTCATATGTTTTCTGTAAGTCCTGTGAGGCATATGTGGTTTAGTTTTACATTAAACTTGATTAAGGTTTATAATTCCCTTTTTAAGGTTTATAATATAATTTTTAAGGTTTATAATTTACTTTGATTACTAATTTGATGTTATAATAACAAATTTTAGTTTAAATCAGAGAAAATATACATTTATATAACCAATATTCAGATTTTCATGATTACAATACCCGTGGATGTAAGACATTATGTATTCCACAACATAGAACAACAAAATTTGAAAAATCAGTAGCATTTGCCGCTATAAAATTCTACAATAAATTGCCAGGCGCCTATAGAGATATGAGCATACCTGTTTTTAGGAAAAAAGTTAAGGACCTCTTGCTGGAGAAAGCATATTACTCAACTGAGGAGTTTTTAAATGAGCAATTTTAAATGTATTGTCTTATTTATTTTTTATTTTCTGTGACTTGTATACCCACCCCAGGGTGGCTTAAAAGCGCTTATGTTATGCCCCTGGCCGTATCTACCAAACTTGGCACCCCCGCAAAAAAAAATGGCGCCCCAAAAATTACCTTCAAGGAAAAAAGCTTTGTCGCTGACGGTTTCTACCAAACTTGGCGCCCCTGCAAAAGAAAATTCGTGTCCCAAAAAAATACCAGGGGGCTCAGCGAAAACGCCAGCGGCTTGGCCCCCCTGCCCGCCCCCCCCCTAGTTACGGCCCTGCTACAATTTCAATTAAGGTCAGTAATATATCGCAATTAAAGAGATACAAACATTAAATTGAAATGAATAAGCGGTTTTTAATCATTCAAGGAAACAATCAATATAATTATTTATAGAACACCATAATTTGTGTTAAAGTCCTAAGCTTACACATAATACAGCCAGGCGATCAAAGCACTACGCACTAGATTAAAGACCGTTGAAATTTTTGTTCTGTAAATCTAGAGTGAGAAGCAGCGATTGCAAGAGAAAGAGAGAAGCAGTATTTGCCGGCAAACTTTCGACCAATCAGAAAATCATTTAAAAATGTGCACGGGATGTCAATTTTTTTCTATGACAACTTTCACACACACACGAACTATTTAAAAAATAAGAATTTTAGCATTTCTTTTTAATATTTATGAAAATTTCGATAAACTGAGCCTAATGCATGGCAGCTACAGAATCATTTAAAACTTAAAAAAAAAAGAATATAAAAACTTAATTTTAAGGCACTATGTTCCCCCTCATGGCATTCCTGAAGGGTTAATGAGAAGTAGCTCTACAGAAAAGTCTGATCATTGATCATGGTAGAGGATGATCCTGACATTAAATAACTATTGACAGTGAAATCCTAAAATCTTGTTCTTGGTAAATAATGTTAAATATTCTACTGCAGAGATCATGGCAAGGACATCATTAATTTGCAAATTCTGTTTAATGATTCTTATAGTATTTTCCATGTTAATTCTAAATATGTTTAAAGCAAAGCTTCATTCTTAGTAGTTTTCAAGAAAAACACGTTTAAATATTGTACAATATTTTAGTGTTTTTTAAATGTTCAACGAGCGTATAATAATTGATATTAATCAGTGAGGGTGAATTTCGGGACGCGAGTAGAATACTATACTTTATCCAAGGTCGTTTCGGGTTTTAAACGGTTTATTTTTACAGACCCGTGATTAATAGGCCTATTGATCACAGCCGTGGATAAAAATTGAAAAACATTATAACCTTTATTTAGGTTTAACACGTTCACTGTCCAATGACCCATATATGTGTCATGTCATATGTTTTCTGTAAGTCCTGTGAGGCATATGTGGTTTAGTTTTACATTAAACTTGATTAAGGTTTATAATTCCCTTTTTAAGGTTTATAATTTAATTTTTAAGGTTTATAATTTACTTTGATTACTACTTTGATGTTATAATAACAAATTTTAGTTTAAATCAGAGAAAATATACATTTATATAACCAATATTCAGATTTTCATGATTACAATACCCGTGGATGTAAGACATTATGTATTCCACAACATAGAACAACAAAATTTGAAAAATCAGTAGCATTTTCCGCTATAAAATTCTACAATAAATTGCCAGGCGCCTATAGAGATATGAGCATACCTGTTTTTAGGAAAAAAGTTAAGGACCTCTTGCTGGAGAAAGCATATTACTCAACTGAGGAGTTTTTAAATGAGCAATTTTAAATGTATTGTCTTATTTATTTTTATTTTCTGTGACTTGTATACCCACCCCAGGGTGGCTTAAAAGCGCTTATGTTATGTTATGTTATGTTATGTTAAAGCAATTGCAATAGGTTTTTTACTGTTTTCTCGGAAAAAACTTCTTTGGACATAATATAGAGTCTACCCTGTTCACGTACCATATTGTGAATTACTAGGCGAGTTTAACTTTCAGTCTCTAGTCGATAGTTTCACTCGGTTATTTTTTTATATAAAATTTTGCTCAGTTTAGTTGATGCTCCATTTTTGATTGACTTGCTAAATATTACTGTCCCCAAATTACCTATTCGTCAGCACCGTTGTTTCCATATTGAAGTTACAAACACAGTGAATCACTTAAATTCTCCAATTTTTGATATGTGTAACAAATGCAATCTGATGTTATTGATATATTTGACAACAACTTTAATAGGTTTAAAAGAATACTCTTATCTGCGATAAAAAACTTTTGCACTGTTCCGGATATTTAATCGTCTTTATTATTATATGTATTTTATATGTTTTTGTCTAAGTATTTATTTTTTTTATATAATTTTTGTAATTTAGTTCGTAAGCTATTGTTCTTTTGATCCTGTAAATAGGTTTATCCTGCTGGATTGTAAATAAATAAATAAATAATCCCCTTTTAAAACTTAACGATTCAATTAATTAATAATCATTATTTAATGAGTCAATTAAATGTATAAAAAGAAAATAATAATTATTTCTATTTTTATAAATTATCGTGCATTCTTTATATTATTTATTGTAAAAAATTCTCACTTTAAATGTATGCAATAAATTGTTTGTTTTTACTAATTTATTAATAAATTATTATGCATCAGGATATGCTAATAATGATAAATTCAAATGTTATTTAAATATATATTAAATAAATCTTTAAAATAATTTGAAAGGTTATCTATTTATCTGAAAACTCGTTTGAGGCAAAACAGAATCCCACTCTATCTCTAGTCAATTCTCTCATTTTCCTAACATGAATATGCCCTACATCCTTTATTATTTATGAGCAGAATTCATTTCTAGGCCTGCCTACCTCTCTTCTTAGCCCCAGCTCGCTCTCCAAAATAGCATTAAGTAAGCTCAGTGAGCCTCTCATGTTTTAGTATCTTTAACCGCGGTTAAGTGGGTATTATTCCTTAATCTTCCTTCACCTTCCAGATTTTTTTTTTATTTTAAGATTATTTTTACTAACATTTTAAAGAAAAAATAATTTGGAGTTTGACAAGTAAGGCATTTTTTATTTTTCTACATTTCCCCTGCCCTCTGGGACTTGAGTTTGTTTTTTATTATCAGATTCAGATTCAGCGACATCAATAACGATATTGATGACACTAAATAGGCCTAGGGTATAAATTCGCAAAATTTTTATTATCAGATTCAGTTTCGCGACCTCATATTACAATTTTTAGGAAAATATTCAAAGCATTTAATAATGATTACCCCTTGCGCCCCCTACTTTGGCGCTGAAGTTATTTAGAGTGGAATGATGTACTGCCCTGCTAAGACAAGTTGTCCTAACTGCAAAGTAGATGTTTTCAGTTATGGCCAGTTCTATTTAATTAATAAATGCCATATTTATTTAAACATTATTTCAAAAAGTGCAAACAATAATAATAAAACTGGCCATAACTGAAAACATCTACTTTAGAGTTAGAACAACTTGTCTTAGCAGGGCTGTGTAGTCTTTTGTCACGTATTAAAGGAGATAATTCTACATCAAAAAACATGAAAAACCACTATAGGAACATAGGTCCGAAAACGAACCCTAAGGCAGTTACTGCCCTTTAAAATTGTAATAAAAATAAGGTTTTTAACTCTGGTACCCTTTGTAATACAGCGACGAGGTTTTGCATGTGAACTAACCTTAATAAGGCCCATCTTTGTATGTTATTTTCATGTACTTCTTTAACCAGAGGCGTGCGAAACGGGGGCCTTATCAGTTTTTTGTTCCAAACTTTTATCTGTGTACCTTTTTTGGACTTTGTTATTGTAACATGGAGGAAAGCTTTGAAGATTTCCTCCTAAAAGGAATTCAGGTGTACAAATTGTTTTCAGCGGGCCGTAACTAGGGGGGGGGGCAGGGGCCTAGCCCCCCTGGCCTTAGTTTGAGCCCCCCCCCCCCCTGGCCTTTTTCGCTGAGCCCCCCTGGTATTTTTTTGGGACGCCAATTTTCTTTTGCAGGTGCGCCAAGTTTGGTAGAAACCGTCAGGGACAAAGCTTTTTTCTGGTAAAGGTAATTTCTGGGGCGCCAATTTTTTTTCGCTGGGGAGTTTTCGCTGAGCCACCCCTGGTATTTTTTGGAGCGCCAATTTTCTTTTGCAGGGGCGCCAAGTTTGGTAGAAATCGTCAGGGACAAAGCTTTTTTTCTTTGAAGGTATTTTTTCTTTTTTTTTTGACCATGGGGCTTTTATATTTTTACACCAACATAAATGGTTCTGCTAGTAAGTCGTACACTAAAATTAAGTAAAAAAACAGTCTGGCTGATCTGTAGGCATACCAAATATGTCTGAGACGCGAAAAACTAAAAAATAAAATAAAAAATAATTGACCTTATTTTGGTAGTCCTGAAAATTTGTCAGGTGATAGTTTGCATTATAACAATATGTTAAAAAATAATTTGGCTATAATGGGAGACCACCAAATCCTGGTCAGACTCGTCTAATACGCTAGAGATTGAAATTTGGCATACAGATTTATTACAGAAATTCTCCGTTGGAATTGATTTTGGTAAAAATTGAGCGGGCCAAGAGACAAATAAGGAAAAATAAAATATATTTTCTTGAAAATTTGTATACCGGGTGTCAAAAGAAGTATTGCCTACGAATTATCTCCGTAACTATAAAAGATAACTTTTTAAAAAATAAAGAGCTTGTATGAACCATAAATACCCATATTTTGGCATGGTGATTATAAAAAATATCTAAGCAAAAGTGATAGCAACTTTTGATGTTTAAATGGAACCCTATATATTTGCTTACTTACTAGCAGAACCATTTTCATTGGTGTAAAAATATAAAAGCAAAAAAGTGGAACGCATAAAATTACAAACACTAGAGCTGGTTTTATACGAATTTTATCGATATTTGCGTGATTTTAGGATTTTTAGGGCCCTAAATACCCCTTAAGGTTGTCTCTATAAATTTTTATTCTAAGGACGTTCTAAATACGACACATAGAAAAGATTAAGTAAATATTTTTTTTTTAACCACCCTATATTTCAGGCTCTGTTGAGATCTTTAAAAATTAGCTTAACGCCATCTACAAATTTTATGCTAGAAAATTACCACAAAATGCCTCCGACTTAGTACCAACGCCAACTTAATTTTATCTTCTGGCGCTTAGAGCTGTTTTGTGCTAGGTTTATAACATAAAATTTGTAGATGGAATTGTTTTTGGTAAAAATTGGGGGGGGGGGGGGGCAAGGGGCAACTAGGGAAAAATAAAAATATTATATTTTCTGGAATTTTTTTATATAATGCACTCCATATAAATTTACCCCAAAGTGGGGACGCGGGGGTAATGATTTTTAAATGTTTTTAATATTTTCTTAAAAAATTTAATATGAGGTCGCGAAACTGAATCTAATAAAAAATTTGCAACTTCATACCCGGGGATAACTATTTTTTAATAATTATATTTTCGTGAAAATTGTTATATTATTATTGAGGTCTCTGAATCTCAGGGCTGGCAAGGTTTTGACCAGGGCGGTAAAAACCAGTGGTATTTACCGGTTTTCACCACTGGGCAAAATCCCGGGTGGTAAATACCATATGGTTTTTACCTGGTAAATTCGTTGTAGTCACATCAGTCCAATATCATGTAAAATACCTAAAATTAGGTCCGAGAACGACTATAAACTAAATAAATAAATAAAATAAATATATACCGGTAAAAACCACAAGGAAAATCCCACTGGGATTTTGTGATGTGCTAGAGTGAGAATTAAACAAATATTTTCAAATAGATTTTTAAAAAGATTGTGATTCACAGTTGTGTTCCTAGTAACTAAGTAGGCGAGCAAATTTTAAAACTTGGTTGTTGTATCTACGAAAATTAAAGGTATTGTATTACAATTTTTTTACTAAAAGTAAAGTAAGTAAGTTTTTCCCAATTTTTCCCGGTTTTTACCCTGGTAAATAACGGTAAAATCCACTTAATTTTTCCCACCATTTGGACAACTGTGGCCTGGTTTTTACCGGTAAATACCCTGTTCCAGATTTTCCGGCCTTTTTGCCAGCCCTGCTGAATCTGATACTGACTATTTCACAAACAATATATAGGCCAATCAAAACCTTACATTTTTAGTTTCTTGACCAATCAGATCAAAATGATTCTGATAATTTTTGCACATGTGCAATTATCCCTTGGTTACTATGGAAACTGACAGTTACTGACACCTTAATAAATGTTATCTTTTTGCAAAATGTGTTTTTAATTTGTGAAGCTTACCTTTAGTTGATTTATTTTTATTAATAAGCAATATAAATGCTTATTTTATTACCAAAACATCCTAGGTAAAAACCCTAATTAATTTCAGATAATATATTTTATGCATTTTCCATTAGTAGTAAATAAATTACTTCTTTTAAAAATGACTGCGCTGGTACCAGTACAGCGATGCCAAACTTTATTAGAAACCGAAAGCAAATTTTTTTTTACGGGTGGAAACACCCATTATTTTATTTCTTTTCAGTTGAAAACTAAACTTTTTAAACAAAAACAGCAATGATCTTTATTTAAATGCTAAAATATATGATAACTATTTTATTGGAATAATCTCAATCATAAAATATCCCTCAAGCAAAGTTTAGACTTGGCAACATTCGCGAACAAGTAAACATCGTGGATTTAAAAAGCGCGGCCAATTTGAGAGTTCAATTTTTAATTATAGTAATATTGATTTTTAGTTTTTAAATTTTTAATTTAAATATGAAACAACATTAAACATTGTAAAATTATATACTTCCTTATTTTGTTTGTGAAATAGTCTTTCAAAATACCATTCGTGCATTTTGAATTATAGTGTATATAAAAAAACATTTTGCTTAAGGAAATTGTTTACGTGCATTTTTCGTCAAAATTCCTCGACCTTCGGTTTTGTAACACGAAAAATGCACTCAAACAATTGACAAGCAAAATACTTTTTTAATACAGTAAAAATATTATCGATAATTCAACATGCACTTATGATATTACAACTGATAATACAATTTCCAACTTAAGCCCTAGAGGTCAAGGAAAATGCGGAAAAATAGGAAAGAGTTTTTTTCTGTACAAAAGTCCAAACCAATTTTCAGGAAAAAGTAGCTTAGTTTGGTATCGTAATTTGTTGAAATGACAAATTGCATTTGAATGATAATACTGTTATTGTAATAGTTATTTGAACACTGATTAGTTTTATAGTTCTTACAGTCCTTGATTTATTTTGTTGTAGATATATTATTATTTTCCAAGGTCCTTTTTGTCACATAATAGTACGCATTAGATAATTTAAATAAATACTCATCTTTTTGTAATTTGCCATGTAACAATGCCATAAACAAATTTGTGAATTTGTATATAAATATATTTATATATTTAAATTATTTTAATATACAGTGCGGTTCAAAAGTCACCCCCCCTTTTAACTTTTGAACGAGTTGAGATATCGACTTCAAATTTAGAACTCTTAAATAAGACAACTTAAACTATCTTTTAGCATATATTTGATATTTTCAGCTCTTAAAATGTGGACAGGGGGGCATGGGGAGACATTTTTTTAAATGGAAAGGGGGGTCGTGTGATACATCATTTTAAAGCTTATAAAATTCTCTATTTAAACTAACATTTTTAAATTTTTTAAAAATGTTTTTTAAGGTTTTGATTTTTCAATTTTTTGTGCTAAAACATTCGATTTTTTAAGTTTTATTTTATAAACTTTTATTTATGTCAACTAAAATTAGTTTAAAAGTATAATTAACATATTTTTATGATGAAAATAGGCATTTTTAAAAAATTATTGTTTTTTTTACAGGAATTTTGACATTAATACCCATTTACAACCCCATTTTAAACCCAAAATTTATTTTTTTTTAAATTTAAAATTATGGAGTTAAATGGAGTATTTTATAAGCTTTAAAATGATGTATTACACGACCCCTCTTTCCATTTAAAAAAATGTGCCCCCATGCCCACATTTTAAGAGCTGAAAGCATTAAATATATGCTAAAAGATAGTTTAAGTTGTCTTAGTTAAAAGTTCCAAATTTGAAGTCGATATCTCAATTGGTTCAAAAGTTAAGAGGGGGGGGGGGTGACTTTTGGACCGCTCTGTATATTATAAATTATTATAATTTAATTTGAATTGAGGAAACAAGTTGAATATTTCTTTTATATCTAACATTTGTATATTCCTTAAAAAACCTTCGTCTGGAGTACCGCACTATACGATTGGGAAACTTGGACAATAGGGATGGCAGATAGCAAAAAGAGTCCTTTAAAGTTTGGTGTTACATGAGAATGCTAAAGATAAAATGGTCAGGTATTGAAGGGAATTTGGGAAAGGCGTATGAAAATGTTTGATCTTTTTATTTAAATGTGATAGTCTATTTTAATTTAGAACACTGTTTCACAAAAAAAAAACAATAAGGCTCAAGCGCCGCCGGTGGAAACTTTTACAATTTTTATATTTTAGGTTACCTATAATAAATAAAAAAAAAAAAAACGGATTTTCCCCCATAAGTATTACGTAACGCAAATTTTGATCATTTTGTACCCCCCCCACCCCTCTGTAACGCTATTTTCCTATACCATTAACATGGGCGTAACACTCCAAAATGACCCCCCCACGAGCGTTACGTAATACTTGAACGTTCCCTAACGATAATGGCGCCAAAACAAGCAAATTAACAGGCCCAGCAGCGCAAGCGAAAATTGAAGAAGGCCCTGCATATTTGCTCATTTTAGCGCCCTTATCGTTCTGGAGGAGAGTATAATAAATAAACAAGCCTCCCTCTTCCCCCTGAATCTAGCCCTGATCGAGGTAACTGGAGGTCAACATATTGACCTTAATTCACCCCGAGATCTATAGACTCCCGCACCTATACTAATAGGTCCGAGAAAGACTTTAAACAATAAACTAAACTAAACTAAACTAAATCTTGCATTATGAGAGTGTTTAATAAACACTGTTTATTTTCTGAATTATTTTAGATTATTTTGTTATATTCACGATAAAAATAAATTTTTCAACTATTTTTGCATAAAATATGCTGACTAAAAATCAGATAAGATTTGCTATATTTAGTAAATTGAATGACTTTTAGTTTTTGTCTTATAACTATTATTTTAAATAATTTATTTACCAGACATTTATCAAAGCAGTGTCGTAGCCAAGGCCTCGACCTGCAAATGGAATTATTTAAAGCTTCAAAAAACATACTTAAAAAAAATTATGTAACTATATAAAAAAAAGTTCCTATAAACTATGTCTAAAAATGCGTCGTAAGGGAGCTAAGCTCCTTTGAAAGTGAAACTCAGTAGCCCTTTGAGTCTAACGAGGTTTTTAATGTGAACTAATCTTATTAAGGCTCATCTTGGTATCTTATTTTCATGTACTTATTTTATGCAGGGGCTTGCGAAACGGGTGGGCCTTTTCAGTTTTTTGTCCCAAACATTTTTCTGTGTAACTTTTTTGTAAGTTTATTATTGTAACATGATTACTCAGGTTAAAATACATAAAAAAGGTACTCTTGTTGTAATACTGTAGGATTAACCGTTTTCGAGAAAAAATCATGGCCCGAGGACGAAATTTAAATACTAAAATGTTGAAAACCAAAATTTCAGTAATGTCGGGTGAATGTACATCAAAAACTAAGAAACTTCAGGATGGTAAAAAAATCGAAAAAAGCTGAAAGAAAATTCCGATTAACGTAACTTTTTTTAGGAAAGATTACCTATCAATTCTACCAACTTAAAAAGGTATCCCACCAAAAACAAATACGTTAAACTTTTTTAAAAATGAAAAACTATCATTTCTAGGAAAAAAATACAATTTTTTTTCGTTTTTCGCTAAAAGAAAATAAAGAAAAAAAAATAATTTTTTTTGAATTTTTATTGTTATTATTATTAACTCCACCAATGGGGAGGTTGAGGTAAAAAATCAAATTTCCCAATTCCACCCCATACCTTCCCACGGCGATATCCCTGGTTTTGGTGGAAGTAAGATTTGTATTTCTTTATTAATTTTGCAGTTAATAATAAATAAAACAATAACTTTAGTAATTCCCCATATCGAGTAATTATTGCAAACCAAAATACCTAGACCATTAGTAATAATAATAAAAAACACTGTAAATAAATTAGTTTAAAAGTATAATTAACATATTTTTATGATGAAATTAGGCATTTTTAAAAAATTATTGTTTTTTTTTACAGGAATTTTGACATTAATACCCATTTACAACACCATTTTAAACCCAAAATTTATTTTTTTTTTTAATTTAAAAATATGGAGTTAAATGGAGTATTTTATAAGCTTTAAAATGATGTATTACACGGCCCCTCTTTCCATTTAAAAAAATGTGCCCCCATGCCCCCCTGCCCACATTTTAAGAGCTGAAAGCATTAAATATATGCTAAAAGATAGTTTAAGTTGTCTTATTTAAAAGTTCCAAATTTGAAGTTGATATCTCAATTGGTTCAAAAGTTAAGAGGGGGGGGGGTGACTTTTGGACCGCTCTGTATATTATAAATTATTATAATTTAATTTGAATTGAGGAAACAAGTTGAATATTTCTTTTATATCTAACATTTGTAATGTTATAATTTTATAAAATATGAAAAATTACTCAATTATAATTTATAAATTACTGGATATATTCCTTAAAAAACCTTCGTCTGGAGTACCGCACTATACGATTGCGAAACTTGGACAATAGGGATGGCAGATAGCAAAAAGAGTCCTTTAAAGTTTGGTGTTACATGAGAATGCTAAAGATAAAATGGTCAGGTATTGAAGGGAATTTGGGAAAGGCGTATGAAAATGTTTGATCTTTTTATTTAAATGTGATAGTCTATTTTAATTTAGAACACTGTTTCACAAAAAAAAAACAATAAGGCTCAAGCGCCGCCGGTGGAAACTTTTACAATTTTTATATTTTAGGTTACCTATAATAAATAAAAAAAAAAACGGATTTTCCCCCATAAGTATTACGTAACGCAAATTTTGATCATTTTGTACCCCCCCACCCCTCTGTAACGCTATTTTCCTATACCATTAACATGGGCGTAACACTCCAAAATAACCCCCCCACGAGCGTTACGTAATACTTGAACGTTCCCTAACGATAATGGCGCCAAAACAAGCAAATTAACAGGCCCAGCAGCGCAAGCGAAAATTGAAGAAGGCCCTGCATATTTGCTCATTTTAGCGCCCTTATCGTTCTGGAGGAGAGTATAATAAATAAACTAAAGCCTCCCTCTTCCCCCGGAATCTAGCCCTGATCGAGGTAACTGGAGGTCAACATATTGACCTTAATTCACCCCGAGTTCTATAGACTCCCGCAAATCTTGCATTATGAGAGTGTTTAATAAACACTGTTTATTTTCTGAATTATTTTAGATTATTTTGTTATATTCACGATAAAAATAAATTTTTCAACTATTTTTGCATAAAATATGCTGATTAAAAATCAGATAAGATTTGCTATATTTAGTAAATTGAATGACTTTTAGTTTTTGTCTTATAACTATTATTTTAAATAATTTATTTACCAGACATTTATCAAAGCAGTGTCGTAGCCAAGGCCTCGACCTGCAAATGGAATTATTTAAAGCTTCAAAAAACATACTTAAAAAAAATTATGTAACTATATAAAAAAAAGTTCCTATAAACTATGTCTAAAAATGCGTCGTAAGGGAGCTAAGCTCCTTTGAAAGTGAAACTCAGTAGCCCTTTGAGTCCAACGAGGTTTTTAATGTGAACTAATCTTATTAAGGCTCATCTTGGTATCTTATTTTCATGTACTTATTTTATGCAGGGGCTTGCGAAACGGGTGGGCCTTTTCAGTTTTTTGTCCCAAATATTTTTCTGTGTAACTTTTTTGTAAGTTTATTATTGTAACATGATTACTCAGGTTAAAATACATAAAAAAGGTACTCTTGTTGTAATACTGTAGGATTAACCGTTTTCGAGAAAAAATCATGGCCCGAGGACGAAAATTTAAATACTAAAATGTTGAAAACCAAAATTTCAGTAATGTCGGGTGAATGTACATCAAAAACTAAGAAACTTCAGGATGGTAAAAAAATCGAAAAAAGCTGAAAGAAAATTCCGATTAACGTAACTTTTTTTAGGAAAGATTACCTATCAATTCTACCAACTTAAAAAGTAATCCCACCAAAAACAAATACGTTAAACTTTTTTAAAAATGAAAAACTATCATTTCTAGGAAAAAAATACAATTTTTTTTTCGTTTTTCGCTAAAAGAAAATAAAGAAAAAAAAATAAATTTTTTTGAATTTTTATTGTTATTATTATTAACTCCACCAATGGGGAGGTTGAGGTAAAAAATCAAATTTCCCAATTCCACCCCATACCTTCCCACGGCGATATCCCTGGTTTTGGTGGAAGTAAGATTTGTATTTCTTTATTAATTTTGCAGTTAATAATAAATAAAACAATAACTTTAGTAATTCCCCATATCGAGTAATTATTGCAAACCAAAATACCTAGACCATTAGTAATAATAATAAAAAACACTGTAAATAAAATGCCCACATAACATAATAAGTATTTTATAGGTTTTATATCCTTATAAAAAATATTAAAACTTGTTAGATAATCTACCTACTAAAAAGTGGTTTTATTCAAATTAAAAATAAAAGGTGTAGAATAACCAGTTTTGATCATTGATGGTACTTTGATAATATAGCAGCTGAAGAATCTTTATATACCGCGTGAGCCACGCAAGACAAATAAGTATTTTTTGGACTTTTTATAAAAGTAAAATTTATACAAAATAGCTAAAGTCATCTTGATAGGTGCCTATGCAAACATTTTCTACTAACTTTTGTTTTTTGTTTCCAATTTCAGTCAGAAAAAAATTATATTTATTACCCATGCGCATTAACGTTTTTATTTGCAAACTAGATGAGCTGTTGCAAACAACTTATCAAAACATCCACATTATAAATATTGGCATATATAGCTCGTCTTTGTTTTTGATAAACATTTTGGTGGGGCAAGGGGGAAAAATGTGAAAAAATACAATATTTTTTCACAAAAGTTTGATAATTGATATAAGTATTATTATTATAGAGGTTTTTAAGGTTGATGAAATTAAATCTAATAATAAAAATTTCAGCCTCGCGGGCGTGAGGGGTAAATATTTTCGTTCAAATTGGTATATAGGGGTTTTTGGGGTCGATTTGATAATAAAAAATTTCGAACTCCACCCCCGGGGGATAATTATTTTTAAATGTTTTAAGTATTCTCGTGAACATTGGTATATAAGGGCTTTTAGGATAGCTGAAACAGTATCTGACAATAAAAAAAATTTAACTTTACCCCCTGGAAGGCGGGGGCTAATTAATTTTAAATATTTACATTATTTTCGGGAACCATTCTAAAAATTTCACCAATATCTTATACTTGCTACTTTTAGTCGATCAAAATGTGTTTTCTTCACTACATTTTTCTTCTGAATCCAAATATTGTATGGTGTCAGAATTAGATAGTTTTGGTCGCGGTTTTGGTGCAAAAGTCAGTCCAAATTTGATTTTAGACCTAACTTAATTTTCTTTGTTGTTTCGTTTTACAATAAATATTTTTCTTTAATTTTTGTATAATTTATTAAGTTTCAACTTCTTTTCGATTTTTTTTCTCCTGATCCCAAATACTGATCTAGCCTTGCTAACTTAAGACCTGGATCTAGTCTTCCTTATTGTTTTGTATTTTAGATGCCAGCAATGCCAATAAATATATTTTCAAATAAACTCAAAAATTGTCTGATTATTATTTGGTAAAACACCTGGTAAATAGGAAAAAACGCCCACCATTTTTCCTTTAACCTTTAATGACAACATACAGTCGGTCAAGTAAGAGCGTGTCTATAACGTGTAGTCGGTAAGAGAGACGCCCACTTGTTTTTTCGGGGATATACTTTACTTCCTGACCAACAACAATTGTCTTACTCTGTTTGCACCCGAAAGGTCCGAAAATGACGCCTACAGCGGCTGCAAAGTATATGGGAAACTCAAAACATTCGTCAACAAGTGGGTGAAATGATAATCGAAAACGAAAAATGTTGACCTACTTACCAGATCGTGGCTCAACAGGAAAGGTGTCGGCTAAGCACGAAAAAATTATTTTAAACATGTTTTTGCAGAATCCTCAATTAACCCTGCGCCAAGGGGCAAAAAACTGACGCAGAATGGTTTGGATATATCACACGAAACAATTTGTACTCATCTCCAGGCTCACGACTTAAAGTGGCGAAGTACAACAAAGAAACCTTTGTTGAGTAAAACACAGAGAGAAAAACGACTCGCGTGGGCCAAGGGAAACATCGATCGAGACTAGAGCAAGGTTATTTTTACCGATGAATCTTCCTTTTGGGGTTAGGTTATCACGCCCCGGGCCTGGACATCCTTCACCAACCGATTGGTCCAGCGAACCGTGAAACACCCTGTAAAGATTCATGTTTGGGGGAGTCTCTCGGAAAAAATGTTTTGGATTTTTATTTCTCTTTACGTACAACTTAAACGCTGAAAAAATGGTCGAGATTTACACAAAAGCTCTTATACCGACTACCAAACGTTGGTATGGCGATAAAAATAAACAGTGGATCCTTCAAGAGAACAACAACCCTTAACATCGGAGCAAGTTGTGTAGCCAGTGGAAGAGGACATCCGCAATCATCACGCTGGATTGGCCGTCCCAATCATCCGACGCAAACCCCATTGGGAATGTGTGGTCATTCATTAAGCACAAGCTTTGCGGGAAAAAGGTATACACATTAAAGCAGCTATCACGAGAAATTCGGACAATATGGAGGTCTTTGCCGAAGGAATATGCGTAAAATCTCGTTCAAAGTATGCCCCGACGCAAATGGAGACTGGACAAGTTACCAAGTTATTTGCATTGATCTATCATGCATTAACTGTAATTAAATGTAACATAAAACATAGTATAAATATATTCTTAAATAAACAATGCCCGACACGCTCTTACTTGACTGACTGTAATTAAAGATTTTATAAACAACATTGCATGTTTGATAGATTGGCCCAGCTGGGGATAAAGAAATACAACATTTATTTCTTTTAAATAACTTATCACCGACGAAGAATTTTGATCACTAAAAAAAAAGTCCTCACCTCCAAAAAGTTTTATCCCTAGAAAAATTTTGATAAAGAAAAAAAAAAGTTTTACCCCCAAAAAAAACGCTGAACAAAATACCCAACTTTACTAAGCAATTTGCCAACTGCGCCCCTCATTTTTCCCAACTTTCTACCAATTTACCGAAAATTACCACTTATTTTACCAAATGAACAGTGGACTTTCCCAACTCGAGCGTGATTGGGGGTGGGGCACCTTGAAATATTGTCTATACTTCTAAATATTATAAAAGCTTCACAGTTTTTAAATATATTGTTAATTTTTTTCTTCATTTAATAAAAATTTATAACTTTTATGTAATTTTTTTAACTTTAAATAATTTTTCCACCGCTGGGAATTTGAAAAGTCGGCGCCTAAGGTAGGCAGTGCATTAATGTACTAAATACTATAATATAAAATCCCTATTTTTAAAAATTTCAAAAACCGAATTATGCAAATAATGTACTTATCTATCTAGAACGCCCTTAGAGTGACATATAATCTTTTTATATTCAAAAAGAAAAAATATAGATATCGATGCATTTAAATTTTATAAAATTACAAGTACTAGCGCTGGTTTTATACGAATTTTATCGATTTTTGCATGATTTTAGTGTTTTTAGGGCCCTAAAAGTACCACTTACGGTTGTCCATATAAATTTGTACTCTGAGGGGTTCGAAACACGACAAATAGAAAAGATTAAGAAAATAATTTTTTTTTGGACCTTAGTCAGTTAGATAAAAACGATAAAAACGGATAAAAATACAATCAAACCACAATTATGCATGTTATACATTATTATATGATAGTTAACTTAAATAATTTAACCCATAGCAATAATTAACATAATTCACAGTAAAAATGCAGTAATATTACTGTAAATAAGTGAAGACTAAAATCAATATACAGTAACTTTACATAAACCTGCAAATTTACAATAAAATAAAAAAATCACCATAAATTTGTTTTTTATAGGGTTTAAAGCACACATTTTCATGTAAAATTACAATAACAATAAATAATTAAATTCAATTTACTGTAAAGTTATGTAAATGTTGTATTTAATTTACTGTGTAATCCACACTGAATTTATTGTAAAATTACAAAAATTTACTGTAAAGTATAGTACTCACGTGAGTGCACTGTAAAATTACAGAGATACCTTAAGGAAACATAAATATAATGTAAATTCTGTTTTGGAGGCACTTTTAACCTGAACTAATAGTTCTCATTAGGTGCCAGCACCCAAGGATCCATTTACAGGGATGTCCTTAGCATTTCAGTGCCCTATGGCATTAGTACCTATCCATTAACTCTTTCAGGGGCAGAATTTTTTGAAAAATTCTCACAATTAAATTTTTTATGGCACTCTTTAACATTTAAGCCGATTTATGCCCAAGCTTATTCTTCACGTTAAAAGGTTTTTTGTAATTAAATTTTAATGCAATTAGCTAATAATAATTTAAAAAAAGGTGGTTTAAATTTTGTACCATCGTGCTAGGTTTCAACAATTTTGTAGGTGGTACAAAATTTGTACCACCACTCCTGAAAGAGTTAAAACAAGTTAAAAGAGTTAAAATGAGTTAAAACGAGTTAAATGATAAAAAAATATTGAAAAAAGGTACCATAAAAGACGCCCTAAAGCAAATGACTCACACGGCGTCTAAAGTCTAAAAATAGCAGAAATTTGTTCATAATTGTTAAACAGGCCACAGTCTTTCATATTATGAAGGACTCTCGGAAAGACTGAATAATTATCAAATTTCATTGAAATAGTTATCCTGTTTTGCAATATAACTTACCAGGACTTGGTTTAATAACCTTGGAAGGGCCTGGAATGTTTCCCAGCAGTTTTTGAAAATCTTCCTCTTCATTGTTCTGAAAAAAGAATAACATAACCTCAAAAAACATGCCGAATTGTTTTTAAATTTAAATGATTTACTGTAATTCGAAGATTATTTTCTACAATACTGGAATCAACATCTAAAAACACAGACTTCTTGCCAGAAGATGCCATTATCACTTTACTTTGTAAAATTTTAACATTGAAAAAACATAAACAAAGGTGCCTTGGAAACGCTCAAATTTTTGACATTTGCGTAATTTTTATGGTTAGGGCATGTGACAGACACTTTTATTTGAAAATTTTTACAAAATTTATTTAATAAGTGTTTGTATGACTTGCACAATATAAAAAATATAAATATAGGTATTTTAATCAAAACTAATTAATTTTAAATAAATCTACTTCTAGCTTCTACTGGGCATGCGCACGAGTAGTGAAAAAGATGGCGAGTGAGGGACTGGATCTATTTTGTGGCTCCGCTTTTTGGGTAAGTTTTTACGATATTTAATGAAAATAATTATTAAAAACTGTTTAAAATTGTTTAATTAATGTATCTACGCAAAATATTATTAAAAATTTGAAAATTCATTAAGTTATTTTAAGGAATATCATGCGAAAACTTCTTGCCCGTTATGTGACATAGATTTTCAGCCTTTAATTTTATTTTTTTTAATTAAAAACATTTTTTTAAACTAAAAATTTTGCAATTTGTTATATTACATTCCAAAAACTATTATTTTTTAATCATAAAGAAAGTTGTTCAACTTGTAATGAGATTTGAAATCGGATATTTTTATGAAAGAAATACAGAAAAAATACTAAGCTTAAGCTTGAATTTAGGAACCTAATTATATCAATTTTATATAAAAATAGAGTTAATTCAAATTTTTTAATATATTATGCCGTAATGAGAAGTTTATTATAACTACTCAAATATATTGAATTCCTTATTTACTGAAAAATTAAGGGACTTCTCAATAATTGTTATAAATCTAGGGGTCGAGCTGACAGTGCTCATATAAAATGTTCCAATTAAACGTGATGAAATTGTGGCAATTAGGGGGAGGGCAAGGGGTTTATTTATTGAAAAAAAGTGTACAAGGATTGTGAGAATCAAAGGATTGTGGAAGATTGTCAAAAATATTGTGAAAGATTGTACAACATTTTAATGAAGTTTGTGGGAAGATTTCAGATGATAGTGGATTGTAGATGATTTTGAATGATTGTACACTCAGAGAAAAATCGTTGTAAAATCAAACAAAAGTCATATGATTTAAAACAAAACCAATATGTTTTTGCTCCGACAGTGTTTTTTGTTAATTCAAAAAGATATTTTTTAATTTTATAAGCCATTGTAAAAATAAAAATATTCATTGTAATTTGAAAAATGTTTCCTCTTAAATAATTTAAACTTGTAAATGATTTGAATACAAAAAATGGTTATTTTAAAAAGAATTCTTTTAATATATTGATATTTACCAACAGTATAAAGGGAAATATTATAATTTTATTAAGAAAACATTAAAATAAGAAAGTAAGGGACAATACTTTTACTTTAAAGTGAAAAACGGTTTGGTGTAAAAATTATTTTTTTAAATTAATATTGTTCATAACTTAAACGTAAAGTTTTTACTTTTAATATATTAAAAAGCAATTTTTTTAAATTAAAATAATTTATTATTGATTTTACAAGATGGGATTTTTCTGAGTGTAGATGATTGTAGATGATTGTGGATGATTGTAGATGATTGTGGAAGAGGGAATTGTCAAAGATTGTAGAAGATAGTTGGATAGGTGTACAAGGATTGTTCAATGAATAAACCCCTTGGGGGAGGGAGTCTAAAAATATAAAATTGTTGGTGAAATAATTGTTGAACATCCTCTAAAATAGGCCCTTTCATTTTTTTTAGGAAGGCCCCTTGCTGTAAAATAAAATTGGCCCATTAAATTATATGGGTAATTTAATAAAAAACCCGAAAACTTAAAAAAACCTAAACAGGCCTCTCTATTTCCATTTTAATGCGGGCTCTATGATAGGAAATTATCTGTGGGTTCTAATATAAAAGGGCCTACAATTTAAAAATTGAAGCGGCAAGTGAATGAAGCTGTTATGTAAAATTTTTTAAATGTTTGTAATTTTCAATGAATTAGAAGGTATGGATCCCTTCTACAATAATATCGTAAAAATTTAAGCAAGGGTATACTTTGGATAGTGCCCGGGCTGGTCTGCTGTTGCAATAAACTTAATTTTTTTGTGTAAAATCACCCCAAAATTGCATATGGATGAGGAGCTTTTTTTTAGTCGTCAAATGTTTTGGGAGGAAAAAAAATTCTCGCGGGGCCCGTAGGTTACTACCCCCGGGCCCCGATTTTCTTTCTTTCGATAGCCCTGAGTGTACTATGAAGTTATGAGCCAGAGGCCAAGACAATAGTACCCAAGACCTGTTAATATTTCCCTTACTTATTTCTCATAACTTTTTAGTACTGTTAGAGCATTAAGTACTAGGAACACAAAACCTTTTATTTGTAAAAAAGTTTAGGTACTACTGTTTCTTGAAGCAAGAGAGTAAATTAAAAATCGCACAGTAAGTATTTTTACAACAGGTTTGAATAGTATATGTTTGTGTATAGAATATAGTTATGTTTTATAAAATAAGCTATGCAGTATATTTGCACATCCAAT
>OY294044.1:57987068-58073233 GCA_958510825.1 Brachypterus glaber | reverse complement strand
GTGTTAAAGTTGTGGACTGGTTAATTGCAGTGAAAAAAGAAGAGATGACTGTAAAATATATCACAATATCATTTGTTCTTAGAATTTTAAACATAGTGTAAACTGTAATGCCAATCCAAAACAAAAATCCGTAAATCATTCATCAATTTAAATGTAAGTTTTTTAAACTTTAGAGCAAAATAGAAAAAATTGTATAAAGCACTCGTTTCATAACACGTTTTTAGAGCACTAGTACTTTAGAAAACTCGCCGCAAGCGGCTCGTTTTCTAAACTTGTACTCGTGCGCTAAAAACGTATGTTATGAAACTAGTACTTTAATATACTATTTTCTATTTTGCGACTCTTGTAAGCTCATAATCACACGCATTTTGCGTGTTCTTATAGGCCCATAAGAGGTCTCTACTTTTTTTTCTGTTGGGTTGGCAACATACAAAAGCCTATTCTTTGACGTTTTGCGTGCAAATGTCAATGTCGATTTAAAGTTTAATTTTTTACAAAATTTTGTGTTTGGGTTATTTTTTACCGTGTTAAAATTGTGTACTGGTTAATTGCAGTGAAAAAAGAAGAGATGACTGTAAAATATATCAAAATATCATTTGTTCTTAAAATTTTAAACATAGTGTAAACTGTAATGCCAATCCAAAACAAAAATCCGTAAATCATTCATCAATTTAAATGTAAGTTTTTTAAACTTTAGAGCAAAATAGAAAAAATTGTATAAAGCACTCGTTTCATAACACGTTTTTAGAGCACTAGTACTTTAGAAAACTCGCCGCAAGCGGCTCGTTTTCTAAACTTGTACTCGTGCGCTAAAAACGTATGTTATGAAACTAGTACTTTAATATACTATTTTCTATTTTGCGACTCTTATAAGCTCATAATCACACGCATTTTGCGTGTTCTTATAGGCCCATAAGAGGTCTCTACTTTTTTTTCTGTTGGGTTGGCAACATACAAAAGCCTATTCTTTGACGTTTTGCGTGCAAATGTCAATGTCGATTTAAAGTTTAATTTTTTACAAAATTTTGTGTTTGGGTTATTTTTTACCGTGTTAAAATTGTGTACTGGTTAATTGCAGTGAAAAAAGAAGAGATGACTGTAAAATATATCAAAATATCATTTGTTCTTAGAATTTTAAACATGGTGTAAACTGTAATGCCAACCCAAAACAAAAATCCCTAAACCAGTCAATTTAAATGTAAGTTTTTTAAATTTTAGAGCAAAATAGAAAAAATTGTATAAAGCACTCGTTTCATAACACGTTTTTAGAGCACTAGTACTTTAGAAAACTCGCCGCAAGCGGCTCGTTTTCTAAACTTGTACTCGTGCGATAAAAACGTATGTTATGTAACTAGTACTTTAATATACTATTAACTTGCCTATTTGGAAAAATGCAGTATGTGAATTAATGAATGTGAATAGTATTATACTATTATATAATATAATGGAATGTGTAGCATAACATATCTTCACGAATCGTTTTTTAATTTAACTGGTTTTGCTAGAGTATCTTTAAATAATAGTTTAATTAATTATAAGTTCCTATTATTTAGTATCGACCCTGACATCTACAAATTCATTTAAATAGAATATATCAATTCATCATTATTGATTTGAATTATGAAGATAAAATGTATAAACTAGTGCTTACTTATACATAGAAAATCAATATCTATAAATTTTCTTTTAATTTTCTAGTTACTTTATTTTATAAAATGTTTCAACAATAACTAAAAACAAATATTTAAAAATTTAAAAAAACCTTTTTTTTTATAAATATTAACTTAAGTTTTCAAAAACATAATGTAGGTGTAGGTACTTAACTGAAGTAGTATAACTTAAGTTGTAATTACAACCCATTATGAAAAAAAATCAATACAAAAACAAAAAAGGTTTAAGGGTTAAGAGTGGCGTCACTTAAAAAATATAAGAAGGGAAAGTTGGATTAATTGAATTTATAACATTCAAAATATTAAAAAAACAAGCCTTAAAGATTGCATTCCATTATATACTATTTACAGTAAATGTTATACCTATTGCATTTTCCCAAATATTTGAAAACAAAAATTTTCAACAAAAAAATAAAACAAAAAAAAATTAACAATTTTTTTTTAAATAAGATCTTTTTTTAAAACGAAAAATTTTTCAGAAACAAAAAAACTAAAAAAAAAATGTTTAGGCTCGGTTTAGGTATAATTAAAGTTATTTTTCTTGAAAAGGTTACGTTAATCGGAATTTTCTTTCAGCTTTTTTCGATTTTTTAAAAGTTTAACCCCTCATAACTTTTTTGTGGGGGGATTACTTTTAAAAACAATAGGGATATTTCCCTCATAGAACTTTATTTTTCCTGAAAATTTCAAGTCGATCGGATTATTAGTTCTTGAGATATCGTGTCCACAAAAAACGTGACATCAGATGGACAAACGGACAGACGTACATTTTCAAAGTTCCTTATTATACTATTCACAGCGCGTAGCGCCAGAATATTATTATACGGTAGTTTCGAATTTACCAAAATCGCCAAAAAACGTCCTAGATAAAAAATTCTTGGATACAAATGTGTTTCATGAAAAAATAAGAAACTATTAAAATGTCCCTCCGTCCATCTGTCCGTCCGTGCGATGTCACGATAACTCCAGAACGAATTATCCGATCGTCTCGAAATTTTCAGAAAAAATCAGGTTCTATGAGGGAAAGATCCCTATTGTTTTTAAAAAAATTTAAAAAGGCTGAAAGATATTTCCGATTAACGTAATTTTTTCAGGAATAATTACTTTTATTATAAGGATCAATTCTACAAAAAAAAAAAATAATAATAAATACCTAAATAAATTTAAAAAAAAAAATTGAAAAATTTTGAATTTTTTTAGATAACACTAGGCAACACGGTTTCTTGCCCCGATTGGAGTCATGTTTTTTAACTAATTTTGGGTCGCTAAAACCGAATCTGACCTCAGAATATTTCTATTACCTAAGTTTTGTGAGAAAAATAAGATAAAAAATGTTAAAAAATCATTATTTTATCCCTCTTTTGTTCTAAAATCATGGGAGACCAAAATATTCCAAAGACAAATTTGGATTCGGCGACTCAATATTAGTTAAAAAATACCCAACTTAAAAAATACCCAACTTAAAACATAGAAACTTTAAATTCATAGGTAGAATAAATAGGGATATTATGAAAAAAAAAATATTAAAAAAAAATGGATAATGTGACAAAACTAAGTAGGGGTGGAGGGTAAGAAGAAGGGTGCATAAGGGGACAAGCTTATCGCCACGTATTCATGCTAATGAACTAAAAAAATGTTACGTATTATGGTTCTTATGTAATAAAGTAAAATTTTTATGATGTAGAACCATTAAAAAAACAAACAAAAATACACAATATTTTGTTTTATAAATTATTTTTAAATTGGCATAATTGCATGTACTAAAATTTAAAAAATAATACGTGCTGAATTTTTTTTAATGTCAAATTTGGATTCTGCGCCTTTAAATTGATAAGAAAAATATATTTTTTGGGCTCGGGAAAAAAGTTTACACTGTGTACTTTAATTTTATATCTTTTTCATTTATTTACTTTTTAGGAACAAACTAAGCAAAATAAAAAAATATTTGTATAAATATTTTTGTAGAGAATTTTATAATCTACAAATTAAGTTCTATAAAGTTTTTAAAAAAAATTGATAGTTTTGCCACAAATGAGCAATTAAGTAAACTCTGCACTTTCATTTTAACCTTTTTATTTTTTTTCGCGTACTTACTCTGACAGTAGGTTCTTGACATATAGATTTTTGAATTCCTCGTATTTTTTTTAATATACACTAAAATTTTCAAAATTCTACTCTTTTTTTTAAAGATTTTGAAAAAAAAACGTCATTATTATTATCTCAAAAATTTTAGGTGCTGGAAAAATTTTTTTTCCGATCGGGGCAAAAAAAAAAGTTGCGATGTGTAATTATATTTTCTGAAAAATTTTTTTTTTCGTTTTTTGCAAAAAGAAAATTTAATAAACAAAATTGAAAAATTTAAAAAAGTTGTTTTTTCAATAGTATTTCGTTTTTCAACTTAACTTTTAAAAAAAATCGTGCGTTAGTAAAAAAATTTCGAAAAAAAATTATTGCTTTTTTTACGTTTCTGGACGTTTTATATCAAAAAAATATGATTTTCGTAAAAAAATTCTATCTGTGTGTCCGGGAAATTTGTGACCACGATAACTCACGAACGCTTCGGGCTAAATACTTTAAATTTGGACCATAGCTTGATTATTCAAAGTTCTAGGCTGGGATTGTTTTTGGTAAAAATCGGATTGGGGTAAGGGGGTAAAATAAGGAAAAACTATTTTTTTTCAGTTTATTTTTCGTTTTACGAAAAAAGAAACCTTTTTTGAAAAATATTTTTTTTTTGAAAAATGAAATAATATTTTAATTTTTTTTTTAATTTTTTCGTTTTTGATATTAATGAACCTATGCCTATAGGGGAAAGTATTATTTTGTTGGCAGCAGTATTTTTTTAAGTATTCGGGAAATGCAGTATACCATTTACTGTGAATACTATATAATGGAATGCGTATCATTACATATCACAGCTTGTTTTTTCATAAAGCACATTTGTATCTAAGAATTTTTTGTCTAGGGCGTTTTTTGGCGATTTTGGAAAATGCGAAACTACCGTATAATACTATTCTAGCGCAGTCGCTGTGAATAGTATAATAAAGGGAAGTCATTAAAAAAATGGTCAAAAATGAGCAAAAAAAAAACACAAAAATATTGTCGTTGCGTTACGAAAAACAGATAAATAGAAAAATTCAGATAAACTTATGTGTTTTATATATTTTTAAAGGCCCTCTCTGGCATCCTTTTGGTATACAACCGAAAATATGGCATCCAAACTTCAGGACTGCAGTGTCTGTTTTGGCTGCTTCTGGCCATATGTGGAGTGCCACAATTTCGTACCGAAATTAGGGGCAACCAGGAAGATGTCGTTCCTGAGGCACGGTACTTCTACATCAGTTACTTAATTTACTACGCCATGGTGCTTATTATGTTGCTACTTAACTGTTTTGCAGACCATCAGCCGAAGAAAACGGAGTATCCAAAAACACAGGTAAGAAAACTGGTTTAGTCCAAAAACATTTGTCTCTATACAAACTAAGATAATCACAAATGAGAAATAAAAAAAAATAAAGCAAGAAAGAGAAAGAGAAATAGAGATCAGTCTTTTAGAAAAGTATGACGAAGTTGAAGAAGTAACTTATATAAAGTAATAATTACAGTAGAACTCGGTTATAACGAACACTGTGGAACCGGTAAAAATGTTCGTTATAACCGACACGATTTTATCATCGTTTTTGCTTAAGGGAACGTATTACGTAACGCAAATTGTACCCCGGTTCCCGCATTATTAAAGGGTGTAGAGATTTTATATTTTGGCTTCCCCCCCCCCTAATATACCCCCTATTTGGGGGGGTAGCCAAAATATGAAATCTCTACAGCATTTAATAAGGCGAGAAACAGGATATGAATTTTGGTGTAATTTGCGTTACGTAACACTTGAACGTTCCCTAAATACAAAAAAAACTGGTTTAAAACAAATAAATTTATTTTTTATAAAAAATAAACATATTTTTGTTTTAAACGTCATGCACAATAGATGACAAATTATTTAATAAAAATATATATTTTTTATGAAATGTATGTACGTGAATCTTGAATTTGTTTGGCAGACTAACATCTCTACTCTAAATTTCTCTACTCCCTAACATCCCTACTCCATAACATCCCTACTCCACAACAACTCTACTCCGTAACATCTCTACTCCATAACATCTCTACTCCGTAACAACTCTACTCCACACTATAGACACTCGATTAGCCACTTGTCTTAACTCAAAAGAATATTTGTCATGCTAAGTCACTGTCAAAAATGAATTCAGTTTATTAATTACTTACATATTAGTGCATTTTAAGAGTACGTGGTCATTGTTGCTTTTAGAATAATTCATTTATGATTGTTCTAGATTTACATTTAAAGATAAACGTTTTCTAGGAAAAAAATAAAATAATCTAGAAGAAGAAGAAGATTCTTTGTTCTTTGAACTGCTCATTTATTATTAAGCGGCTAATAAAGTGCATATAGTGTGGAGTAGCGTTGTTACGGAGTAGAGATGTTATGGAGTAGAGATGTTACGGAGTAGAGTTGTTGTGGAGTAGGGATGTTATCGAGGATGTTATGGAGTAGGGATGTTAGGGAGTAGAGAAATTTAGAGTAGAGATGTTAGTCTGCCATTTGTTTATGTGAATTTATATTCATTATGTAGCACTTTGGCCGGGACTTTTAGATTTGTCGGTTATAACCGAGCGTTCGTTATATCCCGAGTACGTTAAAAGCGAGCTATACTGTAAATATAATCTATACTTAAAATCGATAAGGTGTCTGTCTGTTTATCTGTCTGTCCTTTGAGAAGTGTTTTCATACTTCCCAAACAGCTGGAAATGTGAAACTTGGCAGGCATTTTAGGAACCTGGGTGACCCAGGCTGGGTCTAAAAGCCACTTTACACGGAGCAATTTGTGCGCAAGTTTGATGCTATGCAAGTTTGTTGCAAGAATTATTCAGTCACTGCGCATGCCTTCAGGCAAGTTTGAGGCCATTTTCATGCCATCAAATTATTTAGAACATGTTCTATTTTTCGGCGATTTTCACGCAAGTTTTATGGTTATTTTCGTGGTACCAACCTGGAAAAAAAAGTTACCAAATCGATTTCATTTTACTAATATAGTAGCAACTGAACATGTTAATAATTATTATTATTAATAATAGGTCGCTCTGTCTAACTAAAAAACTTCCTTAAAAATGCAAATGCTAGGTTATGTTTGGCAACAAACGCAGAGACACGTCAAAATTGTCTGGTTGGCAGCACTGTTTACCTTGCAATATATAGCACCAAACTTGCGTACAACTTGCTCCGTGAAAATGCAAATCAATGTCCAATTGTCCTCATGCTATATCTGGCAGCAAACTTGCATAGCATTAAACTTGCGTACAAATTGCTCCGTGTAAAGTGGTCTTAAGGACACTAGATCTTTGGCGCAGTTCAGGAAACTGAACTAGAGTGTTTACAGATTTAGTGTCCTTAGGATGGGTTTGCTAATTAAAATTTAAAATTATTTCAAGGGGCGCCTTTGGAACAAAAAAAAGTTACAAAATTGGCGAAGGCGCTACCATTGAAAACTGCAAGGGTTTAAATATGAGCTTTTCTGCTGAAAATTAGGCTTAACGGCTAGTATAGGGTGTTCCAGAACTCGCGTAGAGAAATTTTAGAGGTGATTCTACTTACAAAAATATGTAAATGAGTTCCTATAAAGGTTGGTCCGAAAACGAGCCCTAAGGGAGCTACAGCCCTTCTAAAGTGCCCCTAAAAAAGAGTTTTTATTTAATATGTATTTTACCCTATTAACCACAGTAACGAATTTTTGCACATGCCTTAGCATTGATAAAGGCTATCATTTTATGTAATTTTTATTTGGTAATTTTAATTGGGCCGCGTTAAGCAGAAAGCTACCAACCCACATTGTGAGATTACAGTAAATTGTTGAACTTTTTCCCTAATAACTTTTAAACGTTTTGACTAAAACACTTAAAATTAAAGATTTGTTTCACTTGTTCATATATCAGAACATGTACAATATATGTAATCTTTAATTAAAGTCCTGTAAAAGATATTGGGTAAAATGTTCCGTAACCTACTGAGATCTCACAATGTGGGTTTGTAGCTTTCTGCTTAACGTGGCCCAATTATAATTACTTTTTTGTAGCGCTTTAAAATCCCTGGATTTATACTGTTTCACAAATAAACAGAAATATTGTTGGAAAAAAGGCAATTAATGGGTAAGGAAAGGTAGGGAAGTATGAGGGAGCTGGAGGAAGGAATGGAACGCAAGGGAAGAGTGGATGTAATTAAAAGACTACGCCGAAGACCATATTGAAAATAAAGAATTTCGAATTTAATTTATTTTAAAAGAGTGCACTTAAAATACGTATAACTCAAATTCGTCAAAAAAATCATTATAAACGTGGCTGAGCTATAGAAGCTAATTTTAAAGGCATTGGGTGACATCATGAACCTAGGCATTAAAAAAACTTTTCAATAATATACTATTGTCTCCGAGATTAGGTCATAACTAATAAAATGCTCATGGGCTTTGTGCTTTTAATCTTCATGTATTTAATATTAATAAATTATTGTACTTCCTTGTTTGTTGTTTTTAAAAATATAATATTTATCTTAACTGACAAGCAAGGCTTCTTTTTTTAATGTATACATGAACTTTAAAAATTCAAATTAGACGATTTCCAGTAATGGAGCCCTATACAACTAGAATTATGAAACAAAAGACGTCTACCCTATCTCTATCTCATTTGTGCTACACTTTCCAGCCAATCAAATAAATACTGTATTTGTTTTTCATACAACAAATACAGTATTTATTTGGTTGGCCGGAAAGTGTAGCACTGAGCGGCACGAACGAACATAGCTAATGTGAATCTGTAGAATAAGATAATTCTACTAAAATTTAGATGGCGCCAGTAATTTCTTTAATAAAAATAATATAGTTACACTTTTCGCCCGGCCAAGTAAATATTGTATTTGTTCAACAAAGAACAAATACAGAATTTGTTTGGTTGGGTGGAAGTGGGATTGTATGTATGTCTTCTATCCTTTTTTGGTAGAACTTTTGTCCCTGTCTAATCTAACGGGAGAAATCGCCATTACAGATAAACCACTATGAAAATAACTTTGTTTAACATGCGTGCGATTACAACATTGGTACCAATGCACAGTGGCCACTGTGCCCACTAGTGGGCCAGGATAAAAAACAGGGACATAATTCTAAATTTTTGTATACCACTATTTTTGATAACGCTGATAAAATAACGAAAATAAAAAAATGCGTCAAATGGCTTTTTTTGATTATGTTTATGTTACATTGTAGACCAATGTACATAACTTAAAATATCAAAATGGCGCGCCATGGCGTAGTCAATATGACGCATCGGTTTTGAACCTTAAGTATTAAGTAACTATTATTTATTAAACAATTCAGTTATCACAGTTATATGTTAAACAGTACAGAACAGTCCTTAAGCCCTATGAGTTTGTGTGGTGGACCATTATAGACATAAAATATATAATAAATGACTAGTCACAATTTAACTGTATTTACACGAAATAAGGGCTATTTTTTTTAAGGTCATCAGTTTTAGAGAAATACTTAAAATTAAATTAAATTAAATGATAAAGATATGATCAAACTTAACCCCTGACGCTTCACACGGCATTCCTGAAGGATTAATGAGATTAAGTAGCTCTACAGAAAAATCTGATTATGGATCATGGTTGCAGAACGTCTACACATTACAGAACCATTTACAGCTAAATCCAGAAAACTTCTTTTTGGCAAATAATGGTAAATAATCTTCTACAGAATAATTCTGCCAATAAATTGCATATTTTGTTGAACTATTCCGATAGTATGTTTTTACCTGATTCCGAATATCTTTAAAGTAATCTCTATATTTTTCAAGAAAAATGCTCTTGAAATTTTTTTTTTCTTTTTTCGAGTGCTTGTAGAAAAATTATCATAGTACCTGAAAGCTTTTATCTAGGCTTCAATTAGAGCGGGGTTTTTACTCTTTAAAATCGTACAAGAAAACTTTAACACAATGTTTAGTGGTAAATTTTAAAATATTTCTGAACCACGTTTTATGCAAACTACATTTGTCTTTGCTACATAGTGTTTTTGTCGAATTTTGTTGAGTTTGGTCGGTTTTTGATAACTTTCATTTTTGACAGTAATTGGGAATTATTTTTTTTCTACGACTGATTTAGAATGTAAGCAAATACACACACTTATCAAACACAGAATGAATTTATTCTAGCTTTAGATACGGTATCTATATTCCGTATCAAGTGTTTGGACTCTGCTATCTCTTGTTTACAAAAGTAAACTGTAGCAAAATTAGCAAAAATAAATATATTTTACCATAAAATATTGAATAATTTAATGCAATTTAAAGATTTGCGTTAAAATTATATAAAGTTTATTAGTTTTTCTTAATATTTGACCAGTTTTTTATTAATTTAGTTCAAAAAATTAAAACTGCTCCATCTATTGTTAAATATTTAAACCTGATATATGTCACAACAATTTGACATAACCTTCAATTTTTAAATAAAATAAAAAAAAATTTTAACTACTGATTTGATAAAATTATTAAATAACATCAATTGCTTTATTTAAAAATATGTGTTTTGTTGCATTTACAATGTCGAGTCACAAAAAACATTGTTTTTAATCTTGTCCGCAGTTTAAAGCCATACAGTGTTTTATATTTGCAGTCGAAGAAAAAGTATAGTCTACAACACGTATGGAATAGTCATTCAGCGCTCGCGGGACCGTCATACTCGCCTGCCGGCTCGTATGACAAACTTTCCGTCCGCGCGGAATATAGTCTATTCCATACTAGTTATAGAATATACTATTCTTGTTCTATTAAATTATATTTTTACTGTTAGTATCATAGACGTTCTGTATTTGAGATTTTTAGGGGTAAAATTCGCTGCTAACATAATGACACTATGTAACAAAGAAAAATATAGTTTGCATAAAATGTGTATCAGCGGTATTTTAAAACTGTTTTTAAATTTACCATAAAATAAAGTGCTTTACCCTTTGGGGGCAGAAAGAAAATAAAAAAAAAACTAAAAAATTTTGAAAATTAAAAAAAAATAAATTTTCGTTTTTCGAAAAAAAAAATAAACAAAAATTTTTGAAAAATTTTTTTGAATATTTTTTTATTTATTTTTTTTTAATTATTTTTTTCAAGTATTTGGTAAAATGCAATATACCATTTACTGTGAATAATATATAATGGGATGCGTAGCATTAAATATCTTCACGGCTTGTTATCTAATCAAATAAAACCCATTTAATGGCAATTAGGTATATGTATAAACATCAGATAACGAATCGATCTTAATTTTCTGCAAAAAAGGTTAATCAAAATATAGGTATAATAATTATATACATATCAAATATAACTAGTTATCTGTGATCAATCACCTTCATAATATTTAATAGTTATATGGAAAAACCACTAGTTATTGTTGGGGTAATAATCATAAGAAATAAGTGTAAAAAAAAACAATTTTTGCAATCGTTTGACTAGTTTTCTTAAAATACAAATAAAATTGTTTTAATTTTTTTAAATTTTGAAGTTCGTGTAAAGGGAGTACAAAGCTGCCGGGCCCGGTCCTCCAGATGAGGGTGCCCACAGATCAGGGAAATGAGGGAGAAGTCAGTGAATTTGATCAACGGTAAAAAATCAGGGAAAAATCAGGGAAGTTGAAAAAAATCTGGTCTACATAAGAAATTACTCTACGCCACAAACGAAAACTTTTTTTGTTTTTTGTTAAAAAAGGTTTGAAAAGTACGTCTAGACCATTTTTTTCTCCTGATTTCAAATCTTAAAAAAAAGTTAATGATTAGAAAATAGATTGATGGAATAATAAATTAATATTTTTATAATTTTGTTTAAAATTAAAAAGTTATGTTATGACTATTTTAAATTTGTTAGATTTGACCTGTTTTCTGAGACACCCCGTATAAATTTTGGGTTCTGTTTCGGCTTAGGATAATTCGTTTAAGTATTATTGATTAAACTACTAAACAACTTTACTCCAATTTAATTAATCAAGGAGAAATTATTTTTTTAGGGGTGCTTGAATTCGCTAATTTTTCGCTAAAAACCTAAATAACTTAAAAACTACCAGAGATAAAGTGTTACATATCGAAATAAAGCAAATTTAATCCGAACAAGATTTTTAAGAGCCAGAGTTTCTTATATTTGATCAAAAATTAAATTCACATTTCATGTGATGTGATGTGATCTGGTCTCACAAACCTCCTTCAATTTCTCATTTTTAGCCGGCCAGGCCATAACTGCAAAGAAGTTGGACTTTACCGGGGATCAGTAGGACAATTAGTCTTGTCTTAAATGATCGGACCACATCCACATAAACAGTGTTTATTAACAGGCTGTCCACATGTCGGGCAAATCAGGAAAATGTCAGGGAATTTAACCCCTTGACGCACCACTTTTTTTTTCAGAAAAGTGGGTAATTTTTCACCAATTCGGCAATAAGTCGTTCTAGTTAACTCGAGTAAACCGAAAAGAGCCAATCTATTGTCAACGAGTTAACTCGGGTTAGTGCGTTAAGGGGTTAAAGATAACGGGGGTAATCGGAAAAGAGCCAAAATACTGTAACCGAGTTAACTTTGAGTGCGTTAAGTGCTTAATTTGTGAGGGAAATGCCAGGGAATGTTATTGAAAAAATAAAGGGAGTTTTATTGAAAACCCTGGAATTTAATTTTTTTCTTTTATACCTTTGTTTTCATATATTTTTTACCTAAAAACCAAAAAAGTCAGGGAAATGTCAGGGAATTTTCCAAATAAAATTATGTGGCCACCCTGATTAAACATTGGTACCCTGGCCCTTAATTTTTGAAAATAAAGCCAACATTTTGAAATATTCTTTTTTGTAAACTAGAGGCCATGTCCAGAAGAAAGTGCCAGTTTCCCATCCAGAATTCTGTTCTCATGGTTTGACCGTTTGGCCTGGAAGGGTTTCAGGAAACCATTGGAACAAACGGATCTATGGGACATGAAACCAGAAGATTCGGCTAAGGAAGTTGTCCAGATTTTCCAGAAACACTGGAACCACACGTTGGAAAAATGTGAAAGGTATTTAAAGTCTTTGTTCTGTAGCGCTATAATTTTTTTTCAAACTTTTTTTTTTAAATATTTTTAGTGTTTGTTCACGCTGATCTTGAATGCAAATTAAGTTTGAGTGACTTGCCAACGCAAACCAACAGTTAGTCCTGTTAGTATCATAGTAAGTCTACACCACGAACCATACGTTACAAAATCACGTTATAAAATCATTAACAGTTAAATCTGAGGTGTTTGGTTTCGGAAGGTAATAGACTTTTTTCATCAGAAATAACCACAGTTGACTTAATAGTTCTTCTATTTATACTGTTTTAGCTTATTCTATATAAATTTTGATCAGATAATTTAAATCCATTCACAGAAACCGTATATTGATTTTCATTTCGGAAAAAAGTATCACTTTCAGTTCAGTTTTTTTCATCTTATTTTCTCAAAATATATGCATATTAGTGTATAAATTATTTGTCAAACACTCATTATTACTAAATTATTATTCTGACACATTATGACAGATATTTAATACACTGAACTACATTTTTTTTTGAAAATAACCTACCAAATACATCTGCAACTATTTTCTCTGAATTGAGAATTGATAGACTATTTATGTGAACGGATTTGAAATCTCTGACCAGAATTTATTTAGAACATAAAACAGTATAAAATAAAGTTTTATTAAGGCCGCTATGGTAATTTCTAAGGAAAAAAGTCCATTATCTTCCGAAACCGAGCACCTCAGATTCTACTTTTAATGGTTTTATAATGTGTAGACCTTCTACTAGCAGGATTAACTCATTGCTTGCGCTGGCAAGTCACTAAAACTTAATTTTTATTCAAAATTAGCGTATGTTTGTTTCAAAAAAATAATTACAGTGAAAAGTATTTTTTATTTGATTGTATCTAAAAGTGCCATTTTTTGTGTAATAAATCTGTACGAAAAGTTCGACTTTTCGCACTAGTGCGAAAACTTAAATAGTCGACGTTGATTGATATTAATAATGACATTTAAAGCTAATTTTTTATTAAGATTATTAAGAAATGTATTACAATCGATTAAAAAATACTGCTGCCAACCAAATAATACTTTTGGACGATTTTTTAAATTTCAGTGTATATTTTACAATTTGTTTGTTATTTTTTAGTAACTTTACAGAACACACTTTGGGTCGTTAACACGTTCAATGCGCCGGACTCACACGGGCGCGCTTTCGTTATTTTCTTGTTTTGGCGGGCAGTAATTTGTAGGCGTTGCGTGGGGTTGTGTATTTGGTAGCGTTGCCGAAATGTAGTAGTAGTAGTAGTAGTAGTAGTAATAGTAATGGTGGGGAGGTCAAGCCTGGCAACTAGACCATACTGGTCCTTTTTGCCTACCCCTGTGTTACTAGTCTTTCTACTCTAACGAGGATTTTTGTTGTTGTACCCCGGGACCGACAGTTTAGCGAGGAATCCGAACCTCGTTTTTTGTCGGCTTTTGTGGCGTGAGCGGCTTTGATCCTTAAGTTTATTGGCTGCCGGTGCAATTGGACCGGCGCCAAACTACTTAAGGATCATTTTCGCTTGCAGCCTTAGTACAAATCCTGGTTGCTTGAAAGTCCCTTAAGTGAGCTCGGCCAACAGACCTGACAGCTACCTTCCTGCTCCCTTTCGGTGCCCCCGGGTGCTAGTGCGGCATTATCCACTGCAAACCTTTTTCTGTACTGTGTGCTTAGATCTTCGACAGCACAAGCCAACGTGGTGTGGAAACGACGGTATTTTATTTCTGTGAAAAAGTTGTTCCACAACCGAGGATTGAACCCCGGCCTCTCATTCATGCTGCGGGACTAAAACTTTTTGATATATAAGTAAATATTTTTTTAATAACGCAACACTTTCTTCGAAGAAAGTAAACGTGTATGATACAAGGACGAAATAGTTATTTTCTTAACTAGTGTATTAAGTGAATAAAATCACTTAATACACGAGTTGAGAATTTAATTTTATCCAACACCTTTTATGTTTAAATAAAAATCTATAATTATGTCAAAAATATTAAGATTAAGTTTTCTTAATACTAAAATAATAGGTAGCCATGGCCTAAGTATGCCTATTAAAAATAAACAATTGCTAGTTTTACATTTCTTACAAACGTCAAAATGGACGCGGTGATGACAGAATTTTTAATAAAAACAGTATTTTATTCAAAAACTAAAGAATAAATTGGGGTTTTCTTTAATTTTAATGGTTTAGTTAACGTGCTTCTATTTTTAGAATAGTTATAATACTTAATTAATAGGGTATGTAACTAATTTTGAGTGAGATCAAAAGGTGTACGTAAAAGAGTGGGTGAAAAATTTTTTAGTCACTAGTGGAAAAAAACTCACTTTTGACATTTAAAACAGTGCTCAAAACAAGTGTTTCTGTGAAGGTGTTGGATAAAATGATTTTAGGGCGATTACGGTTGCCAATCTCTGCAATCTACTATTTTTGTTGGTAGCAATATTTTTTGTTATTTCTATCCGAGGGGCATGTCACTCTTTATTTGCGGGACGAAATATCGCCTTTAACATTAATCAATATCGCCCATATCGCCTCGATATCGCCTTTGATATGGCCTCATATCGCCCTTGATATGGCCTCATATCGCCTCTCGAAGGGACGAAATACCGCCCCTATGACTTGCCCCTCGTTTCTATCGATATATAAAACTTCTATCCCTTTTTTTCTGTTATTTGCTAATATATTTTAATTATATTTTAGGGCAAATAGTCAGCACACTAGGGCTTCTTTCAAACCCGATTCAGCACGAGTGGACTTTGTTCACAATGGCAATAAAAAACAGGCATCTATTTTGCCTGCACTATTTAAATCGTTTGGACCCATCTATCTTTTTGGAGCAAGTTTGAAACTGATTCAGGATTTACTTACTTTCGTCAGTCCTCAAATTTTAGGGTAAGTGGAAGCTTTTACTGGAAATGAGGATTATAAGTCTATGATAATTATCTTATTAAGTTTTTTATGGGACTAAAATGTTTTTTTATTAGTCAAAACTCTCACAAAATTCACCCCCTATATAGCTATGCATTAAAATGCATTTAAATGCATAGCTATATAGGGGGTGAATTTTGTGAGATAGTTTTGACTACTAAAAAAACATTTTAGTCCCATAATAGTATATTGTTTTACTAAGAGGAAAAGTGAAGCTTTTTTTTACTAGTCTGTAGAATTTACGGAAACTACAGACGAGTAAAAAAAGCACTTTTCCTCTGAAACGTATATATTTTTTTTAAATATTAATTTTTGAATTTAATTTATTCAGTAATAAAGTATGTTTTTTTTATTAAAATAGGCCAATAAAACCCTTTCAAAATAAACTTAAACCTTCCTTAGCTCATTTTAATTTTTTTTTCGTAGGCTAAATCAAACACTTTTCGCGATTTCGATGGTAACTTGTCAGATGTAGCATTTGCAATTTCGGAGAGATTTGTAGGTGTATAAACCATATATTCTTCTTCAATCATTTTTAATTAATTTCACACAAGGTTTTTGCACAGAATCTCGAGTCAACCACCTGTTTACATAATAAACAAACAAGTTTGAAGTATGACTGTCATCAAAGTCAAAGAGTGCTGCCGCCAGTGGTGATTTTGCTAACTAACTTTTTTTACGGCGTACAACAATGAACACATTTTTGTACTGTAAAAAAATAGATCAGTTATAAAATATTAACATTTTAGTACGCTTTAAGAAAAAAAAAATTTTTTTTAAATGCATTAAAATGCATACCTATATAAGGGGTGAATTTTGTGAGATAGTTTTGACTACTAAAAAAACATTTTAGTCCCATAAAAAACTTAAAAGAATACTAGATTCTTGATGCGGCCATTTGAAAAGTGGATTAGACTTTACTGATCTAGTGGAATGGATTTTTGACCATGTAAACTCCCCATTTTTTTTCAAATAGTACCAGCACATTTTTTCACGGATTATTTATTTAAAATAATTGCGTAACCAAGGTTATTTTTAGATTGGTTTAAGTGTACGGTGGTACCACCGGCCGCGATGTTTTTACCACTATAAGGGACATTCAGGAAAAGACTGAAAAAAAAAATTTGAATGGGACGTGACATGATTATGCAATTATATAGCCTTAATGCTCACATTAGTTAAATATTTAATTTATTATTCCATCAATCTATTTTCTAATCATCGTACATAGTGATATTGACAGTTTCGGGCTGCTGGCCCTCTTCAGTACCAAGAGTCAACTGTAGAAAATTAAAAATTTCTGTCCTTACTAATTCTACGTCTAACCACCTGTTAGTGGTACTATGTGCTTGAGACACACAAGTCTTCAACTTGCTACCATTCAAAGTCTCCAGACGAGGAGAGGTATGAGTAGTTGTCTACATCTAGAAATAGATGGCGCACAAGTCTACATCAATTTAATGGCTATATTCCTTTTGCGAGTAAAGTCTAAAAACGTTTTCTTAATCAGCGTGCAGAGTTGACTCTTGGTACTGAAGAGGGCCAGCAGCCCGAAACTGTCAGTCTACCAATATCACTCTGTACGATGATTAGAAAATAGATGGATGGAATAATAAATTTAAAATTTTGTTTAAAATTAAAAATTTATGTCCTTATTAAATATTTAAAACGTTTTTTAATAAACTATAGATCTATCTTATGGAGTACTTCAGAATATATTTTATATTTTAGTTTTATCATCACCCACGCAAAAGAAAAAAATCACGAATGGAGAGGCTATTTCTACGCCTTCTTGCTCTTCGCCACAGCCACAATCCAAACGTTGATCCTCTCGCAATATTTCAACCGGATGTTCATAGTGGGTATGCGCATTCGTACCGCCTTAGTCTCGACAATCTACCGAAAAGCCTTAAAAATCTCGAACGCAGCCCGAAAGGAGAGCACAGTGGGAGAAATCGTCAATTTAATGGCCGTAGATGCCCAAAAATTCGTCGAACTAACCGCTTACATTAATATGATTTGGTCAGCACCTTTACAGATATGTCTCTCACTGTACTTTTTATGGTACGAACTGGGTCCTTCGGTATTAGCCGGTTTAGCTGTGATGATAATTCTTATACCCGTAAACGGTTTTATCGCCAATAAAGTCAAAACTCTGCAGATAAAACAAATGAAAAATAAAGATGAAAGGGTAAAATTAATGAATGAAGTTTTGAGTGGGATTAAGGTTTTGAAGTTGTACGCTTGGGAGCCGAGTTTTGAGAACCAGATTTTGAAGATTCGGACTAAAGAGATCAATGTTTTGAAGCAAGCTGCGTATATGAATGCCGGAACATCTTTCATTTGGTCCTGTGCGCCTTTTTTGGTGAGTCATAAGTAAAAACAGTTTAAATATACCTAATCAAAGATCCTACCAAATTTTACTTAACCCTTACACGAGGTTAATCCTGAAAATTAAAAAAAATAAATGGACTTTTTGAGAAAAATGGCCTCCAAATTTTTCGACGCCATCTTGAAAAATCAAAAAACTGTCAAAATTAATTTAATAAAATTCGATAAAAAAAGTATATTTTTTTTAATAACGAAAACCGCAGTTTTTGAGTTATTGCACGACAATGTCACATTTTCGAGAAATTTAAAAATTAAAAAAAAAATAATAAAAAGTCATAATTTCAAAACGGGGCCGTTTTTGAAAAAAATCCCGTGGAGTTTTTTTTTCTAACATCGGTGGGCTACACATAAAAAAATAATCAGCAAAATCCGTAACCCAAGCCCTCAACCTTGCCTGAATCGGCGCGGATCACCTTTAATAATAATAATAATAATAACTCGGTAAATTAGGCACACTAGATAGCAAAGTCTACTTTTATTTCGTACTAAAAATTGGAATATTTTATGTAAGATTTGGTAAGACGCTTTTTTATGGACTCAATGAGATTTATAGATATTTATAATGGCAATAATTCTTATATAGTCAAATGGTTTGTTTTTTAATTATTTTAGCCTAAAAGTGTTATGAGAAGCTGACTTTTTTATAGGCACTTTGACATGCCTAGAATTGACATATTTTAGGTAAAATTGCCTAAAAGAATTGGCACATTGTAATTCTTTTAAACGTGCCTAAAAGAAACATGTTTTAGGCAAAACTATTTACGTACTTAAAAGAGTGTTACTTTTTCGCCACGTTTTATATAAGGGAAAAAAATCTGTCTGTCGGTTGTCCGTCTGTCCGGGAAACCAAGCTAAAGACTTCAAATTTGAATTTTTGATTCTCCAAATCTCTAAGCTGGGATTGTTTTTCGTAAAAATCGGGATGGGTAAGGGGATAAAATGGGGGTAAAAACAATATTTTTCAAAAACATTTTTTTTAATTTTTATTTCAAAAAAAAACTTTTTTTTATTCTTTTTGATTTTTTTTTAAATTTCGTTTTCCAAAAAAAAAATATTGTTTTGTTGTTTTAATAAACCTAGACCTTCAGGGAAAAGTATTATTTTGGCAGCAGTTTTTTTATTTTATTTATTTGATAAAATTCTATAAATCTGATTGAATCAGTATTTTTTTGTTTAAATATAATAAATATTTACAGATATCCAGATGCAGTTCCACAGGAATATTTCAGGATTTTTTATCAATTTTACATAAAATTACTTTCCCCTGGTACAAACTAATGTACTTGGCCCTGGCATAATTGATGCGATTGGATGTTTTTGATGTTTTTAGACAAAAACTCCGTATTTCGTAAAAAATAACACAGCCACACAAAAAAAAATCATGTGCCAGACTAGACCAATATATTTTTATATTTTTGGGGTCGTTGAAACCGAGCATGACCTCAGAATTGCTCCATCAGGTCACAATTTGGTCTACCCATAAAAATATCTGAATTTAAGGAATTTTCGCACCCTTTTTTAAGTGTAGAAAATTTTTGTTTTACCTGACACATGATTTTTATTTATTTTTTTTTTTTTGGTTAGCCGTGCATACCACTCAAAAAAAATCATGTGCCAGAGACTAAACCAACTCATTTTTATATTTTCGGGGTCGCTGAAACCGAATCTGACCTCAGAATTGCGCCATCAGGTCACAATTTTTTCTACACTTCAAAACTTTTGAATTTAAGGAATTTTCGCACCCTTTTTTAAGTGTATAAAAAAATGTGACCTGATGAAGCAATTCTGAAGTCAGATTCGGTTTTAGCGACCCAAAAAATATAAAAATGCGTTGGTCTAGTCTGTGGCACATGATTTTTTTTGTGTGGCTGTGTAATGTTCGGAAAGTTTGTGACAACGATAACTCGTCAGCATACATGTAGTGTTTTTGATTGTTTTTTTTTTTGTAAAAGTCGGGTGGCGTAAAATTCAATGTGGGTAAAATTGCTATTTTGTGTGATAGCTTGTTTAATATTAGTTTTGTAAAAAAAATGTTTTGTATTATTTTGTAGAATAAACACAGGGGAAAGTGATGTTCTGTTAGCAGCAATATATTGTATCCATGTTTGTGACTAATTTGATTTTTATTTAGGTGTCTCTGATCACGTTTGTAATCTATATCTATAGCAGTGATGAAAACGTCCTTACTCCCGAGAAATGTTTTAAGGCATTGACATTGTTCAGTATCATGCGACTGCCAATGTCATTGCTGCCAATGTTGATTGTTTACGTTGTAGAGGTATTTCAAATATTTGCGTTCACGCTCCAGAAAAGGTCCTTTTTTGTTGGTATGGAGTTACTATGACATATCGGGAGGGTCATTATCACATGTCGGGAGGGTCATTATCACATGTCGGGAGGGTCATTATCACATGTCGGGATTCATTTTTGAAAAAGTCCAAACGATGTTATGTCTTTTTTACGGGAAAAGACGAAAGCAAAACAAGTGCCTGTCGCGACGCAGAGCTCAGTATATCGATATACTCGCAATCAAATCCCCCAACTTTCAAAAGAGTGTTCGTTCCAACTGATCCATAAATTTTTATTTTGGACAATTTTAAAGCAAAAGTACAAAAAAAAAAAAAAGAAAAAATCGCTACATTCATTTATAGATAACATATTCTATAACCGGTTTGGAATATGGCACTCCGTACCATTGGAATTTTTCTCCACATACTATTTATTAACTTTTTCTATAACTTTAAAGCTTTCATTAATTTATTAAATTTTAATAATTTCGAACGAATTTTGATTTCGAATTAGAAATAAGTGACAGATCTCTGGCGCAAACTTAAATTTTAGCTTTAATCATATTCATTCTGATTCAATTTCAAAAACACCCCAAAAGTCGAAACTTAACAGTAATTCTGCCTATTTGAAAATAAGGGTTTTTTTAAACCTCAGTAAACTTATTAAGTCTCATGCAAATTGCTGTAAATTTTCAGTCATGGCTGAAATAAGATAACCCTATATTTTTTTGAACAAATGCTGAACCTTAACTTCGTATCTAGATTAATTTTATTTTAAAATAGTCGCAGAGAAAAAGTTTTCAACCAAACCGACAAAAAAATACCGTTTTCTGGTGTCTGAAGTCCACATTTATGATGTTCCTCTCTCTACTAATAGGTCATTCTGCCAAGTTCTATTATTTAATTTTGGTGGGTTTGGTTTTTTGTTTGGTACATTTGTTTATTTTTAGGTTTAATAACTAGTTATGGTATAATCATTATTTTCTTTACAGCATAAATAAATCTAATAGCATTTTTATTAAATATTATTGATTCATGATCTTTTTGTAATTAATTAATATCAATTTTTAGCTGTTATATACATATTAAACCTTGCTTTAGCCATCTTGTATACCTACTATTTTAAACTATCGGTGTGACGAAGCGGACATAATTACTTTTATTTTTTGTAAAGGTACGATATACATATATGATGTATGATTAGTAAATTAACTACCATTATCTGAAACTATTTTCCTTGAGATTAGAAAAATATATAATTTTTTTATGATTATTAAATTAAATGAAGAGATATTGCCTACTATTAAGTACCAACTAATAAATTGTGGTCCTTACATGAAAACCTAAAGGTCTGTTTTAAGGCCAAATGGCAACAATTAAATCAATTATAAAAAATATTATGAATCGATTTTCTATAGGTGAAGTGGATTATCGCATCGATCTTTTATAGGTGAACGGTATTATTAATTTTTTTAATAATCATAGTTCATTTGAAAGGGAAAGAGTATGTATTCTTATACTCTGTCCTGTAGACATTTTAACATACATAACATAAAAATCTATCTATTTACTCAAAGGATAGAGCACTATGTTAATTATGTTTCCTTAAAAAATATATATTCTTCTTTTAAAAGAAGAAATTAGTGCTTTATCTGGATATTTTCTCTTAATATTTCTCTTTTTCGATGCATGCCCATAGGTGTCGCTAGTGACTTTCGCTACGTACGTTTTGGTGGACGATAATAATGTATTAGACGCTCAAAAGGCGTACGTTTCAATCTCTCTCTTCAATATTTTAAGATTTCCGCTGAGCATGTTGCCAATGATGATTTCAAATTTAGTTCAAGTAAGCCTTAAATAAAACACTAAAACACTTTTTTGAAATTGATTACTGGAGAGAAGGGAATACAAATTCGATTTTTTATAGTTCACTCACAATATTTTTAGAAATTTTGAAACTAATTTAAGTTTAAAATTAATAATTGTATTTTCCTACGACCTAGTTAGTAGTTACCGCTTATTTTTCACCCGTTGCCATGACAGCGGTCGGAAAGTGACAGTGATATTACATATCTGCTGTCATAAAACAAATGAACTTCAAAAACAAAACGTCAAATTAATAAAATTAAGACAATTTTTGCGTTTTTTTTATATTTAGGTGTTAGGTCGTAAGAAAAATAGTATACGCATTAAAATAAAAAGTCCAAACCTCGGCGCAAACCTATTTCAGTGCACTTAGAGTGCTTTTTTTTACTCGGCTCCGCCTTGTAAAAAAATAAGCACTCTCGTGCACTGAAAACTAGGTTCGCGTTTGGACTTTTCAATATATTATTATGGTCTGTTTCATCAAGAAAGATAGTAAATTAAAAATTGCACAGTGATTATTTTCAAAACAGATTCGAATATTGGATATGCGAATATACTGCGTAGTTTATTTTATAAAAAATAACTATATTCTGTACACAAACATATACTATTCAAACCTGTTGTAAAAATATTTACTGTGCGATTTTTAATTTAATATCTTGCTTGATGAAACAGACCATAGTTTAAGGAGAGATATGTAATATTAATTTTAAATTTTATAAAATGGAAATCTCTCCAGTGGTTTATTTTAAACTTTAAACACTTTCTATAGTTTATATTAAAAAAGTTTTGTTACAATAATGGCCAGCCAACAATTTAAAAATAATGCCAGGAGTTATAAAAATTATAAATTAAGCATAGAAAAATTTATCTTTTCCTATAACCATCTGCAGAGTTTCTTATATTTAAGGGGTATAAAAATGATGAAATGTAAAAAATGTGTTAACTTCTCTGAAAAATCCGTAATATCGGGGCGTATGAGCCCTACAGGCCCCTCAATGTTACGACTCTTTATATTTTATTTCGTGTAATTAGTGTGTGTTCTTAGTTTTTGCAATTTGCGAGGGAATTTGTGAAGAATTTCAAAACTCTTATGCATCTTTCTACTAAATCTTCTGCAAATATCAAACCAATTTTGAAATGCTTCCGTTTCTACCCGCCATTATTGAATCAACGCATTAACTTAAAAACCTAATAATTAATTATTTAAATTAGAATAACTTGGGGCATCTCATAGACCATAGAGCTTATTAACTTAAATACACTTAACACTTTCAATTAAATACATTATTTTAAAATAGTATTTCTCATTAGTAACATATTAATATAACTTTAGACATACGTATCAGTGAAGAGGATAAACAAATTCATGAACGCTGAGGAGCTGGACCCTAAGAATGTATCACATGATAAAAATGAAGGTAATAAAGCACATGAAAAAAAAATATAAAATATCAATAAATCAAACTAACGTACATGATACTTACATTAGCCATCTTGGGGAACGTTCAAGTATTACGTAACGCAAATTTTGATCATTTTGGACCCCCCCCCTAGGAGCGTTACGTAATACTTGAACGTTCCCTTAGGTCTAAAATGACTGTTATTACGATACTGTTTTGAGTACGTATAAATTACACTGCTCTACAAAAAAAGATTTTTTTTTTTGATTTTTTTTATTTGCCGGGACCTTTTAGTTGCGTCTGGCTATATTTTTTGCGCTGATTTCGAAATCTTATTTCCTTTTTTCTCCGTTTGCCTATAGTTGTAGTAAAAAAAAATTAGGTCTCATTATTTTTTTTTGGACGTGGATTAGTTCTCTTTTAATAGAGCTCTAAGCCAAAAAAGCGGATTTAAAATATCTTTATTCGTATGTTTTTTATGGGCTTCTAAATTTAAAAAATAAATTATAAAAATAAAAAGATTTTTTCTCATTTCTTCGATATATTTTATATAAATACTAAAGATACGACTCTAATTTTTATACGCAATACTAACACATGATGGGGTTTAGAGCAAAAGTGAACTTTTTAAAAGTCCATAAGGACTTCTACTCTGAACCCCTCACATATGTGTGGTTTATAAAAATAAAAAATTAATACACCTGCATAATTTATTAAAGTTTGAAAGTCTGTATCTTTAAAACGGTATATTGTAGCAAAAAACTGCATATAATATTTTTTAAAGGGCTTAAAAACGCTTTCATTTAAAATATAATTTTTTAAAATCGGGTTATAAATAAGTGAGATATGCTAAAATAACGTTTTACTGCTAAACGCCAATATCTCGACAACAATGCGTTCTAGGAAAAAATAGTTTGTAACATTTTTTGACCAATTTAAAATTACCTTTCATTTAAGTGCTTAAATAATAAAATACAATAATAATTGCCTTAATTATAACCAAAAAACACTAAAAATGGCAGTTTTACCCCATTCTTACCCCCTTACCACCAATTGTGTACCCCCAAAATCTAATCAGCTGTTCGAAATACGATAAGAAACAATATACAAAAAACCGCTTGTTTAGAAATGGTGTTATCGAGTTTACAGACAAAGTCAGACAGACGGACGAAAATATTTTTTTTACTGATTTCGACTCAGACAGGTCTAAAACGAGAAATGTGAAAAAAACGTGGTCAAAGACTTGACTTTTATATAGCCTATGTCACCCGCGGCATGAAGGCGAATGGTTTAAGACCTTAATTGTCAAACTCGGTCCAGGCGTTTAGGCTGTAGAGTGGTACATACATACACACATATAAAATACGAAAAATCTAATTTTTTGATTTTGAAGCATACAAAAAACAAACAAACTTTATTCGAAATCCGCAAAAATCCGCAAAAAAAATAATTAGAGCTTCATTATTTTTTTTACTACAACTATAGACAAAAAATCACTGTGCGCTATATCTCAAAAAACGAGCTGATCAAGAAAAACGGAAAAGGTTTCCGAAATCATAGCATGAAATATAGCCAGATGCAACTAAAATGGTGTCGGAAAATTTTGGAGTGTTGAGTAGTGTTATGAAATGTCAAGTGCTCTAGATCCAATGAACTTAGAAATAAGAATATTTTGCATTTCATTACAGCTGATCCATTAATAGTGGAAAATGGAACATTCACATGGGACAAAGACGCTTGTTTAAAGAACATCAATATTCGTATTCCGAAACGTACCCTGACTGCAGTTGTGGGGACAGTTGGATCAGGAAAAAGTAGTCTTATTAACGCCTTTTTAGGTGAGATGGACAAGCAATCCGGAAGAGTCAACACCATAGGTAAATGTCTACGCTATTTTTTTAGATTTTTACATAAGCTTGTGGCTTTCATTGCGCATTCCTTTCTTATTATACAGCTTGACAGCAGGGGATTATAATACGTTTACTTAAAAAAAAACTTGTCCAGATTCAAAAATGTTTGTACCAAAGTGCGTTATATACGATGTTTGCAGTATTATGTCAAATATTAAAGGAGATCATTCTACATCAAAAAACATGAAAACCCACTATGGAACATAGATCCGGAAACGATTCCTAAGGGAGTTATAACACTTTAAAATTGTAATAAAATTAAGGTTTTTAATTAATAACTCTGGTACCCTTTGAGATAAAGCGACGAGGTTTTGCATTTTAAATTAATAGGGCCCATCGTATGTAATTTTCATGTACTTATTTTAAACAGGGGCGTGCGAAACGTGTAGAGCCTTATCAGTTTTTTAGCCCAAACTTTTTTCTGTGTAACTTTTTTGTAATTTTATTATTGGAACATGATTCCTCAGGTCAAAATACATAAAAAATGTACTCTTGTAATTCTGTAGGATTAACCATTTTCAAAAAAAAATCATTTGAAGGTGAAATTTCACGTTTGGAGGACTAAAATATAAATACCAAAATTTTGAAAGCCAAAATTTCAATGATAAATCAAAAACTGATAAAAAAATTTTCTATACATGTAGGTCGAAATATTGGTGTTAAAGCTAATATGGCCCTTTAAAAATGGTGCATAGGTCCCTTAGTATTGATTTTTGGAAGTACCTGTAAATTAAGTTTTTTTCTTAGTTTCTGACGAGGTTTTTGATGTCCAGTATAATTGAAATTTTGTTTTTCAACATTTTATTATTTAATTTTTAGTCCTCGAAACGTGAAAAAGTGCAAATTAATTTTTCTTGAAAACGGTTAATCCTACAGTATTACAACAAGAGTACCTTTTTATGTATTTTGACCTGGGGAATCATTTTTCAAAAAACTGATAAGGCCCCCCTGTTTCGCACGCCCCTGGTTAAAATAGGTACATAAAAATAACATTCGATGGGCTCTATTAAGGTTAGTTTACATTCAAAACCTCGCCGCTCTACACAAAGGGTACCAGAATTTTAAAGGGTCGTTTCCGGACTTTTTCCGGCTAAAAATTATAAGGAAACGTATTATCGTCATTTTTTCTTGAGCCACGGACAAGGCAGACTGAGGTTGCGAGGTTTTTTATCCGTGTTTACCCAAAAATTTTAGTGCTATTATTCAATCTGGCTTATCTGGACTCGTATCTGCTATGACATTAGTAGTGTCCCTACACCTCCTGAATCTCTCGCATTATCTCATTTTAGATGAGTAATCTTGTAACTTTTTAATTATTGTTATTTAGGGGAAATCGCATACGTTTCACAACAGGCTTGGATTCAAAACGCAACGCTTAAGGATAACATTCTTTTTGGAAAACCATTTAACAAAAAAAACTACGACAGAGTAGTAGAAGCTTGTGCGTTGAAACCAGATTTTGACATGTTACCTGCCGGGGACCGAACGGAAATTGGAGAAAAGGGAATCAACTTGTCCGGTGGTCAGAAACAAAGAGTTAGTTTAGCCAGAGCCGTTTACGCTGATACTGATATTTACTTCCTGGACGATCCCCTAAGTGCTGTCGACAGCCACGTAGGAAAACACATCTTCGAACAGGTTAAGTTTAACAGCATGACATTAAAGATTAAAAAGGCCCCAAATAAAGATCATTTTAGCGATTTTAAAATATTTCGCACCGCAAAAATATATTTAACCGGCAAATAAATTAAACAAATGACAAAAAGGTTGATTGCACGACAAATAAATACCGTTTATTTCAGATCATACAATATAAAGAGGACAAAGATCAAGGCTGACGTGTTTTTTTTTTAATTGAAACACAGCGCACAGCCGTCTTTCCACTACAATCACGTAAGCCTTGATCTGATCGTTTTATCTTTGTTTTCTGTGTATTGTATAATGTGAAACGCACGGTATATCGCACATCAGAAAAATCCAAAAAATAAACAAAAAAATGGTTTGAACGACAAAAAATAAATTCCACGGCAAATAAACATTAGAAAAATCCGAGGAAAAATTTGTATACAAAATTAAATAAAATAGCAAAAGCAGACAGTCGGACAAAACCGACCGACAAAGAATGAGATCATTATACCTGTGGTAATTTTTTACCAACATTAACGTAAACCAAAACACCAAACAAGCACAAAACCAAAGTAAACTAAGGTTAACGTAAACCAACGGCGACCATTAAAAAAAACACACCAAACAAGCACAAAACCAACGTAAACCAACGATTCCCTCAAAAATAGATCCAAAAACGTAAAATAACCTCCAAATTCATATTTTAGTTTTCTTCTTCTTTTTACTGGCTAATAATATCTAATAATAATAATAATTTATTAGTCATTAGTTGGTACAATGAGTTCATATGACAAGTCACAAAAAAGTAAATAAACAAATAATAATATTTAGTTTAAAAACATGCACTTGGTATAAATTAAATAAAAAATAAAAAAACATACAAATTGATGCTAATGTAAGAACCTACAAATTGGTAAATTACTAATTTATGATAAGTATTCGTCTACTTTATACGTAACCCTTTTCAAGAAATTTTTTTTAACCATTTAACCATGCAAACCTGTCGGGCAATGCATCGATTTGTCATGTAAATTGTCTTTTTTGACTATAGCAGATAATTAATTTGTCGTGTTGAAATTGTCGTTCATTTAATTTTATTTGCAATTAATTTTTATTATTTTCTACGACACGGCGCGCCGTGCGAATTATCTATTTAGACGTGCAATTAAATATTCCCCTGTTCCAACAGGTTCTGGGCCCAACCGGATTATTGAAGGACAAAACTAGAGTTTTGGTAACTCACGGAATAACTTATCTACCACAGACAGATCAAATTTTGGTTTTGAAAGATGGAGAAATTTCCGAAAGTGGAACTTATCAGGAATTGTTGGACAAGAAAGGCGCTTTTGCTGAATTTTTGGTGCAGCATATCAATGAAACTGGGGATAATGATGATGGTAAGTAAAATATATATATATATACACGGTGTATTTTAAATAGCATCGGAAATTTTAACAGATGATTCTACATCATAAAATATGACAAAAAGTTCCTATAAACATAAGTATAAAAATGCCCCTTTGAAAGTGGCAAAAAAATCGGTTTTTATTTAATAACTCAGGAACCCTTTGAGATATATCAACGAAGTTTTGCACGTCAACTAATCCTACCAAGGCCCCTTTTTATGTGTTATTTTCATGTACTTATTTCAACCAGGGGTGTGCGAAACGGGGGGGGGGGCTTATCAGTTTTTTGTCCCAAACTTTTTTCTGTGTAACTTTTTTGCAATTTTATTTTTGAAATATGATTTCTCAGGTTAAAATACATAAAAAAGGTACTCTTGTTGTAATACTGTAGGATTAACCGTTTTCGAGAAAAAATCATTTGAAGGTGAAATTCCACGGTTTGATGACGAAAAATTAAATACTAAAATGTTGAAAACCAAAATTTTAATGATGCAGGGCGAATGTACATTAAAAACTAAGAAAAAAACCTCATATACAGGTACTTCCAAAAATCAATCCTAATGGTCTCTTAAATATGCACCATTTTTAAAGGGCTATGGTAGCTTTAAAAGCGTTTTTTTGACCTACATGTATGGAAACTTTTTTTCTTAGTTTTTGATGTAGAATAACATTGCATCATTAAAATTTTGGTTTTCGACATTTTAGTATTTAATTTTTCGTCCTCGAACCGTGAAATTTCACCTTCAAATGAACTTTTCTCGAAAACGGTTAATCCTACAATATTACAACAGGAGTATTTTTTTTATGTATTTTGACCTGAGGAATCATATTTCAAAAATAAAATTGCAGAATGTAGAATCACCTGTTAAAATTACCTACGCTATTTCAATACACCCAGTATACCTTTTGTTACTAGATCAGATCAGATCAGATTAAAAATGCCTTTTGGCTTTGAAAAAAGCAATAACTTATTCTGATCTGATCTTAACTGATCGTAACCTAGTTAAACTAGAAAACAGGGTTAAGTTCTACATCTCTTTAGATTTATTATTTTAAAACAGGGCTATACGGATTTACGGATTTTCAGTGCACATCAAGTGCACAAAAAATCACTCTCGTGCTAAAAACTAGGTTGCATACTCGGTGCGTAATATACTATTTCTTACTTTGTTTCTTTCAATGCATCTTTTAATAGTATATTACGCACCGAGTACGCGAACCTAGTGGTTTGGCTTCGGCTGCGCCTCGTAAAAAAAGCACTCTCGTGCACTGAAACGGTTTGCGTCGAGGTGCGTATACTATTTTTCCTACGATCTAACAGTTACACGTAAAAAACGCAAAAACTATCTTAAAATTAGTTTGTTTGTTTGAGGTTATGTATTTGACGTTTACTAATTTTTTGACGGCAGATATGTAAAATCAGCTGATTGTCACTTTTCATCCGTTGTCATAGGCAATGGGTGGGAAATAGGCACTAACTACTAACTAGGCCGTAGGAAAAAATGTTAACTCTAAGCATATTTTTGTTCTGCTTAACAGAATAAAATCAAGGGAGAATATGCATGGAATGCACAAATTCACCATTAAAAGTAAACTTTAGTATCAAATATTTACCATATGATGTAAAAATAATTTTTTTGATTGGGGAGTGGCTCTTGATAATAGAGGTGTAATATGCTTAAGATATACCAATGAAATTTAAAAAAATAATATTAAAAAATATAATTATTTCGTTTTTTTTTTTACTATTATTTTTTATGATTCCATTGATATATCTTGAAAATAAAAAAAAAATCTTTTAGGAGCAGGACTTCGGTCGATAGCTCTTGCCCCCTCCAGGTGGGAAATAAACGTTTACTACTACTACTACTATAATTATTTCGTAATTTTTAAGTGTACTTTTATAATAAGCTTCTAAAATAATACTTTGGTATTTTTTAAAGGGTTGTTTAATAAGCATGCAAACAGTGGTAAGTTTCATTTAAAAATAATGTTGTACTGTAAATAATGTAGCAACTGCCCATAAAAGACGCCACTCTAATTCTGACAATATCTAGGAGCCCTGCCTCCTTTATTTCGCCGACACCCACCCCTGTTGCCAGAGTAACGGTTTTTTTAATTTTGAAACCTCATAAAAGTCACATTTTTCAATGTTTTACTTAAAACTTCCGTGACGTCATTTATAGACAGTTTGTATAAATATGCTCTTATCATCTAACTGTATTTTTTAAAGTGATCAAAATAATTTGCTTGATTTTTTTTTAATATTTTTTATATTTTTGTTTACATTAAAATAACTTCATTTAAAATTTTCATTCAGGTAGAATAAAAATAAAAATTGCTACAGCTTCCTTGATGTGTTTTTAAAATATAAATGACTAAATATCAAGTTTACCCTAACCAAATACTTATTTGTTCTTAATAGTCCAGGGCCGGTTATTCAATGCACGGTTAAGATTATCTGACAGATAAAGTATCGGTTAACTGATAACGGTTATTATCGTTGGAATTCTAACATTTTGTGTTTGTGACCATCATCATCATACATCCCTTAATGTCCACTGTTTGACATACGCCTTCCCTAGTCTTTTCCACTTCATATTTTCATCTTTAATGCTGCCTATTAAATTAATTTAATTAAATTATTTATTAAATTTATAAAGAGGCGTTCGGGTTGAACGATCTTTTTACTCTTTTTACTGCATTGCCAACATTGCCAATGTCAATTGTCATAAAATATTATTCAATGATAGTTGCATGAAGTTAGCAATGGAGTAAAAAGAGTCAAAACATTGTCCAACCCGAACGCTCTGTAATAGTTGAAAGTAAAATTAGAGTTTGTCGCTTTGCGGAAGATGCAGTTGATATCTCCAAACGTAACATTCAGGGACAGATGACGAAACGAAGATTCTTCGCTTTGCACTTTTTCCATGAATGTAATTCAGCCAAAACATTAACCGTGGAATGAAAAACATCAGGACCATGGGTCTTTTTCATTTAAATGTTTAAATATAGATAGCTAGCCCAGCTCTACAAAATAGAACACACTTCAAGGTGCTTGGGTTCTGGCAACGGATCTACCCAATGCCTAGTTACTAGCCTACTAACCAAAAACTTTTTCACTACACACCGTTTTCGAGATATATGATTCCAAACTTGTTAAAATTAGGGTCACTCGATCAGTTGTTGCTTTGTTTAGTGTTTCAGTGGTTAACCTTTTGGGTTTCTGGAAGTTTTCGCCTAAAAAGCCCCCTAAAATACATTAACACGCCAACTAGGCAAAGCAACAACCGATCTAGTGACCCTAGTTAAAATAGACAAATTAGAAATTTGACATTGCACAATTTGTTTGAAAATGGGTTTTTGAGTTTTTTGAGGTTGCTGAAACCGAATCCGATGTTAAAAATTTAAAATGGCAGATCCAATATTACATTACATACTTGTTTGTTTAACCTCATACTACTTAATTAAGCATCCCCTAAGTCCAGGACTTTTGTGGGCTAGTAGTAGAGGGAACCACCGGCTTATACTGGCTTTCGAACCAGTTTTTAGGGAGTGCCCGCTTCACTTATCGCCTTCGCCAAATTTCAATTATTAATTAACTGAAAAAGGCAAATCGGCGCCAGTGAGAATCGAACTCACGCTAGTTGGCTAGTAGTCATGCTAGTTGGCTAGTAGACTTATCATGTACAGACGCGGTAGACCACTACACCAATCCTCCCATGAATATGCCGTCTAAATTTAAAAATTTCAATAGTTTATGCCGAAAATTAATTAATCAAGTATTTTGTAGGTCGCTGAAACCGAATCCGATGTTAAAAATTCAGGATTATAATAACTGCCGTCGAAACAGATAAGGCGATATGGCATTTACTAAATGGTCTCAGCGACCTCAAAAATACTTAATCACTAATTTTCGGCAAAAAAAACATTTTGTAAGATTTCGACGCCATATTGGATCCGCCATTTTTAATTTTATATTTTTAACATCGTATTCAGTTTCAGCAACCTCAAAAAAACCAGGATACCCATTTTCAAATATATTGTGTAGTTTGTCAAAGTTTTAATTAATGTGTATTTTAACAAGTTTGGGATCAGTTATCTCGAAAACGGTATGTAAAGTTTGACGCACGGATCTGTGGCTACGGGAAATATGTTTGGAATGTGTGTGTTGTAAGCACGCACGCCTTATAACGCTCTTGACGGTAAGAAGAGAGTGCGAATGATTCCTCCCCCTTACGTCGGAGACTTTTTTTCTGCGTAGAACTATAGTAGCAAATTTTTAGTTATCAGGCTAGTAAACAGGCATTAGGTAGTGTCAGAATCCATTGGCGGCACCCAGGCACCTTTCCAGCTGTTGACCTGTGTTGCTATTATACAAAATCAATTCTATTAAAAAGGGACCCTCATTACCATTATAAATCTTTATAGAATTGGACGAATTGAAAACACAATTGGAAGGAACCCCAGTTTCCGAGGAAATCAACAAAAAACTCCTCCGTAAACGTTCACACGTATCCGAATCCTTATCAGAAACAGAAATGAACGGATCTCTGCAACGTCAAAAATCCGTAGATTCCGGAGACAAAAGACAACGATCAACTTCTGTAGCAGAGTCAGTAGAGGGCGAACATTTGATCGAAGCCGAAACAGCCGAAACAGGAAGTGTGAGTTGGGCTGTTTACAAACATTATTTACAATCGATCGGTTTCTTTTTGACATTTGCAACCATCGTACTTAATATGGTGTTCCAAGGGTTCAGTATAGGGTCGAATATCTGGTTGGGACTTTGGTCGGATGATCAGGAATTAAGAGTCAATGATACGAACGGTACTCTAATAGTGGACACGGCCAGGCGTGATATGTATCTTGGAGTTTATGGTGCACTGGGTATTGGACAAGGTAAGTTTTTGAACTTGTTTTATCACTAGGTTCCCACCAAAAGTTAAAAGTTAAATGTTAAAATTAATAAATGGTGACCATAAAATACAATAACTAAAATGAGAAACGTCATTATGTTAACTTTTGCAAATTAAGTTTTTATATAGTTTTCATCTATTACACACGACCACAAAAAAAAGTCAGTTTTTCCGAAACCACATGTGTGCACACTAAATTTTTTCTACGTATTTTTGCGCGCTGAAAACGAATATGGCAATAAAAATAATTCTTGAGATTCAGCGCACAATGGGTTTGTATGCGTTCGAGACAAAAAAATAAATCCGCAAGATTCCATAATTTTTGTTATGGGAACATTGCTAAATGAAAATGATGCATACCATTACTTGCATATTTTAAATATCTACCCTGATTAATTTTTTACTGTTCCTCAAATTCCAAATATGGCACTTTTTTCGTGTTTTTTCGTATATTTCATTAAAATTTTTATATAAACAATACAGATACAGCCAAAAATTTATATTTATTTATACTCATTTTTGGTACCCACTACCTACATACATATACTTTATAAAAAAATACATATTTCTGTTTTGTTTCCAGTGGTGGAGAGTCTGGGGGGGGTTTAACTTTGCACATGTCAAAAGAAATATCATAAAATTGTATGATACCCTTAACCTGACTGTTTTCTCTAGTTTTTATTTAGCTATTTAAACAAATTTGACAATATTAGACCTCCCTGATCCCTAATTTGTTTCAAAACCACGCGCACAGTGTCATAATTTTATCATAAAGCTGGTAAAAACCAAAAATAATCTTTTTTTCGCGAAATTGGTAAAGAAACGTTTAAGAGGTCGTCCATTTTAAAAATAGTAATACATTTTTAATTAATAAAATGGCGGATTTAATATGGTAGACAAAAATAATTAGCTATAATTTTTTTTTTTTCATAAATATATTTATCTAGTTTCCGATTATTTTATTTTAACGGGAAATCTTTATTGCATTTTGTTTTCTTAATAATAAAAAAATAAAATAGAGCTTTTTAAGTATTACGTATCGCACTTTGTGTTCAATTTTGACCCCCTCCGACCCCCTGAGTAAACACCTTAAAATTTTCGGTTTTTAACAGTTTTATGATAAAACTTTGCCACTGTGCGTGTGGTTTTGAAACAAAGAATCAGGAGGGTCCTTTATTGTAATTTTTTTAAAATTGATACAAAAACTCGAGAAAAACAGTCTGGTAAAGGGTATCAGACAATTGTATGATATTTCTTTTGACAACGACACCACTGGAAACAAAAAATAATGTAATTTTTTTATAAAGCATATGTATGTAGTAATATTACATATATAAATTTTTGGCTTTATCTGTATTGTTTATATAAAATTTTTAATGAAATATATCGAAAAAACACGAAAAAAGTGCCATATATAGAGTTTGAATTTTTATGGAATCTTGCGGATTTTTTTTTTTGCCTTGAATGCACACAATAAAACCCATTGTGCGCTATATCTCAAGATTTTGAGGGTCAAGAATTTTTTTCATGGCAATATTCGTTTTTAACGCCCAAAAATACGCAGAAAAAATATAGTCTGGTTTCTGAAAAACTGACTATGTTTTTTTTGGTCCAACATAATGCATCTATTACGTCCATTCTCTATTTTTCTACCTTATGCATATATATACCATATATGGTTGCCAGTAAAAATAGTTACCTTTTTTAGTTGAAAAGTAAAAGAAAGTTATTAGACAGCGAAAACTATTGTTTTTTGGTTAAATACATTTACATTCTGCATTATTTTCAAAATTGCCTGGTTTTAACCTTAAAAGGTGATAAATTAAATTCCCTAAAGAAAAATTAATATATCTTATTATTTTTTAAAAATAATATATAATTTTTTGATTTACTGCCATTAAACAATAATTTTGCATGTCTATTATGTAGTATGGTCTGTTTCATCAAGCAAGATAGTAAATTAAAAATTGAACAGTAAACATTTTTAATACAGATTCGAATATTGGATGTGCGTATATACTCAGTAGTTCATTTTATAAAACATAACTATATTCTATACACAAACATATACTATTCAAATCTGTTGTAAAAATATTTACTGTGCGATTTTTAATTAACTATCTTGCTTGAAAACACAGATCATAGCTAGCTAAGTAGGTGCCCAGGCACATAAGTATGACCGGGGCTAACGTGAAGTTAGACAAGGTATAACATGGTGGGAACAAACTCCAGTATATATTTCTATATTTTTTTAATTTATTTTTGTAAATTTTTAATCTGCTCGTTTTTAGTTTAGTAGATTAGGTTTTGAATTTAATTTGCTGATTATTTAATTTTGTTTTACGTTTAGAAAATGTATGCGTTAGATGTAATTTACTTATACTTGCTACATACATGAAATACATTTTACATACTTTTACATACCTAAAAACTAACATTGTATTTATTGAATGCGAATTAACAATTTTAAGGTGCTATATAGATCAAATGGTAAATTTTATTTATTTATTTTATTTGGTATCATTGTTTTAAAGTATAGCATTTGTAAGAACATAACTAATAAGGTAATGAAAAAAAGTGACTTGGCGCACCCGTAAAGGCTTTTTCAAATAAACCGGCTAACATTTCGTCGGCTAAGAAGTAAATTTACCTATCTCGATATTTTTATATTTTTCAGGAAACGTAAAAAACGATTTTAAAATTTATTTGGTGATTTATATTTACTATAAATATTTTTTTGGTACCTTAAAGAGCACTTAATTCGTTAATGTATTTAAATCAATTCATTCTTAACTATTGTATTTTAAATTCAACAAAAATCAGTTTAGGTACTTGACATTCTAAAAATTACACACATGTTAGAGGTAAATTTACCTAAACCTAAGGCCATATATAAGGGGATATGGAATCTAGTTTAAAATTATGATATTTATAAAGATTTTTGTATATCTTATTTTATGTGTACTTATTTTTTTATATTTCCAGTCGCGTTTGTATTATATCTATTATATTTATTAGATCAATTTCTGTACGGAACTATCATGTTTTAATTGAAAAGTGTCCCTTTTATATTGTAACGATATAAATCGTCACTTTGTAATATAGCAAGGGTTAATTAAACTATTCGTTTACTTACGTTATAATTTATGTTTATTTTGTATATAAATAGTTACGTACGTACAGAACTATTTTGTATCTGGGACTATTTTGTAGCAGGAACTGAATTCTAACCATATAAGTCTCTATTCCATAGTTCTACCTGAAAATAACATAAAGAAAACATAATTAGAATATGATTTTTAATAATAAAGAATCATATGACTTATTTCTCTATAATGCATTTGTCTATGACTTACCTGGTTTTTATATGTTTCAGAGTCTATTGAGGGTTGGATTTCACTGGCTTTCATCTGTAGCTTGTCTCTCCTGGAAAGTTTCGTATGCTTATTCCTTCGGGATAATCCAGAATTTGTTGAAAATAGTTTGCTGGAACTGCTCACTTAGATTCAGTATTTTGTTTATACTTAGTTCACAGGACACTTAGTATTCTGTTCGTATTTTTATTAGTTTTGCTGATAAACAATAAGTATTGTTTATATTTGTTTCTTAGAGTAATATTTTGAGGTTAGATATCACTAATACGGATTTATTAGGAAATATTCTTTTTAGTTATTATTTTGGTGTAGTTTCCGTTACCTTTATTAGGAATCCTATACGGTAAAACTGTAGTTGATAATGACTTGCATAGATGTCGCTAATAGTTCAGAAATAGGATTTTATTTACCTGAAGGGTTCATACTAGTGAATAAGGTCGATTTTCCTTCTTCTTGAAGCAACTCTGTTACAAAATGGTGGTGTCATTTTGACGAGTGTTTATTTTCTGTAATCATCGAAGTAATCCTTCATGTATTTTTATTTAAAGTTAGTGAAAATGAATATTTAAACAATGCGGAAGATATTGTAACTGTTATTTTCTACAATTACGCATTTATAACGTTTCGATGGACATCGAAGACTTAGTATGACATGTAAGTTAAATTTTTCTGTTTCTTAGAATATTTCTGAGATATAATTATTGTTTTAGCACCATTATTACTATATTATTATACCATTACTCACCATTTCTATACCATTAATATGGAATTACATTAATTTAAGTTGAAGTTTATTTTGGTATATTTGATATACAAGTTCTCCGCATGGAGTGATGTTCTGTTGGAACATGGTTCTGTAATTTTCGGCATAGATAAATTCTATGTAACCGTCTAGCAGACAATTTTATATTGGACATAATTTTCAAAAGCATATTTTATCCCGGACAACATTTTCAATCGTACATTTTATCCTGGAAGATGATTTTTCCAAAGTAGATGGGACAGCCTATATTTTTTTTCTTTCATTTGAGAAATGAATTCATCAGCATAGGGGAGACTTGTGCAGATGGAGACGATGGAATTCATACCTCATGGATTTTGCAGAAACCAGCTAAGTACTCTTTCTGAAAACTTTTGAAAGCAATATTTCATATTTAAAATTCTTTTATTTCAATATTCTTATAACTGTAAACTTTATCAGATCTGATATAGTATTGTTTAATACTATATGCCCTTCTGGCTTTTGTTCATTTTTAGGTACTTATTTTTTTTAAAACATTTAATCTCATTTATTAATTATTAAATATCATACTTTTGATTAAATGATTTCTAATTTAAGCATGACTTTTAAACACTGCAAGAAATGATTGCTGTTTACATACATTTCTTGGTGCTTGCTGAACTTCATGTTTTCTTTATACATTTAAGTCGAATGATTTCTGAATTTAGTAATTTTTATTAAGATTTCTTTAATTATATCTTAATATAATTACACATATTTTTTTAGATATATTAATACATTACTTGATGTGCTTTCATTAAGTTTATTTATAATAAATTTCTCAAATGAATTATCTTATTTTATTTAAGGGTTATATTTTCTCAAACTGAAAAGCTTAAGTATTTACACTAGGTTGTTACTTACCTAAAGGAGTAAAAGCTAAAGTAACTGGCGCCCCTAACAACATTAATCAATTCTTTCTATTTTTCCCTTGCCCATACCCATTGCTCCGCTGTCAAAACTAGCCGTTGGCAGTGAACGTATTAATTACGGTACAATATTACTGCCGAATGTCATTGATGAGAAATTACATCTAAAAGTCTAGCTAAAACAGTTGAGTGTTTTACTTACAATTTTATGATCGGTTTAGGTAATTTTACCTGTAAAATGTTTAGTTTTTATTCTTTTTATCAGTAGGTATTGATTTAATACAAGTTAATTTTAAATAGAAACATAGAGTAAGAAATTTTGTAGCCGATTCTGTAAAAATACAGATTTTGAAAAAAAAAATAGCTTTAGGTAAATTTACCTCTTAGCCGTCGATTTTTGGCAAGTTTTTTGAATATGTAGACGATTTAAGAGTAAGATAAAAGAAATATAGAGCTAAATAATTTTAATATTAGATTATAATCTATAGTTCTTGTGAACCTCACATGGGTGAGTCTAAGAAGATTATTTTTGCTTGAGATAAAAAGACCAAATATTTTTAAATGACAATTTGATCTATTTAGTGTTTAATCAGTTTAACCAACTAATTTTAGGGCTAGCCCAAATACTGATTGAGGTAATATTGGCCGTGGGTTTCGTAACAGCAGCCCGGAATCAACACAACATCCTTTTGCATTCTTTTTACCGTTGGCCCATGGCGCTATTCGACATCACGCCCATGGGTCGCGTTCTTAACAGGTTTTCTAACGATATTAACATTTTGGACAATACATTGCCAACGGCCCTTAGATCATTTATCGATATGTTATACAGGGTAAATTGGAAGAATTTAAACTATAAATTATAAAAATCTTCATTGCTCAGATAACCTAAAGAGTTCCTTACAAACAGGTTTATGATGCTCACAAATACAGGGTGGAAAAAAATTTGAAGGGTGGTTCTACATCCAAAAATATGAAAAAAAGGTCCTATAAATGTTGGTCCGGAAATAAGCACTAAGGGAGCTACGGCCCTTTTAAGGGGCGCTTAAAAAAGAGTTTTTATTTAATATCTGTGGGGTCTTGTAAACCACAGTGAAAAATTTTTGCACATGCCCACACATTCTATGTAATTTTACTTGGTAACTTTAAACAGGGGCGTGCAAATTTTTTTGACAATTTAACAACAGACCATGACTCCTTGGTTAAAAATACATAAATAAGGTATTCTTAGTGTAACACCGTAGAACCAACCTTTTTCGAGAACATTTTTTCGGTTCTAGTTTTTTTAACATTTTTTAACAAACTTTGATTCTATGGTTAAAAATATGTACATAAATAAGGTACTCTTAGTGCAACACCGTAAAGCCACACGTTTTCGAGAAAATTACATTTAAAGAGATATTTGACGTTCTGAGCATCAAAAATAGAAACTAAGAATTACGCCAATAAAAATTTTAATAATGCAGGGCGATTGTACATCAAAAACTAAAAAAAAAGTTTCTATACACAGTAGGTTGAGCTAAATGTGACACCCAGGGTAATTGTGACATTACCCTGTTATAATTCTTCTAGGCAAGTTTAAATCCAGTTGAAATTTTACGCGCAATGTTAAATACTGTCAAAAACGTAATGCTAGGGTTGGATTGGATCTAAACTAGTTTAGTAGAATTATAACAGGACATGTCACAATTACCCTGGGTGTCACATTTAGCCCAACCTACTGCACTTAGGTTCAAAATTTAATTTTAATAGCACTACGGTGTCTTAGAAAGTAACACTTTCTAAGTGGGCGTAGCTCCCTTAAAATCGATTTATAGTCATTTGTGTATGGAAAATTTTTTTTACAGTTTTTGATGTAGAATCACCCTGTATTATTAAAAATTTTATTGGCGCATTTTTTAGTTTCTATTTTTGATGCTCAGAACGTCAAATTATTTCTTTAAATGTAATTTTCTAGGAAACGTGTGGCTTTACGGAGTAACACTAAGAGTACCTTATTTATGTACATATTTTTAACCAAAGAATCAAAGTTTGTTAAAAAATGTTAAAAAAACTAGAGCCGAAAAAGTTTGGGTCAAAAAAGTGACCTCTCCGTTTCGCACGCCCCTGATTGAAGTTACAAAATAAATATTATATAGAACAGCCTTTATCAATGATTATTTACTGTGTTTTACAAGATTCCATCGATATTAAATAACTCTTTTTTAGACGCCCCTTAAAAGGGCCGTAGCTTTCTTAGGGCTCATTTCCGGACCAACCTTTATAGGATCTTTTTTTCATAGTTTTGGATGAAGAATCACCCCTCAATATTTTCCCGAAGCTCTGGACCACTCTTTATTATAAGATGATTGTAAGCTTTTTTGTGACATGTTACTGTGAAAGACTGAAATCTGGAAATGTCGACATTCTCCGGAGAATAACCGAAAACTAAATGGGGGCGTTAGTTTACGTTATTACGTTAACGTTGGTTTTGCGCCTGTTTTTTTTTTTTAGTTTTCGGACATTCTTCCGAAAATGTCGAAATTTTCCAGATTTCGGTCTTTCACAGTATCATAAACATAAAACGGCTTATATTATTCCGTCTCAGATTATAGGACTGATTTTAGTGCTAAAAATTTGCGCTCTTATAGTTTTAAAATTTGAAGACGACTGGTTATCTGAGTTGTATTTGTAGTTACTAACCAGGATGGATTTTCAAAATTTCTAAATTTTCTCTCATTAATCCTTTAACTGTTCTTTGGGAATCAAACACTTGATTTAATTATAATTATCCATACCTAAAGTTACTTATAAAAATATTTTTTTAAACATTAATAAAAAAATCTATTCCCATGTTTGGTAGCTTTATCTTTTTGTTTATTTACATTAAATATTTTCATTCAGAGGTTTTAGTTTTAACCTGGTTAGTTTCTTATTAACTAATATGCTTAAAATAACAATTTAACAATCACCGGTAGATGCGTTTTATTTGTGAACAGCTTTGAGGATATTTAAAATTGTTCTGGCAATTGCCAGAAAACCATTTTGGTGCATTAAATTTCCCTTTAAAATCAGTGCTACTACTATAGTAGTACTAGTAAGAAAATAACATCTTTCAAGCTGCAAGCTAAAATAGATACAAATAAAGCGCATATTTTTTTATCATTTCATTATTTCGCTTTTTTGCTTAATAAGCAATGCTTATTTTGATTCGCACATTTTTTATCGTTCACGTTTTAAATGTATTTTATTATTTTGGTTTAGAGCATCATCCTCTACTATACACCCACGGAGACACACACTTTTTTGTCTGTGACCAATTTAATAAAATACAATAAATATAATTTTGATGTTGATATGGTAAAATATGATACAACATATTGACGGTGTGTGGCTTGATGGTTTAAACAAACTCACTTTTTTTTATATTCTATTTATTTATGATAAAACTAACAATTTATGACCAAAAATTAAATCTTCTATCAGGCTATTTATTTATTTGACAAAATGTATATTAAATTAAAAAAAAAAAATACTCCGATTAGCTTATACGCTTGTATCTCAGTAACGGCTTACCGAATCAAAAATATTGTTATTATCAAAAATAGTGCATAATAAATTCTCTATAATTCTTATTCTATTCTTTTTTCTTATATCTTTAACTGTTTTGTTGTAACAAAGCGTTGAAATTATATTAAAAATATTGTCATGACAAATTTTAATCAAATCTAAGGGGCGAATATCTCAAAGGAGGGTGCCCTAGTCAAAAATTTCATATTATCTTTTTATTTCATTTTGATGAGATACAAACATTTTTAAAATAATTTATAGCATTTTAAAAATAATATAAAAATATTTGTTTACATTCCTCCTGCCTTTGGATTAAATAAATGCCTTTTTCTTGGAAACACTTCATTTTATCGAATTTTGCGTAAAGTTCCTTTTTGATCAAAATTGCTTGCAGAATGCAAAAAAAGTAATTATAAGTTTAAAATCTGTAACCCTAAATAACTTAGGGGTTTGGGACCATAACGGAAATCCGCCCCTGACTTTTCTGATAACTTTCTAAACTTTTGTTAAAATCGTTCTATGCGCATTAATTTTCTTAGACAACCCTAAAAAAATTGTTAAAAAATATTAAAAAGTAAAAAAGTTAAGCAAAAAAATTGATTTTTCTATGTCGTCTTTGGGGGCAAATATCTCTGGCTGTAGCCAAAAATTTTCCGCTTCTGTTAATATTTTTAAGAATCGTTTCGACGATTGGCTAAGGAGAAATCCTTAAAGTATTTGTTTTTATTACTATCTCTTATTATTATTTGTCCTTTCTTGTTACTGTTTTTTTTTTTTTTTTAATTTTTTTTTGCTATTTTAACCAAACTTGTTTCTTGGGCTTTATAGGAGAAATCCTCTGCCCTTCTCAATTTATAATAATAATAATAATAATAATAATAATAACTTGTAGCATTATTTTGACGAGATATAATCACTCCTAAAAGATTTTGAAAACATTCTAGAACACACCTAGAAAATAATACCTTATTTAATAATAAATAAAAAACAAACATTTATATATTTTAATTTGAACGCTTTATTACAACAAAACGGTTTAAGATATAAAAAAAAGAACAGAACAAGAATTATAGAGAATTTAATAAGCTCTATTTTTGATAATAATATTTTTTATCCGGTAAGCTGTTACTGAGATACAAGCGTATAAGCCAATCGGAGTGCGTTGTTTGTTGTTTAATAGACATTTTGTCAAATAAATAAAAATTGCCGGATAGAAGATTTAATTTTTGCTCATAAATAAATAGAATATGAAAAAAAAGTGAGTTTGTTTAAAGTTGAGGTTAAACCATTAAGCAACACACCGTGTATTATTTAATCTGATGAAATTGTTGACTCTTATTTTCATGTTTTCTACACAAAGCAGAAAAAGTTTTAAAAATACGATCCATTATATTTTCTTCCCCTGCATCCATCACATGTTGTGGAAAAATTGCCCATGGTTAAAAACTATCAATTTTTAAAAGAATGTACTAGAAAAAACTGTAATTGACCAATAAAATGTGAAATTTATTTTTTCATTCATTCATGTCATTGGTTGAATTCTCAGTTGCAGTTTTCTTAGTTAAATTATTGCATAACATAGGCCAACAAGGATTGTGTGATTGGAGGTTTTTATTTTCTGGCTTACTTAAGACCCACTGACTGCCAAACAAGCATTTTTTTGTTTCCATCACGTATAATTTTTTTCAACAATAAGCCATGCCAAAAATCTCATTCTTTAACATGTAGATTTTTTAAAGTTATCTACATCAACATAATAAAAAGAAGCCATTTGACACATTTTTTGAAAGTTCGAAACAGAAATAAAATTTACCCTAATGGCGCGGATTTTTTTTTTTAGTTTTTCGTTATTTTATTTAAAATCAGCGGTATCTAAAATAGTCGTATTCAAAAATTCAGAATTTTGTCCCTGTTTTTTTTTCTTGGCCCACTGTGCTGTTGTTCAAACCCCTTACGTGATGTACAAAAACGAAAGTTTTATTCAAAATCAACATTCAACTAAAGTACCCAAAATCAGCTGTCAGATCCAAATCAACTTTCAAAAGTTGTTGGCCTGTGTAGACACATTAATAATAAATATTCTACTAAACTAAACTAAATCAGTCTAAAAGGATTGCTTTTTGCTAGTTTTTAACGGGTTGACTGTCAGAGCGGTCGTATACGACCGCTGACCAACTTGCACATTTTGCCAGCGGGCGTATGCGAACATACTGCCAGAGCGACGGCTGTCGCCAGAGGCACGTTAATAAATTTTGGTCTGGCAGTCAACCCGTTAACTAAACTTTAACTTAAAATATAATTAATATAATTAAATTTGATTTCATTATTTAAATACTTATTCATAGTTTTCTTATTTAAAATATTAAAACTTAAATACGCTTTGCCTTCAGTTAATAACAAATTAAAAGACATGTGACATATTTTACCATGTTAAACTCAAAATCCAGCTTATTTATGTTTATCCATGTTTCGTGTTATGTTACGAGTTTTTGTGTTTATGTGCCGGTATTCTCCAGTTGATTTATTTTTTCAGTAATCGCGGTATTTTTTTCTGTGTTGACGTTGTATGTGGGTTGCCTAAACGCAGCCAAATCGTTACATAAATTGCTATTGATGAACATAATGAAAGTGCCCACCACGACATTTTACGATGTGACCCCCGTGGGCCGCATTTTAAATCGATTTTCGAAAGATGTCGACACTCTGGACAACACTTTGCCGATGACTTTGCGAGGATGGATCACTTGCTTTTTTTCGGTCAGTGTTATTTGATTGATATGGTTTTCACGGTTCACCGTTATTTACTTTTAGTTCGACTTTGGAAAACGCTTGTACAATTTGTTTAGTTATAATGTAAATATCGATTTAAAACTAGAAATAAAATCATCGCAAAAAAGGGACACAACTTTTGAATAAATAGGTCAATTTGAACAAAAGTTACATTATTTTACCTATTAATTTAAAAAAAGACGGTTTAAAATAGAATTATTAAAAATTTTAAAAAACAGAAATAAATTTCGGAAAATATTATATATTCATTAAACAGTTATGGAGGTAACGTGACCCTTTTTTTCGATTAAAAAACGTTTTGCCCGATAGTTTATTTGATTTTTGGTTTTAAATTTATATTAACGTTATAAGTAAACAACTTGTAAAAGAAAACTGAGTGTTTCCAAACTCGAACTAAAAGTGAATAAGGGTGAACCGTGTTTTAGATAATCAGCAATGCGGTTAGAAGTCCTTTGTAACACCTTCGACATTAAATACAAAATTTATGTTTTAGGCTTGATCCTTAGAGAACAATAAGTAAACTTTTAAATATTGCTTCAGAATAATAAAATTGAAAAAAATTAAAACTTTTAACTTGTATTAGAAATAATATTGTACGAGTTACTTAACAAAATATGAAAAAAAAAGGTATTTACATTTTAATTAAATTAATAGTTGTTACGGTAAAAATGTTTTTATAAATGACATTAAACTTCATAAACTCGGCGCAGAATCTATCTGAGTAAACAATTGGATCAAGGCAGCTATGATTTATGGTTTAAAAATGACTTTTGGTGATAATTTATTAACCCATTTGTGTTTTTGATAATTTTGACATTTGGGTTTCTACTGTCATTTTGTGCCTTACAAATAATTATATGAGAATGTTTTTAAAAAGTGAAAGATTGATTAAAATTAAAATAAAAGTTTTTTTAATTCATAATGTGCTATTAAAATAAAATTTTACATTAGGGTAATTTCAGCGTTGCTTACGTTACATCTTACGCCTATTTTAACTTTTAAAAGTAAAAATTTGTCAAATATATATATTAAAAGACTTAATATTTAAATACAATATTTATTTTTAGTAAATAACAAAGTACATATATTTATAATTAGTATAATAAATTTATTATGTGATAAATTTATAATTTTATGTAATGTTGCTTACGTTACATTTTATGACATAGATTTTGACTTAATTGCATGTATCTTTAAATTTCTGTTCTATTGCAGAATGTAAAATATTTTTAAAACTAAATGTGCATTTGAAAACGTTTTAGAAGTCAGACTAAAATGTTTTAAATCTTTTTAACAATTGCTGAATTATGTATTAAAAGATAAAATATCTGTTGCTTACGCTACAAGCGAAATCGTTGCTTACGTTACATCAAAAGTCCCTATATTTTTTTACATTATAAACTGAGTATCTTGACAATGGATTGCAATACCGAGTGTGTATTTCGACTGTTACACTTTCAGTTTTTGTACCAGGTGTTGCTTTTCAATTTTAATGGGGAAGCCTTGTATTCGCGCAAAAAATAAAAAAAAAAATTTGCGTACTTTTTTGTTTTATGACGTTTTATGTCGAGATAAATCAATTTCGAGCAAAAAAAAATTGTCGGTCGCTGAATCGGTCGGTCGATTGGTCGGTCGATCGGAGGTTCAATTTATTTTTAGCCGTCGTTAAACCCAAGAAATCGTGTGATCACGATAACTTATTAACGCCTTAGGCTAGCTATTAATAATCTGTATTTTATTTAAAGCAAGTAAAGTCACGATTTTCTGGAACTACCCATTACCTTAAGTGGTGCTTTTCAAAAACAATTTGGATTTTTTTTAAGTGTCAAAATTATGTTTTGTTGGAGAGGAAATGAATTGAAAGCACATGCCGGCAACTTACATTGGGAATTAAATTTATTCTGCCAACCATAAAACAAGGAACAAATGAGCATCAATTCAGATAGATTCTACGAACAGTTTAAGGTTTTTGTACATATCTGTATTTTATTAGTTTTTATATTTGTTTTTTTCTGAATGAGTGAGATAAACTTTTACGCCGCCTTTAGATATGTGAGTTATAGCAAAACAAAAAAGTACTTAAGCAGTTATTTTTGAAATTTTCTTATTTAAAATGGCTAGAATAAACAGGTTGTTTATAATTAGATGTTGATTAAATTTTATTAGACTCGCCGGCACGCGTGTTATGTTTTATTCTTTCTCTAGGATGCATCCGGATGCACTGTATGTTAACTTTATGACAAATTATATTAATGTTTTTTTATTAATGATTTTTATTTATGTTTTACAGTACATTTATCGCCACAAGAGCTCTCACTCAAATATCATAAAAAGGCTTAATTTATTCTCGCTGTTAAAATGTTAAAGTAGAAAAGTACAGGTTTTAAAACGGGTCTTACAAAAATGTAATTTTTCGTTGCATAAATATTTTTTTTTAATGTTTAACTGTATAAGTTTTCTAAAAACTTTGAAAAATTATATTTTATTCTGTAAAAAGTGAGATTATAAAGGAATTCGATCAGCGTTGTTGATTATTATTATTATGCGCATTCAAAGCAGTTATAAATACACAACTTATTTCACAATTTTAAAATACTTTACATTTAATTTAATTTTTATAAAACACATTAATGGCCGGTTTACGGTCCGAATTAACTAGGAAAATAAATTAATTATCACTGCGGTGTGTTTGTTGTACGCATTACTCACCGGGCGTGCGCATTACTCACCGGGCGTGCGCATTACTCACCTTGCGTGCGCACTGCAATGGTAATTGGTTAATTATTTATGTTAAATCGAAGCAAAAACCAACACTAACCACTCATAATTTATTTAACTATACATACAGCATATTTATTCACAGTTTGGTTGCACAATTTTTTTTATTTTGGTTAGTCGTTATAACAAACCTAAAACGTTAGCTTTTGCTTGCCTAGATTTTTTTTATTTTGAGAGGGTTTTTAATTGGACATATATTGTATGTTTTTTTTAATTTGTATATCTTGTGGTACAGTTACCTTACTAAAGTTCGGTTTTCAAATATTTGCAGAAAAAGAAATTTAATTTAATGTTAAATTAGAGTTATATATTAACTTATTAAAACTTTTATAGTTTTAATGATTACATAAAAATAACTTAATTGGTCAAATACACTAAAATTAATAATTAAAAACAGAATTGTCGTATTTTCGCATTTTATCTCTATAAGCATATATCCGAGCTCATATAAATATATGGCTTAAATTGTAAATTTTTTAAAATTATTTTGATTTTTTAAGATGCCAGCGAGCCCAATAAATTATTAAAATACCTTAAACTACCCAGAAATAAAAAGTTTAGTTGCTTCTTTTTTAGATTTTATGTCCAATTTAGAAAACAAATATTTACTATTAGGGTAAAATCGAAAATCAAAGTATTGATTTAAAATAAAATATGTTAAATTAAAAATTATGCAAGTAAAAAAAATTATGTTTTTCTATAAACGTTATGAAAAGCTGACTATTTAATACCAGATGTCCCATAAGGCTTAAAAGTACATTTACACTTTAAAAGCAGAAACATTTTTTAGATCTAAGGCTTTCACGATTAGATATATTTATAGAACTAGTAGTTTCGGGTTTTAACCGTGCTGATGGATTATTACTATCCGACGTTTCGGCTCTTAATACTAGAGACATCTTCTGTATCCCTAATTATTACTATCCGACGTTTCGTCTCTTAACACTAGAGATATCTTCAAGAATACTGATACGTCTCTTAATACTAGAGACACCTTCAGTATCCCTGAAGATATCTCTAGTGTTAAGAGATGAAACGTCAATTAGTAATAGTCCATCAACACGGTTAAAACTCGAAACTACTAGTTCTATAAAAAAAACGCAGAAACATTATTTTTAATAATTTTTAAATTGTATTTTACGTACTCAGCAAGTTCCAAAACTTGATATATAAACAGGACCAAGATCAAAAATTTATTTCCTCTTATTTCTAATATTGAGTTTACTTGAAATTAAGCTTAACCGCTGTGTCATAATGTTAACTGTCTGAACTTTTAACTAACCCTGAATATACACGGTGCTTTTTTGGGGTATTCTTTGTTTTTTTGAAAACCCTGAAATTCCTTTACCATTCGATAGAACCGTCCATTTATATGATTTTCAGCAAAAATTAAAAAAATCTACCGAGCACTTCGTTTTTTATTAAAAAAAAATAAGTGCTAAAAGAGCTCCTAAGAGTAAAACAAGCCGTGAAGATATTTAATGCTACGCATTCTATTACATACTATTCACGGTAAGTGGGTATATTGTATTTTTCCCATTATTAAAAAAAAATAAAAAAGTTTATTTTTTGTTTTTTTTTTAAGTATTTGGAAAAATGCAATATACCATTTTCTGTGAATAGTATATAATGGAATGCGTAGCATTTCATATGTCCACGTCTTGTTTTACTCTTCGCAGCTCGTTTAGAAAAAAAAAAAAACTAAGCGCTCGGTAGATTTTTTTAATTTTCGCTGAAAATGATATAAATGGACGCTCCTATCGAATGGTAAAGGAATTTCAGGGTTTCCAAAAAACAAAAAATACCCCCAAAAAAGCACCGTGGTATAGGTTTAATAAATATTTGGATTTTCGATTGTTTCCCCAATATTTAATTCGTAATTATTGTCAAAATTATTTCTAGCAATATCGATTTGCTCGTCAGAACTAAATCTAACATTGGCCTCGTTAAATGCAGCCTCGGAAATGCACAAAAATTTGCTGGGCAACATCCTTCGGCAACCCCAACAATTTTTCGAGGTTTTCCCTATCGGCCGGATTTTGAGTCGATTTTCGAAAGATTTGATCGATATCGATACGGATCTGCCTTTTAACTGTTACGAAGTTATCGAAAGTTCGTTCATCGTAAGTTCTAGGAGAAACGTAACCTATAATGACCCTTAGACTTTCTAGATATTTCGATTTGTTTAGAATTTATGGGTAACTCTATTAAAAAGTGGCCTTTTTATATGCTGAGTAACACAATACTACATCCAGTATCTAGTATTCGTAAACTGCGTCCATGACGCTTACCCTTTTCACAATTTCACAGTCACATTCTGGGAATCTCAAGGGCATATTAACATCTCTACTCCACATTTCTCCACTCCACAACATCTCTACTTCATAACATCTCTACTCCATAACATCTGCACTCCATAACATCTTTACTCCACAAAAACTCTACTCTGCACTACGTACTTGCTCAATATCTAAAGATGATTTTTCCTTAGCGGAACAAAAACGTTAAAATTTGTGTTTGCACTTTATAATTTTAAAATTGTCATCAAAATCGTCCGTGATACTGCAATACCGCTTAACATCCAACTGCAAAACCGCGTAACTTCTAACTGCAAAACCATGTAAGGTTTAAAAACAAAATTTTACAGGAGAAGAGAAAAACTAGTTAATTTTAGTTTTACTGGATATATAATTATATTATGTACGATGTGTCGTAATTTATGAAATAAAGTTATTATTATTATTATTATTATTATTATTATTATTATTATTATTATTATTATTATTATTATTATAAAGATTTTTGTATGATTAGTATATTTTAAACAGTTTAATACAATATTTAGTAACCTAATTTTAAAATAGTTACCCTATTTTAATCAAAAATAAAATAAAAACCATCTAATTACGTAGTTTTTATTTTTTTTTAATTTTAGATTTTTAATGAAAATAATATTATTATTAAGCTAATTTGTTATTATAATAGTTAAACTAAAAATTAAACCACTCTTTTGATTACAATTATTATTTTATATAATATAAGATATTATGATTATTATTTCAATAACTAACTGAATTACTTATGTCATAAAAATTACGGCAAACTGTCTCTATCTATCGAATAGTTTTAAGCGTAATAATATGGAATTAACTCCTAATTTTTATTTTAAGGATTCTTCCATCCTACTGTTGGGTTTATACACATTAATTTAATTTAAAAAATTAAGATGTACTTGTGTCAAAGTATTGTCAACTTGTAGATTAGCAGCTGCGCAGTTTTTAAATAAATATAGTAATTAACTTTATGAATTTAAGGCCTTTAAACTGATTAGACATATACAAATCTCAGTTTTGCTACTTTCAGTAGATACGCGGTTTTACAGTTAGACGTTACGCGGTTTTGCAGTTGGACGTTAAGCGGTATTGCAGTATCACGGACGAAATGTCAATTATATACTTACAAACGCAAAGACTTTGTTCCGCTAAGGAAAAATCATCCTTAGATATTGAGCAAGTACGTAGTGCAGAGCAGAGTTGTTGTGGAGTAGAGATGTTAATATGCCAAGGGCCCATTAATTTGTAGGTTCCAAGTTTGATTTTGGCTCTTTACCGCGGCCCGGAAAATAATTGTCACTAGCTATTCCTAAAACAGTTTTGTAACTAGGTTATGGGGACCGTCTGGACATGTCCAAGCGCACACTCTTGCTAGAGATTTGTATTTTAATTTGAGTTAACTGTGTTTTTGGGCTAACAAAATAAATTAGCAGGGTGGTCACATTATCTGGAAATGTCAGGAAATTTGAGTCATCAGCCTAAGGTTCCTGTTGTTTATTGTTACTATCATTCAGAAACCTTATTTCCAAGCCTGTATGAAAACTATTTCTTTAAAAACTGTAATTTTAACGTTAATGACACAGTCCTATTTTATTACAAGGTCGAAAATAGTATTTATCCCTCTATAATGATTTATTATATAAATCCATATAAGACCAATTGTAATTAATTAATTATATATTTATATCCTTTCCTGTCATAGCGCCATCTATAATCAGTGTCGGACTGGGAAGCCCAATCCTAGTGAGATTTCTAGCCTAGGGGGCCCCCACCTATTAAAAATAAGCTTTGTCCCTGAGCGTTTCTGAAAAAATTTGGCACTCCTACCAAAACCAAAAAATATTCTCCGGAAAAAAGCTTAGTCTCTAAGCGTTTCTACAAAATTCGTTTGGACTTACCCTACCAAGAAAAAACACACTCCGGAAAAAAGCTTTGTCCCTGAGTGTTTCTACAAAATTCGGAAAATTTGGCGCCCACTTTGGCTTTTGGCGCCCCTACCAAGAAAAAATACCCTAGGAAAAAAAAGCTTTGTCCCTGAGCGTTCTACAACAAAATTTTACGCCCCTACCAATACCAAAAAATATCCTCCCGGAAAAAAGCTTAGTGTCTAAGCGTTTCTACAAAATTCGGCGCCCATTTTGGCGCCCCTACCAAGAAAAAACACACTCCGGAAAAAAGCTTTGACCCTGAGCGTATCTACAAAATTTGGCGCCCCTCACTCAAGGGGGCCCCAAAAGTAGGGGGGCCCCGTGAGATTGTCCAGTCCGACACTGTCTATAATAATGTATTTTTTATCAAACTAAAAACAAATTCTTATCTAATGTATAATCTAATCTAATCTAATATATAATGTGTTTTTGCCTATAAGTTTTTAAATAGGAACTTTTTTTGGTAAGTTAAAAAAATAGATGGCGCGGTGTGAGAAAAAATATACCCATTGATAAATTATAATAAAGCTAACGTAATAAATTGTTTTAAACGGCTTAAACTTCTCTTTCCTACCATTTATCAAAAATATTTATTTTTTCATTTGCGCAAAATTCTGACGTGATGGAAAGAATACTAAAGTCAGATTCGAAATCAGCCTGCTCAAGTTATCCAAAATCATATATTCCCATCCATGAAGCAGAAAAAAGGTAAATTTTCAGGGCTGTGTAATTTTTGAAATTTTTTACATTTTAAAACCTGGCGTAGGTCCATGGAAACCTTGAATGGTGATGTTTTGTCGATAAAGTAATTAATGTAAAATTATACTAGAAAAAGTTTTAGGACATTTTCAGTTAAATTTTGTGGCCACCCTGTATGTAGCTAAAAATTAACAATTTTTTACCACTTTTTCGTAGAAATATACCCTTTTAGATGAATGATTTTTTATTATTTTTATTTTATAATTTGGAATGATTATAATAAAATTAAATAATCGTGTTTGCCGAAGTAGGTTGAATCTTTTTCAAATTACGCTATTTTAGTTTTATTTTAGCTTCTTTTACTTATTTCTTTCATAGTTGTATAATATGTTAATTAAATAAAATAAATTCTATTAAGGTTACAAACTGTTGGTTGTGGGCTCTGTTTTAAACTCATAACATTAAATCCCATTTCACGCGTTTTAATAAATTATATAGTTTAACCATTTAACTTTAATCAGTATATCAGTATTTAATTACCAAATAACAATGCATCGCAAACAGAGAAAAATATCTAACAAAAATCAATATTGGCTTATTTTATAAGAAATCCATTTCAAACTTTTATACATTTTTAACATTTGTTCTAATTTCATATTGTCTAAACTATGGTCTGTTTCATCAAGCAAGATAGTAAATTAAAAATCGCACAGTAAATATTTTTACAACAGATTTTAATAGTATATGTTTGTGTATAGATCATAGATGTGTTTTATAAAATAAACTACGCAGTATATTCGCACATCCAGTATTCGAATCTTTTTTGAAAATATTCACTGTGCGATTTTTAATTTACTTGCTTGATGAAACAGACCATAATATCTAAATGAAAAGTTTGAAAATTTGTTCTTTTAAGTCTGTTTGGTGCTTAGGATTTTTTATATTATTACACTGTGTTTGCAGTATTTTGGTTCATAATAAAGGGGATGATTCTACTTCACAAAACATGAAAAACAAGCATAGGAACATAGGTCTGGGAACGAACCCTTTAAAATTGTACTAAAAATAAGGTTTTGAATTAATAACTCTGGTACCGTTTGAGCGAGGAGGTTTTGCATGTGTACTGGTAATATAAGTGTACTAAGGGTAATTAGATAAACCAAATTTTATTATCTTAACTATAACATACTAGTATGGTTTGAAGAGTGTTGTTTAAATGACGTCACAGTTAGTTGGTAAAGTAAAAGTAAAACCTTTTTCGAGGTTAAAAAGTTGATTGAGTTGTTTATTTTGCGATATTGGAAATTGAGAACCAAAAATGAGGTCTACATGGAAAAAAATAGGCTTGTCCTAACTTTGCAAGAACATTTTTGCATAAAGCTTATAAATTACTTACTTTTATTTAACTCGTTTATCGTATCTATATTATCCACGAATGATATCTGACAATCTAAAATAATATCAATAGAATTAATTTTTGCCGAGATTCTTGCAAAAGTGGCAAAACAATCTTGTACATAAGTCCGGCTTCCACAAAAACACTAACCTCTTCTTCGTCGAAATATGATTCGGAAAGGACAGAAATATGATAGAAAAGGATAGAAATACTTACTATGCGAGCAAACCACCTAGGGGTACATGGTTACTAAGGATAGTAAGTGTGACGTCACTGTTTGTTGTAGTTAACTAATAAAATGTGTGTAGTATGCTGTTCTTCATACTAGTATGTTATAGTTTCGAAAATAAAATTTGGTTATAGTTAGTTTATTTTTTTGAATGTATCCAGAGGCGTGCATTGACGGAAAAATATATGAGGCTTAACACATTTTTGTCCCAAACTTTTTATGTATATTTTTTTGGATTTTTTCTAATTCCTTGAGTAAAAATACATAAAAAATGTCATATAGTGTAAGACTGTAGGAGCAACCGTTTTCAAAAAATTAAATAAGAGGAATTAACATTTTTTGCCACCAAAAATTTTAATTTTTTTAAAAGTCTATTACTCATTTAATATTAAACTTAGGTGTTTCGGTGAAGAATACTTCATTGCTTAGTTTTAAATTAAGGATGGCCCTGCAGCATTAAAATTTTATTGGTGCTTTTTTTGTTCTCCATTTAATATGCCCATCTTCGAAGGACCTTAGCTCCCTTAGGGCTTATTTTCGAAGATATGTTCCTTTGTTGGTTTTTCATTTTTTGTGATATAGAATCATTCCCTTTATTATAAAACGAAAGACTGCAAACATCCTGTATAAAAATAATAATTTAAGATTTGCTTCTAATTAAATGAACAGTGAGTTCTACTATCAGCTGGAATCGAACCCATGACTTAAATGTTTACATACAAAAAACCTCTATCCCATGGCGCAGTCGCTAGCAACTTGGCCTTAAATCTATCTAAATCTTTTATTATTCTCTGGCCGTTTTTTGCTTTTTTAATACTTTAATCTGTCTCATATGTCACAAGAGTTTTTTCCAAATAATTCGCAGACGTTTATATTTATAAGCAGAAATTCATAAGAAAATTAAAATTATCAACAGTAAAATCACAAGAGGTAATGAAATTTCGATAATTTTATTATGATCCCATAGAATAATTCTGCTCAGAGCAAAATTATTTTATAAGGCCATTATAAAATGTTCTGAAAATTTCACTGCCTCAATTGGTATTTGACTTGACTATTTTACAAACCATCTAGCAAGGAAAAGCATTTTTTAAACATATGTTTTTTGCATGCAATTTTGTGTTAAGTTATTTAGTTTTCTGTGTCAAGCCGATCTTTTTAAATTTTTAAAAAGCGCGCTCTAAAAACAATTGCTATATTGCTATAAACTCTGATGCAAACGAAAGAGCTTCTGTCAAAAGTTGATTTGTGGTTTTCAAGATAAATTACTGTTAAAATTTAATATTTAATGTGAAAAGTGACAAAATAAGCTTTTTAATTTCTAAGAGAAATGGAAAAGTATCGATTTACACTTGTCAAATTCTTAGAGGAAGGTATTTTTTCTTTAATTAACTTGGCCTTTATATTTTTAAAATTGATCAAGAAGTCCGTGATTTTGATAATTTCACACGTGAAATTATCACTGTAATTGGAATCTGATTGGTTGAAAGTCAAAAAATAAAGAGATTTGATTGGTCTATTATAAGTTTGTAAAATAGTCTTCCTTAATTTATTTTAGCCGTAAATTTGTTGGCAAGTAACTTGCTGCATACAAAAGGTGTGACGTCTGCCGCGGAAAAAATACATTGTTATCTCCTGTCGAACGTGATGCGTTTACCGAACTCTTTTTTCGACACCACCCCTATCGGCCGAATTTTGGCGCGTTTTTCAAACGACGTGAACGGCGTTGATTTAAGGCTGCCTTCGAATTTTAGCATGATTTACTCCACTAGTATTAGGGTACGTTTTGCATAAAATTATTTTTACCAGTTTTAATAATAGTGTAATTGAGAACTAGGATTATAAGTTTTAAGGGATGATTCTACGTAAAAATATTAATTAACTTTCTGTTGCAAAGCTTTCCCTTTCTGGGTAATATTAGTAATTATATACCAAGGTAGAGAAGACATTATAGTCGATCGTATTAAATGCTTAGCTGCGTAGCAGCGAGGGATTTAAGAGTGCGAGGTTATAATATTTTTCTCTACCGTAATTTATATATTAGTTTTTTCACTACTAGCACTATTTGACTATTTTTATTTAAATAGTAAAATAAATTATTAACAGAAATTATATTTCTTGAAATTTTTATAAAAATTTAGTAGCCTTGATCAATGACATTTGCTCAAATAAATACTTTGAACTGATGTTTAAAAATTTAGATTTAAAAAAAAAATCATAATATTTAGCTAATTATTGATTGTATTAATTGATAATAATTATAATTAATCATATGTAATAAATAAAAAGTTATTTAAATCTATTTTCTTGGGTTTAATTAGTAAAAATTGCACAAAGAACTGAAACATCTAAAGTGGCAGAAATCAATTGTTTATAAAATTTACTCCTACTAGGAAAGAAAAAAATATTATTCCTACAGGTGGAGAAAAATTATTTCACAGTCTAAAAACATGATAAATAATGGTATGTTCTAAAGCTAATAGTGAAAAATAGTAATTATATACCAAGGTAGAGAATACATTTTTTATAGCCGAGCGTATTAAATCCCGAGCTGCGTAGCAGCAAGGGATTTAATAGTGGGAGGCTATAATAGTCTTCTCTACCGTGGTTTATATATTAGTTTTTTTACTACTAGCAATATTTAACTATTTTTATTCAAATAAAAAAATAAATTATTAACAGAAATGATATTTCTTGTAACTTTCATAAAAATCAAGTAGCCTTGATCAATTACATTTGCTCAAATAAATACTTTGAACTGACGTTTAAAAATTTATTTTTTTATTTACTATTTTTTTTTTTTTTTTTTTCATAATATTTAGTTAATTATTGATTGTATTAATTGGTAATAATTATAATTAATTATATTTAATGAATAGAAAGTTATTTAAAGCTATTTTCTTGGATTTAATTAGTAAAAATTGCACAAAGAACTGAAACATCTAAAGTGACAGAAATCAATTGTTTATAAAATTTACTCCTGGGTGACAAAAAATTATTATTGCTATAGGTGAAGAAAATGGATTTCACAGCCTAAAAACATGATAAATAATGGTATGTTCTAAAGCTAGTAGTGAAAAAAATAATATAACTGAATATAGTTTCTCCCTTCATAATGATACATTTTTCTCTTAAATTGATGAACACGGGATTTTGAAACATGCACTTTTTTTTGCAAATGTTATTAAAAAATCTTAACAGGAAAAGTTTACGCCTAACAAGTAATGCGAATCACATTCGTCAAATAATAATTATTTTAGATTACCTAGTTTTTAAAACAAACTGTTCCTGGTATATTAAACATCGGACCTATGTTTGTTAAATATTTTACATATCATCCCTTAAAAAAATAAAATCTATTTTTAAAGTACCTACCCTGTATGGAATTATAATCGGTATAAAAAAAACATGTTTTTATGTTTTTAAATAACTATTTAAATAAAAGCAATTCGCATGTGATATTTTACGCTCTTCGTTAATTTGTGGTCTTCTTAAGGCAAAAAAAAAGGATAAAAATGTCACATGTGAATTTCTGGTATTAACATTCGTTTGTAGATAAAACTTTAACCAGAATAAATCATAATTAAAAAAAAATATATGTTCTTTTTGTCGCTAACTGTGCGTTTTTTATGTGTGCATTTTTTGTTTTTGATCCTGTTTATTTACTCTGCAATAATTTGGAACACAATTATTATTTGGGAACAATTATGTGGTAATTGGGAACACAGTAGTAGTAATAAATTTTAATTTATCTGAAACCTTTTAGTTATCCTTTATGGTCATAATTGAAAATTTTACGTTATTAATTTTCCATAAACAGTCATGCGGCGCAAAAAGACAAGAATTTGTTTTTCGAACAACATTAAAAAAACATATATAAAATACTTTACCATCGCAAAAAAAAATATTTTTTACTATTTTACTATTAAAATATAATCATTAATGTCATTTTTATTGTTCTTTACAGCTCTAAAGGGCCCTGTGCCAATATGTTTTAAAATATTTTATTAAATTTGCACTTAAGCAGGCACCGCATATTTGTTACTAACCCTCATTAACCTACATTGTGAATAACATTTTGTTTGTTTAACTTGTGTAAAAAGCTTATATTGAATGTTCTACACCTGACACATTTAGAGTAGGCCTACTTTTTAGGGATTAAAATTTGTATTTCCTAAAATGACAGATATGGACATTAACAGATGAATTATTTCATAATTTGTACCGAAGGGTGCCGAAAATGGGGTCGTTGTATGCCATGTTTTCTTCTATATTTTAGGGATCGCATCGGTATTTGGTGAATTTGTTCCGGGGTACGCTACCAAAGTAAAAGCTGCGCGACTTCTTCATTATTTGCTATTAGTGGGTGTAATGCGTGCTCCTATGACATTTTTTGATACCACGCCTTCAGGCAGAATTCTGGCCAGATTTTCCAAAGATATCGAAGTTTTGGATAATGATTTACCGTGGTACGTCTCTGACGGATCCTACTGCTTATTTGAGGTATTATACCAACCAAATTTTATCACAAAGAGCATTCAAATAGAGATAATAATTCTGTGTAGTATGCCGTGGAATTAAGGACGCACCTTTCACGTTTTAAAGCATACTGAACAAAAAAAGCAAAGCAAATAATTATTGTAAATTTTGACCTTATAATAGTGGAACTATTTGTATTATGGCGGGTAAAGGTCCTTTTGCATAAAGAATTTTTTTTTTCTTACGACCTAGCTAGTAGTTAGTGCTTATTTTCCACCCGTTGCCATGACAGCGGTCGGAAAGTGACAGTCAGCTGATTTTACATATTATGCTGTCAGAAAACAAGTGGACATCATAACACAAATACTTACAAATAATCATTTCCTACGACCTAGTTAGTAGCTACGGCTTTTTTTCACCCGTTGCCATGACAGCGTTCAGAAAGCGACAATCAGCTGATTTTACATATCTACTGTCAGAGAATTAGTAACAGTTTAAATGTTTAGGTGTTAGTTCGTAGAAAAATAGTATACGAACCTTAACTCAAACCTATTTTAGTGCACTTCGACTGCACTGAAAACTAGGTTCGCGCACTGGGTGCGTAATGTACTATTTTTTCATTATTATAATAATGATTTCAATTTATTTCGAATTTAGAGTATTGAAAATTATTTGCTTTGCTTTTCTGTTCTGTTTTTGTGTTTTGAAGAGTGGCAGGTGCATTCTTGTACCCCAGCGGCATAAGAAATAAAAATATCTATTTCAATAATGTGACTATTATAATACAATAATAATTATTAAACATTATTATTCCAATCAATTTTGATCTTAGAGAGCATTGAAACAGAGAGTATTTTTGTCATATGTCATTGTGGTTCAAGAATGCACCTGCCACTATTCCAAGCATAGTAAACAGAAAAGCAATAAAATAAGAAAATAACTGTTTTATATTATGTATATAAAGTCATAATATTAATTCCAATCAATTTTGATCTCGACGAGCATTGAAATAGAGATTTTGTTTGCTCTATGCCGTTTGGGATCGAAAATGCGCCTGTCATTTTTCAAAGTTTAATTAACAAGAAACGAGATAAGTTGCGTTTATGGTTCCTACCACTATGGCAAAACATAAACTTTTTTATTGCTGTTTGAGATTAATATTAAAATTTAGGTACTGTCACTGACAGTCTGTCAGATAGGTTTATTTATGTTAATGGAGTCCTTGAATAGATAAATTTTAATAAAAATACATCTAGTCTTCTATTAATAAATCGCCCCTTTGTAAACCGGCTTGCTTCTATTAATATTCTTTTGGGCATACTGATCCAATTCAAAACGATGAACAGTCAGAGCCATAGCGAGTCCTTCTTATTCAGGGCGGAAGGGTTGATTTTCCAATTCTTGTAAACATTTCAATCATTTAAATGTTTTATCTTATCCAGAAAAGTGAACACCAACTGAAAAAAGAAAATACTCCATCCAGAAAAATGGTCAGAATGAAAAACCTAACTTGCGATTATTTTACCAACCACATGTTCACAAGTAAACTTTTTGGGGTAATTGAGAGACAGGGGTAAGGGCCGTAGCTAAGGTCACGTTAGTGACAGACAAGCGCCGCAACTAATGATCTTAGTAAGAGTTTAAGATTTAGTGTTCATAGGGAGGGAGGGTTTCGAGGATCGAACTATATACAGAGACAGAAAACTAAGAAAGTCGAAATTGACTGACCTGCTTTTAAAAAGAAACTATTCAAATATATTCAATACTTTTTACGCACACAAAAACAAAGACATTAAATATAAATTTAACTTAAAAAATTATCACTATTACATTATTTGTGTAACGTACATTGAAAAAACAAATTTCACTTTACAAATAACATTTTATCACTTTGGTGGTGGTATTTTTATTTATAAACTAACATCATTTATAAAGCCAGATGCCCTAGATGATTTTGTAGGTAGTTTTCAAAAATAGCAAATGAGAACCGTATCGCCAACTTATAGAGAACGACGAAAGCGAAATTTAAATATTACTTTCATCAAATATTTATTAATTATTTGAAATCAAATAAACTTTTAAAAACATAGATCCATTTTTATTTTTTTCAGTGGTAAATTCCACAAAAAAAAAACGAAGATTTTTGTTGTTTCGTTGAAATATATTTCAATGTATAATTGAAATGTGTAAATGGATTTGTTATCTTCAGTCGTCATTTAAACTTTTAATATAATTAATTTACGACAAACGCGCTGTAAACGTACATACGGGTAACGGCAAGTGTGAGTGATTGTCAAGCTATTTATGACGTAAGGGAAATCTCTGAGGCCCTTTGAAAGTTAACTGCACATTTGATGTTTGCACAAATACAGGGTATTTGGTAGGGAGTACGACAAACTTGGTAGGGTGATAGATTAGGTAATTTTCAACATGTTTTCTTAATACGATTTTGACCTAAGACTCAAGGTCATTGAGTTATGATTATTTTTCAATATTTATGAAAATGTAACATTATTTTACCTTCTTCTCTTTGTATTCTTTTTCCTTTTGTACTTATGGACTGAAAATAATTTTTGTACTTATGGACTGAAAATTTTTGTTGGCATTAAGCTTAATGTATGTTTGTTATTGAATGATTATAATTTTTTCAAATATAATCCAAAAATATCTCAAACGCAAAAGCGTTTGAAAACTTTTATATTTTAGACGAACAGAATAGTGAAAATGGACTACACACTTTTTGTCACACTTCCTTTGCCTTTCCTCACCTCTAGCAACTGCAGAACACTTCTGTGCATTCGTATGTATTATTAAACACGTTTACGCATAAATATGTTTCACCAATCTTTACTGCGCATGATATATTTGTATATCTTTGCCAGAACATTTCTAAATATTCGTATGTATTATTAAACACTTTTGCGCATAAATATGTTCCACCAATCCCTACTGCGCATGGACATAAATCATTATTAAAATTTGCAAAATACAAGGCTTTACCTATAAACTAATAAAAAGACTTCACAGTGGCGTGTATTTTATTATTTTGCTAATATCTCCAGAAGTATTGGTGCTACGAAAAAAATGGTTTTTACCTTTTTTATGGTAAATTTTATTACCTTCCTATACATGCCAAAATTATAATTGAACGATAAAAAATTTAAAACAAAATACCAAAAATTAAGTTTTTTTGGCCCCTTTGACCCCCTTCTTCCCTACCCACATACACCAATTTTAATCCCCGCCGAGATATTCACTACGCAAATATACCCTTCAAATTTCAAATCGCTACGATTTGTCTTTCCCGAGTTATCGTGTTCACAGACCGACAGACAGACAGACAGAAAGACAGACAGACAGACCGACAGACAGACATTTTTTAACATGGTCTCAAAAGTCTTAAAAACTTCGAAAACGTCGAGAAATGTGAAAAAATCGGAAAAAAAAATTGAAAAAAAAAATGTGTATTTCAATACTTTTAATTTTAGAATTCTAAAATATAAAAGTAAAAATAATTGGTGCGCTTACAAACTTCACAGAATGGGTTAAATAACTTATTTTGGTTCTTTTTTTTTTAAATAAAATCGATAGCGATGCAGATCTTCGAATAATTTTAAAAACATCTTTGATTAACGCTCTTTTCAATGGTATGCTACAATGTAACATTGTTACACGCATCAAAAAAACTTTAATTACCTTGAAAAAAAACGCAAAATTCTTAGTATGTACTGTTAGGGTCACTTCATTTGTACTTGGTTCGTTTTTGCTCTCGTTTTGGTTTTTTTCTTCCAAAAGAGAGAAAAGCTAAGTTCAAAAACCGAAAACTAACGAAAGAAAACGAAAGAACAAAGTAAGACTAAGATGAAGTGACTCTATGTACTGTACAGTAAAAATGTCGCAGAAAGTCGCATAACCTGGAAAAAATTGCACACTGGAATTTGTCTTGCTCAATGTTATCAGGGCCACTTAGAAGGTCTAACGCGAAAGGGGGGAGGTCACCTTTTTGGTTTTAGGCCTTCTAAGTGGTCCTGATAACATTGAGCAAGACAAATTCCAGTGTGCAATTTTTTCCAGGTCATAAAACTTTTTGCGACATTTTTACTGTACTAAGAATTTTGCGTTTTTTATGAAGGTAATTAAAGTTTGGACCTGCTCTGCTTCGCTTTCGATTAAAAAAACAAAAACGAGTTTTTTAACACATTCTGTGAAGTTTGTGAGCGCAACAATTATTTTTTTGAATTACATCTGCAAAAATTATCATCATTCAATAAAAAACATACATTAACCCATTCCGCTCCAGATAGTTATTCAAGGTCACTACACTAGATTAAAATGTATATGGAATATCCCGTAAACAAAGAGTGACCGCAAAGTTATCCTGTTTTTCCAACACATGTAACTTCGATTGGAAGTGATAAAATGTAACGTATAAGTGCTCAAAATTTTTGTCTAGTCATGAACTTGTGCAAAAAGCAAGATTTATTGTTCTAGAAGCTAAACATCCCCTTAAACAAATGGTTAACTACCCCCCCTTATTATATTAAACTTAACTGGCTGAATTCCTGGATTTTTCTTGAGATACTTTATTATTTACTACTTTTTTTCGTGCTTTTTATGTTTCATATTACAGAAAACTGTTTTTTTAAATTGATAGAAATATTTTTTGAATTTTTTATTTTTAACCCCTTTAAATGGGGTTGATTACACCCCTTCTAGATGGGTAGTTTTGTCTACGACTTTACAATCACTTTAAAATAATCAGTGAATGTTATTTACATAAGTAACAATATTAACTACGAAAATAAACAATTAATCGTTTTCCTCGCACGTGCGCTATGCAAAAATAACCCTTTGTTTAAGGAAAAGTTTAGCTTCTAAAACAATAAATCTTGCTTTCTGCACAAGTTCATGACTAGACAAAAATATTGAGCACTTATACGTTACATTAAGTCCAATCGAAGTTACAGGTGTTGAAAAATAATCGTAACTCTATGACCCTTCTAAGAGTCTTAGGTCAAAGTCGTATTGGAAATTACCTAATCTATCACCCTGCCAAGTTTGTCATACTTCCTATCAAATAAACTGTATGTCGGTTCCATACTTTTTTTAAATTTATTTTTATGTTTGTTTGTTTTTAACTTCGTACTATTCTACTTGATTAAGCATCCCCTAAGTCCAGGACTTGTGTGGGCTAGTAGTAGAGGGAACCACCTGCTTTAATTGACTTTCGAACCAATATATCTAGGGAGTACGCCTTCGCCAAATTTCAATTATTAATTAACTGAAAAAGGCAATCGGCGCCAGTGAGGTTTGAACTCACGATCATTAGATCAGTGTCAGGCTATATCGATGGCTTTGACCGCTGAGCTAAATCTCCCAATTAATACTGTATGGATATTTTTTTATGGCCACAAAAAAAATAAACAAAATTTTTCTGTAGAATTGATTTCAAATCTTACTTTTATGGGCTTTTAGTATAGTATTTGGTATCGGTTATAAAGCTTTTAATTCATAAATTTTGTCGTTTTTTAGTATTTGCTATAGTTGTGGCTGATTTCATGGTACAGTATGGTGCAACAGTAAAAGCAGGTCAAATTTTGCATAAATGCCTATTACTGGGTATAATGAAAGCTCCTATGCATTTTTTTGATACAACCCCAGTTGGGAGAATTTTATCTCGATTTTCGAAAGACATTGAAATTCTAGATGATGAATTAGCCTGGAATATCAGCGGTTGCCTAGATTGTTTTATGGAGGTACTTAACCTTTCTCGTTAATTTCCTTCTAATATACTTCATTCTGGTTCGTTTCATTCCCAATCCATTTTATTCCTTTTCATCTTGACCATTTCATTCAAAACCATTTAACCCCCGAACGCTTACGGTTATTCAGTTATAATGATAGAAGTTACGAAGGCGTTTGGTCATAAAACCAACCCTTGCATTCTTTAAGAAACAGTAAATCGCCTTTGTTATCAAAAATTGAAACAGTTACTATCAAATTCTCTTGCTTCCGCGAAAGCAAGAAAATTTTCAGTCTCTTTCAAGTTAAAAGTTTATAAACTTTTCAGGCAGTTTCAAATTCAACAAATAATTGAGAAGTGCTTTTTTATTTGGAAATTTCCTTTGTATTCTTTCGATATTGACAAAATAGTTTGTCTTTCCAACTCCACACTATTGGTAACACAGAATAGTGATTCGGCTGAAAGAAATAAAAGGTACCTAATAGAAAACTTCTGTTAGTGCACTTATAGTTTTTTCGGTGTATATTAACTGACATACATTTTATTTCGATAGCTTTAATAATAAAAACGCTAAAAAACGAACGGTTGATCACGTGGTATAATAGATTAGTTGCATTAAAATTTAATGGTTCCAGGATTACAATGATCTGGGATGAAATAACCTGAGTCTAAAATGACAGGGATGAAATGAACCTTGTTGAAATATATTGGGAGGAAATTTACGGATACCGTACTAAACATCAACGCATTGCAACGGCTTGATTTCGAAACTTTTTGTTTAGTTAATAAAATTAAACTTTTTTATTTGCAAAATATTTTTGGCCTGCCTCAAGGCAGTACTTTTCCGGAATTAGGAGTTAAAATATTTTAATGAAACAAAAAATAATAATAATTTTTTTATAGCCAATACTTTGCTAATCGCAAAATGTTTCACTTGTTTTTTAATTAGGTGTACCTTATTTTTAAATATTTTTATATATAAAAAAAAATTGTTATAGTCATTTATCAGTATTTTAATGTGAAATTTGGTTTCTAATTTCAAAGTTTCATTTAAAACAATTTTTCTAAAACTAGTTGTACCTTATTTATAGATAATTGTGTTCCAAATATTTATAGGAGGAAGTATATTTATAACTGCTTTGCTTGTTTGTGTTTTGTTTTAAACGTAAAAGTTAATGTCCAACCCAGCATGCTAAACGTTGTATCTAAATTTTATTTGGAAGTTTCTGATTTTATTTTTTTATTTTTCGGTGTGCATCGACTTGTTGCTGGCACGACATGGCTTTACGTGTATCATATAGATGTATTTACAAACTAGACATTAAGATGGAGCAAGGAAATCCGCAAAAATATTTAGCACAAAAATATCCAAAATCATATGGATACTAAGAAAAAATCAAATTTCATTTATAATTTATGTAAAAATAACCTTATTTTCGCATGGGCGTAATTAAAACCCAATAGAATAACGAAAATCTTACGCTTGATGTTACATATCCAGTATTTTATGTATATAGAAGAGAAAAAGATGCAAGTCGCTTGTAAAACAAAAACGCTTTGACCCAGTGACTTGAAATTTGATACAAAGATTTTCTAAGTAGTAAACATGTCAAAGATTTCTTGAAATATCGTAGTGTAAATTTTATTTTTGTTTAATAACTCAGGAACCCTTTGTGTTATGGCAACTAGGTATTGCATGTGATCTATCTCAGATAAGGCCTATCAGCCAATGGTATTTGCATGTATTTACTTTAACCAGGGAAGTCCGAAATGGGAACCCAAAAAAAACTGATAAGGCCCCCCATTTCAGACCTACAGCCCTTAGTTAAAGAAACTACATGCAAATACCATTGGTTGATAGGCCTTATTAGATCACATGCAATACCTTGTTGCTATAACACAAAGGGTTCCTCAGTTATTAAATACAAATCAAATTTTTGGAACCCCATTTGAAGGGGTGTAGCTTCCTTACGAGTCGTTTTAGGACATGTTTATAGAAACTTTTTTTCTTATTTTTGGGTAAGGAATTACACCCTAAACTTACGTACCGTAGTTAGGGGTTTTTGGGGTCGACGAAACTAAATCTAATAATAGTTTTTTTCTAACTCCACCCGGGTATTGGTATTTAGGGGGTTTTATTGTCGCTAAAACTGAATCTTGGAATAAAAAAATTCTAACTCCACCCCCTGGGGGTGGGGGGTAGTTTTCGTAAAAATTCGTGTATAGGTGTTTTTAAACTCGCTAAAACGGATCTTGGAATAAAAAAATTGTAACTCCATCCCCTCAGAGGGGTGGGGTAGTTTTAGTGAAAATTGGTATATGTATAGGGGTTTTTAACCCTCTAATGCGTACAGGTCACTACAGTGGACAGATATTTATTGGGTCAAAATAATACCTATTTAACGAATATTTGTAATATTATTGTATAAATTATAACATTTGATAATTTATGAATCGTTAGCATTGGTTAGTTGATGGCTATCTAGCGAAAAGAATGTAAATTTCAATACGTGTTTCGTTGATCGAATTTTTTTCTGTGTATTTAACTAATTATAAAATAATTATGGAATAGCTGTTTTTTGTATATATAGGGGAAAGTCGGATAACGGTGCGAACCTAAGCGAAACTTCATATGATTGGCACATTATAAATATTACAAAAAAATTATGAGTAGCAAAAGAAGCCATACTTATTAGACTATCATTAATTATCATCAAAACTTAGATAGATTTTACCATAATCGCAATAAAAATGTAAAACTACAAAAGTGCATCTGCGCAAAATTCCTCACCCCAAGGGTCAATGGTGCGCACCTGTTGGGAAATTATGCACAAAATATAAAAACAAAATAATGCAAAAATGTTTATTAAACACAGGATATGTATACAGGTTTTCAAAAACTTTTTCAAAAGAAAGTTTTAGAATTTTTGATCATTTAAAGAACGTTTCCAAAACCCTTCTTTTAAAAATCTAGTTTTTGAACATTTGTATAATTATTTTGTTTACTACTTTTTAGTCATACGTAACATGCAATTATTAGAAAGGTTTTAACTTTAAAAACTTGTTTTTTTATTTAATTTGATTACTATTTAATTGAATGAGGGGAATGCGCAAAATTACCCCATCATGAACTTAAAAAATTACTTTACATAACAAAAACTATTTAATTAAATTTAACAAAATTGCATGGTTAAATACAAATGATCATATCCTTCAAGAATATATTTATTTTAGAATAATCTATCAAGAATTATGAACTTACCATCCTATTTCGTACACGTGCAAGATAATAACTACAAACATCAATTTACACATAATCAAATATTGTGAACAAATTATATTTTTCAGTCGCCGTTTTTGGTGCTAGCGAATTGTTAGACACGCCAATCAAGCATGGATACCAGAGATGTTTCAGAATACCTCGTAATATGAATTTTCGGTGGTGCGCACCGTTACCCACTGCGCACCGTTACCCTACTTTCCCCTAATAAATAATAAAACATTTTTTTAAACATAGTATTTAATTTTTTTAACAGTTATGCACGAGAAGGTTCAAATCGCTAAAACTGAATCTTACAATTTAAAAAATCCAACTCACCCCCTGGGTCCCCCCTTGTCCCCACTTGAAAATTGGTATATTTCGCTTTTCAAAGTCGCTAAAATTGAATCTTTTTTTCTAAATCCAACCCCTGAGGGGCGGAGGGTAATTTTGAAAGTGAATCTGATAATAAAAAAAAACATTTTACGCACGGTGTGGTAAAATGTAAAAGCTTAGTTAAATGGTGTTGTTGCCAATTGGGTTACAGACTTACTTACCATCTTATTGTCTAGTGTAATACGTCAATTTTAACCATGATAGTGGTTATAATTTAATAAAATTTTAGGTAATAGGCACGTTGTTTGTAATTAGTTACACCACTCCATGGTTTATCGTTGTAATCGTACCAATAGCCATTCTGTACTATTTCATACAACGGTTTTACGTTGCCACATCCAGACAGCTAAAACGTCTGGAATCTGTGACGAGGTCGCCCATTTATTCCCATTTTGGTGAGACAATAACGGGGGCTCAAGCGATCCGCGCCTTTGGCCAACAGGACAGGTTTATACTGGAATCTGAGCTAAAAGTAGATACGAATCAAGTGTGCTATTACCCAAGTATAATCTCGAATAGATGGCTGGCAGTTAGGTTGGAAATGATTGGAAATTTGATCATTTTGTTTGCTGCGTTGTTTGCCGTTCTGGGTAAAGACCAGCTTCCAGGATTCGTCGGACTTTCAGTCACTTATGCTCTACAGGTGAGGTTCATTATTTTCGGGAAACAACTAACATTTTTCTACAGTTATTTAAAATCCTTTTAAATTAAATCAGTTTATGAAAATACATTTTTTACAGTCTTATTAATTGTTATGAAACTTATATGAAAAAGTTTTCATAACAATTTCATTTCATCTTAACCTTATAACTTAGATCACGCAAACATTGAACTGGCTGGTGCGTATGACTTCAGACGTCGAAACCAACATCGTTGCTGTGGAAAGAATAAAGGAGTACGCAGAAGCTCCGCAAGAGGCTGCTTGGGACATCCCTAACAAAGCACCAGCTATTACTTGGCCCGATCAAGGGTCTGTAGAGTTCAGAAACTACGCAGTAAGATACAGGCCCGGTTTGGACTTGGTCCTTAATGGAGTCAATTTTACTGTTAATGGTGGTGAAAAGGTTGGAATAGTCGGCAGAACTGGAGCTGGAAAATCCAGTTTAACACTTTCACTATTCAGGTAAATATAGGATATTTTAAAATGAATATATTATAAGTAGGATTACTTATTTTTATTCTTGAAAGCCTAGTTTTTCTATTATTCCATATCTTCCTTTATATTTTCTGCAAGACATATGAAGAGTGCAACTAACATAAGGGCCTAACCCTCATTTTTTTCGAAATACGGTTTTTGCTTGAAACGGGTCCTACTTAACGTACTTTATCGCTCTAGTTCATAAAAACTCCTAATATATTAATAGAAGTGGCAAAAAAATGCATTGGAAAATAAGGTTAGAGGTGCAAATTTTAATAATATATTTTTTTGCCCCACCCAAATATTTGCCGTTAACTATTCCTAATTAAAAAAGGTTATGAACCTATTTAAAACTAGAAAAGACAATATTTTATAAAAAAAAACATCTTATAACAAACGCGTCGGTGAGGCTGTTTTAATAATTTGCCTTTGAAGAAAAAGGCTTATGAACCTATTTAAGACTATACTAGAAATTCAATAAAACCTGCAGTGACTCATACCTCTGCTGCTTTCGTATAAGGGGTCCGCCTTTGCGAAGCTTCGACGAAATTACGCGAGTCGCACCCGAACTGGTATGATCTTCGCCTTTTACCACATATTCGCAACTGAATCACTGCAGCTTTTATTGCATTTCCAGTATAGCAAAGAGAAAATGCAAAAAAAACCTTATAAGAAATGTGTGCTATTGCTATTTGCTATTGTTTAGGCCATTATTTCAAGTTTTTTTGTTGAAATATACATAAAACGATGTAAACAATCAAACACTATCAAAGTATAATTAATATTAAGTATAAATATCATTGGAAAAAAAATAATCAAATTTTTTCTTCTTCTATAAAATAATAATTTTGTGGGTTAGGCCCTTATGTTAGTTGCACTCTTCATATGTTGTTCTTTTTATATGTTGTAAGTACCTTCATTGAATTTTCTTCTTTATTTACTCAATCTACATAATAAACATTGGTTTATCATCATATTATTTACCTCATCAGAGTATATTTTCTTTTAGAATAATTGAGGCTGCCAAGGGTGATATTTACATAGATGGCGTAAACATCTCCGAATTAGGGTTACATACCCTTCGTTCCCGTTTAACAATCATTCCACAAGATGCCGTTCTATTTTCTGGAACGCTCAGGATGAATTTGGATCCATTTGACAAGCATTCGGACGATGATATCTGGAGATCTCTAGAACACGCCCATTTGAAGACGTTTGTTAAAGGTAAGCTAAATCTAGTAGTTTAAATGTGAATCCATACGTTTTTCTAAGTTTCCTTACTTGATGGAATGTGGACCAAAAATGCCACTTATAAGTTTGCTACATAAATAACTATTCAAAACTTTTAGATTCATGTATCATGTGTTATTATTTTTGAGATAATACCTCCTATTTTTCAAGCAGCAGTAAAGTGTATGTAGTCAAGCGTAGATTGGTTGCCTTATGTATACAACAAGCAAAGCCAACTTCTCTGACTACTACCTTACACTTGCATGTGCTGCTGATATGTACTATTATAGTATCATTATATAGTATCCCCCTATAAATTCTCTGTTTTAATTCAATAGTATACCTGCTAATTTGACGCACACCGCCTAATTAATTTAAAATTCTTATCGTCGACCAAAAGGTAAACTGACCTTAATCCACAGGTTGTCAGTTCTAAAATTTGTCATGTTGCTAGGGAAATATCAGTTCTTTGACATATTATTGAATTGACGTTTTGGGGACTTTTGGGGTTATTTTATCTTTTGATTGACGGTATGTTATCGGAATACACTATTTACAGCTTTTTATCTTAATTTTTCTGATTATGTTAATTTTTCCGAAAATCCATTAAAAAGTTTTGAATTATTATTAGTAATTAGTTATTACCAATGAGTGAGGAGACAGGATTCCAATAAAAGTTGCGATTGCCTTCTGGTAATACTATTTACTTCCTTGAGTAGTTTACATTTTTCACACTTGGTGGCGGATTTGGTAACATAGGGAATTTTATCTTGGAAGTGCTTCAGTAACTGGTTTTAGCTGCCAAGGCAATCTGTAAGCGCTAGGGCTTTCGAAAGGAAACCATTTTGATTGGAAAGATAAAATTGTTCGCTCACCATGTTTTCTTACTATTCTGGGGCACCCCACGCATCATCTGCTGCTCTTGTCTTGGTGGATATGGAAAAGTGGTTGGATTGTGGGATTGATAGCCTTTCTGCACTTTTTAATTATTAATTGTTCACTTTGGAAGTAAAAGCTAACCTCACAAACCGAACGCGTGCTTGCCGGGTGAAGGTTATTTCGTTTCTCTGTCGTAACCGCACGAATACTGTGTAAACTTTACGACAGAGAAACGAAATAACCTTCACCCGGCAAGCACGCGTTCGGTTTGCGAGGTTAGCTTACTTCCAAAATGAACAATAATTATAAGTGCAAAAAGGCTTTACACTGTAAAAAGTCACGTTGTATGCTAGGCAACCAGTTATATACTGAAATAAATACCTGGTTGCATACTTTAAGTTAATTAACTAAATACTACGTGGAGGTAACACAATCCAAATATCATATGGTGTTAATTACTAGTATTGTTTTTTTTTCTAGTTTTTTATTCTATAGATAATTTTATGACCGTCATTTAAATTTGCCAGTCTTAAGTCAAAATTCTTGTTATATGGCCCCATCTAGTGTGAAAAAATTTAACACTGCTGGTAACAATGGCTGCCATCCATCCAATCAGTCAGACAGCATTCCTATTGGCCTCACTCATTCATTGGTTATTAGTAATAACTTACAGACATGAACATTTTTTTTATATAAATAATAATTTTAGGTCTAGCGGCGGGGTTACATCACGAAGTCACCGAAGGCGGTGAAAACTTATCAGTAGGACAAAGACAGTTGATTTGCTTGGCGCGAGCGTTATTAAGGAAGACCAAGGTTTTGATTCTCGATGAGGCCACTGCAGCTGTAGATTTAGAAACTGACGATCTGATTCAAAATACGATCAGAACTGAATTCAAAGAATGCACAGTTTTAACAATTGCTCACCGATTAAATACAATTATGGATTCAGACAGAGTGATAGTTTTAGACAAAGGGAAAATCGTAGAATTCGATTCTCCATCCAATCTACTTCTCAATCCCCGATCAATTTTCTTGGGCATGTGCAAAGATGCCGGCCTAGCTTAAAGTATACAAAAACAAAATATACCGGGTGTTTTTTTAATCTGAAACTTCCAAATATCCCGAATACTATGCATTTTAGAAAAAAAAATGTATTTATTTTTTACGGATATTTACATTTTCAAGGTCATTTCAAGATCAACTTTATTTTTTTAAATGGAAACATATATTTTTTACTGTTATTTAATTCTCCACAAAAAAAAAATCTTTTGTAAAAAACTTTTTGATCGGACTTTTAATTGCAGAGATAACACAGCCACACAAAATTAAAATAATTGGATGTCCGACGGACTCGACTAGTCAATTTCTATGTATTTTGAGCCGCTGAATCCGAATCTGAGGTCGTATTTTCAATATAACCTCAAAAAACATACTTTTCGAAACATGATATCGATGGCCTAGCGTACAAATCTTCTAACTACCGGATGGCATAGCGTATAAATGTGCTAAGTACCGTAACCTTTACCGGTACTTACCACATTTGTCATCCACGCGGTGGAAAACCTGCAACGCGAGGGGGAGGTATCACCGAACGGACAGCGCGCTGTCTTCTTTATGTCATAAGCGTGCGTGCGTGCAAGTGAGACGCACTCACATTCCACACATACTTTCAATAGGCACAAGCCCGTGAGGCGAACAATTCGCTAGGCCATTCGGTCCTTAGCACATTTCGATACCCCCAAGCAACAAAGTCGTAACTCATATATTGTCATTTTTCACGACAGCTAAATTTATAAAATATTTTTTTTTCTTATTTAAGGGTGGGGAGATGACTGAAGTGGAAAAGGAAGCCATGTGATACATCATTTGAAAGCTTTTTCTATTTAACTCTATAAGTATTTATTATTTATTTATAGTTTGTTTCTAATAATATTCAAAATTAGAATTTTTTACTTTAGTGTTTTTAGGTAAACTTTTGGTTAAAAATGCCTGTGGAGAAATCTGAGTAGTACCACCATGTGTGTCTTTTTTCAAGGCGTTTACCTATGAGTATAACTCAAAATAGGTCTAACTTGAGTTACATCCTTGTTGCATGGGAGTGTCGATTTGTACGCTAGGCCATCAATATGTTTTTTGAGGTTATGTTAAAAACAGGAGCCAACTTTTAAATTCCTACCTCAGATTCGGATTCAGCGACTCAAAATAAATATGAATTGACTAGTCGAGTCCGTCGGAGATCCAATTTTTTTAATTTTGTGTGGCTGTGTTATCTCTGCAACTAAAAGTCCGATCAAAAAAAGTTTTTTACAAAAGATTTTTATTTTTTTGTGGAGAATTAAATAACAGTAAAAAATATGTTTCCATTTAAAAAAAAAACAAAGTTGACCTTGAAATGACATTGAAAATGTAGATATCTGTAAAAAATAAATAATTTTTTTCTCTAAAATGCATATTATTCGAGATATTTAAGAGTTTCAGGTTAAAAAAAAAACATCCGGTATATATTATTTATATTTCGAATTTCTCGATTACATTAGTTTAAAATAACAATTTTTGTCTTGCGGGCCATTTTTTTTAATATTTTCTTACTCTTAGAACGATTTTTTTTTAATTGGCAAATATCGGAGATATTTGGCTGAATCGGATGAATTTATAGGCAAAATTGTTTTTTTATGTCGCTTAGAAACTTTCTCGGGATGTTTTTGTGGTTGCTAAAAGAGTCCAAAACCTAAAAATTCAGAATGGCCGATTTAAATTGGCTGCAAAATTTTATTAGTTCTTAATTTTTCTGCTAAAAACGTGTTATCGGAGGTTATAAATGTCGCCATTTTGAAATCACCATATTGAATATTTATTTTTTGAAATAAACTCGGTTTTGAGCACCCTCAAAAAAACCCTGATACCAATTATTAAGCAAACATAAGAAACAATAATTTAGACTAGGATTCCATCCTATAAAGGCAAATATCTCGGTTATTCCCAATTTAAATTTTTTTCTTGACGGATTCGAATTTAGCGAATAAAAATACGTAAGAAAATTCTATTCTCAATTTAAATTTTTTTCTTGACGGATTCGAATTTAGCGAATAAAAATACGTAAGAAAATATTAAAAAGAACCTGCGCGCAAAAGCATTGTATTAGTTTTTAAACTATACGTCTATAGAGTTTGGTGAAATTTGTTACTTTTCTTAGACCGAAAGATTTGTTTTTTATATTCTCTATATCATCAGGTAAGCAGTTTTTATTATGTTAGTTTTTTTTAGTTTTATTGTTTTTTAACAGTTTGCAGGTGTGGAAAGAATTTATATTTTTTAGGATATTCATGATATGAAATGGTTCCTAGTAGTGCTTCAATAAGACATCAAATTTTAAATGATAGGAAGAAAAAAAAATAAGTAACAAATTACTTAAAACACACTCGACTTTTTATTTAAAATGGAAAAAGATTAATTCTAAAAATGGGTTTAATATTTCGATACCCCCAAGCAACAAAGCCGTAACTCATATATTGTCATTTTTCACGACAGCTAAGTTTCTAAAATATTTTTTTTCTGTATTTAAGGGTGGGCTAATGATTGAAGTAGAAAAGGTAACCACGTCATACATCATTTGAAAGCTTATAAAATTCTCTATTTAACTGTATAAGTATTTTTTATTTATTTATTGTTTGTTTCTGATAATATTCAAGTTTAGAATTTCCTACTTTAGAGTTTTTGTGGTAAACTTTTGGTCAAAATATCCTGTAGAGAAATCTGAGTATTACCACCATGTGTATCTTTTTTCAAGGCGTTTACCTATGAGTATAACTCAAAATGGGTCTAACTTGAGTTACATCCTTGTTGGATGGGAGTGTCGATTTAAACTTTCGCTATTCAAACAAATATAAACAATCCTCTGGTACTTAGAACAGAGTTCTAACATTACTACTCTTAACTTTATTTTTTCGTTACATTCATAACATCCCTACTTTACAACAACAATACTCCTTAATATCCCTACTGCGTAACATCCCTACTGCATAACATCCCTACTGCATAACATCCCTACTGCGTAACATCCCTACTCCATAACATCCCTGCTCCATAACATCCCTACTCCATAACACCCCTACTCTATAACATCCCTACTCCCCAATAAAGCTACTCCGCACTATATGCACTAGTCATTTGACATACAGTAACAAATATTTGTCATGCTAAGTCATTGTCAAATATGTATCTATTACCCTGGTAGGAAAGTACATAAATCTAACTTAACATAACATTAGATTAGTGACATTTTTATGTTTAGTCTCAAACGTTATACAAAAACGTTATAAAATATATAAATCTAACCTTGAAAACTATCGTTTGACAAAAACGTTATAAAATATATAAATCTAACCTTAAAAACTAACGTTTGACAAAAACGTTATAAAATACATAAATCTAACGTTAGTTTCCCAACTAAATTCTAACCTTATTCTAACTTTAAATATTTTTTATTTTTATTTTTATTTCCATTATTAATACGTAAGCTATAGTAGAAAATACTCATTTCAGAAAGCTATCTGCCTAGGTTTGATAATTATTTATTATTTCTATAATAAGTTTAAAAAAATATCCCCCAAAAGTCAAAATTAAAGTCTGGTAACGCTGTACTAGAATTTAAAAAATATTTTAAGATTCTGAATTTATAAATAAATATTAACTAACTAAATATAAAGTTAGAGGTAAACGTATTTATCGAAGTATAACAGCATATTACACGAAATATATTTAGGGCCCCGTAAAAGATGGCTATTTTATAAATAAATGTAACGAAATTATATTTAAAAATATTATGCTAAAATACATTAAGATTTATTTATATTAATGAATTTGTCTCCAGCTGCCATTTTATGATGCATGTATAAATTTCCTAGTTGGCCACGCCCCCTCAGAAAGTTAGAAATTAAACGTACTCATAACGTATTTCTAACTTAAAAATCTAACGTTAGATTAACGTATGTAACTAACGTTTGATTCTAGCGTTAAAATGGGTGACATTTGCACATGTTTTCTACGTACTTTTGTACAGTTTTCTAACGTTAGAAAAACGTATTGTAACGTAAAATTTCTACTAGGGTAATTACTCATTTATTTATGCACTTTAAGAGAAAGCAGACAAAGAGACTATTAAAATAGCACATTTGCGTTTATTCTATAGATGAGCACTTTCTTGGAAAAAAATACAATTATCTAAATGAAGAAAATCTTGGTTTTGCGAACCACTCATTTAGTATTACGTGGCGTTTCGTTTCGAGTACATATAGTGCGGATTAGGGTTATTGGGGACTAGAGATTTTATGGAGTAGGGTTGTTATAGAGTGGGTTAATTTGCGAATAAGGTTGATAGTTGCTTGACCTAGGCGCACACTTTTTAACCGTATGCGTATTTGAACCAAGTTTTAAAGTAAATACTATAGTTTATTTATAGTTTCGTTAAAATACTCATTGTTGCTATTCTATTCTATAATTTAACGGCTTTGGCATCATTTTATATGGTTATAGTCAGCAACAAGTGTCGAAATGTCTTTTATAACAGTAACATTAGCTCATATGGTTAACCCAAATCCGAATTCATCTACTAAAGAACATCACAAACATTAAACTTTAATTATAAAATCAATTTGATGAGTAATGAAAAATTTAGCTGGAATAATTTATTCAAAGCAATCACAAATTAAACAATTTGTCATAAAAAATGTCACTGCCAAGTTAAATTCGCCCAGACATGTTTCCTATTACACGATTGAAACAGAAATAATAATAATAATATAACTTTGTTTAGCATGGCTACTGTATAATACATATTATCCTAATAATAATACAACTTAATAATTTACATTTTAGCTCTAATCAAAATGTTCAACTATATAGTTTCTATATTCTAGTTTAAATTTTAATCCTTAAAATACTTATAGCCTCATGTTTATAATAGGGGCTCTCGATTAAGTTAAAAAAAAAATAAAATAAGAACATTCAGTTTATTATTAGTTTCATTGTTTTTGATGTAGATGAACGATTGAAATTTTTATTGGCGCATTTTTTAATTCCTATAATTGTTGCTTAAAACGTCAAATGTTTTCTTTAATTTCTCAAAAACGGCCCTACGGTGTTACATAAAGAATACCTTTTTGGTGTATTTTTAACTAAAGAATCATATTTTATAGAGAAAATGTCAAAATATCTACAGATAAAAACGTTGGGGGCAAAAAAGTGATATCGTGCACGTCCCCGGTTAAAATTACTAAATGGAGATTACATAAAATGATAGCCTTCATCAATGTTAAGATATGTGCAAAACTTTGTTATTGTAGTTCATAGGGTTCCAGACATACCAAATAAAAACTACTTTTCAGATGTACCCTTAGGAGGGTCGTAAATCCCTTAGGGCTAATTTTCGGACCAATATTTATCGAAACTTTTTTTCACATTAAAATTTTTGAACTTATTTCTTATCTTAATTTATTAAATAATTACAAATAACATTTTTCACCACACTCTATTATATTAACAAACTAACACTGATGAACACTATTGGCTAAAAATATACCGAGTGTTCCAACTCTATTTACCCAGCGATTTTCTCGAAAACTAAAAGAGATATTCAAATTCTGCGAAAACCATCTTAAATTAGACAACTTAAACTATCTTTAAGCATATATTTGATATTTTCAGCTCATAAAATGAGGGCAGCGCATTAAAAAAATGTCCCTCTATTCCCCTGCCCACATTTCAAGAGCTAAAAGTATCAAATATATGCTAAAAGATAGTTTAAGTTGTCTTATTTAAGAAGGTTTTTTCAGGACTAGATTATCCCTTTTAGTCCACGAGAAAATGGCTGGGTTAATAGAGTTGGGACACCCGGTATGTAAATAAAGTCTAAGAATATGTTTCTTAGTACCTAAAGTATAAAAATGCAAAGTGTGCCGAATTTACATACTTAAATTTATTAATAAAGTGATAAATTGTTGTTTTTTATAAAATAAATCACAATTTACTATAATAAATTACTTAATTTTTAATTCATAAATCCATCACGATTTTACTTAATTAGTTACTTAAGTACACGTTTTGATATTTTTGTACTTAAGTCATTTTAAATTGTTACCTAAAATGCAACAAAAACTTGCCTTAATAAGAATAATCACTGTAGATAGAAACTATTATATGATATTATTAAATTAATTTTCATTCTTTGATTTTAAAGATTTAAAAAAATGTTTTTATATTTTTTTTTAACAAATACATAAAGTTTACCATACAGATCTGAAACAGTGAAATAAATTTTACAAAAATTTGACTGAAATACTGTAAAATAGATTTAAAATAAATACTATTATATAATAATATATATTTATTGTATTCTTAAAGATAGTTAACTGATATTATTTTAGATTTTTAGTCTTGGAACCTCGTATTTCCCATCTCAATTTTCTGCCGCATTTCTTTCACTGTCACAGATCCGTGTGCCACACTTTATCTACGTTGTCCAAATATATTTCAACAAATGCCGACCCAAGTAACACAGCCATATGGCTGCAATTTTGCTGCGAAAGAGCTGTAAGAAATACTTTATAGCTACTTTGTTACTTGGGAAGTTACAGAGACTTGTATTCTACATGTATCCCAGTGAATCTACAAACTAATTTATTTGTATAATTTTTTTAAGCTGTAATAAAGACATTTTTTTAATTTTTTTGGACATATCCTATCGTAGAAGCATCCTGTTATATCCTAAAATTTTTGAAACTTGTTTTTCGGATTTTAATATAAGGAAAATAGATATAGCAAGATGATTCTGCGTCTTAGATATAATGCTCTACTTAGACAAAAACTGAAAAAAAAAAACACTTAGATTGTCCAGGTAGGGCATATAACAAAACAGTATTTAAAATTAATTTACTGTCAAACTTAGTATATTTATATTATTTTCTTGTTTTTTTTTAGCTAAATGTATTTTTATCTTGTAATTTTTATATGTATAATTGATTCCATTATTTTTGTTCAAAAATATATTTAAATACAATATTTGGTCCTTTTTTATTTTATTTTTCACCTGAAACATTTATTTTATTGAATGTATTAATTCGTCATGCATGATTATTGGAATTTTTTACGCTACAAAAATTTGTTCTAAATTGCCTTCAAACCAAACCAAAAGGTCGATAGCTCAACGTTAAAAAATGTGAGAAACATTTTAAATAAAACCAAATAAAAAAAATCAAAACGTTTTGAAAAGATTTTTAATTTATTTGTTCAAAAATAAATATTTTACCAAATTAAAAAGATCATATTTTGGGCACGTCTAAAATCTTTTTATGTAAAAAAAATCTCAAAAAAAAAAAATGAACCGACTTATATGCCTCTAAAATGTAAAAAATAAAAAATACTTGAGTGGGTGCCAATTTCACCATTCCCTAAATTAATTACTTACAATTATTTTTTTTATTATTTTATTATTGTTTGCTGTGAAATTGGCACCGACTTAAGTATTTTTTACTTTTTAGAGACAGAAGTCGCTTCACTTTTTTTGAGAATTTTTTTTTATTTTTGACCTTTTAGAGACACAGAACTTGTAGATTTGTAACGTCGTCTAAGCTAAATTATAGTTGGTCTTCCATCTCGGCATCAAGCTGCTGACGTCACAACGCACTGTTAGTGCGTTGAGACGTCATTATCTTAAAGTAAAATTTCTAAAAAATTAAAGTAATATTTTTATTTCATCGACAAGAGTCCAACCAACCTTATTTTAAACAAAATACTAAAGAAAATCTTCTTAAACTTTAAGCATTATCCCTATTGAAAATGACTGGTCTGCGCGGGTATAAATGCATAGACCGGACTTGAGCGGGTGAATTTCATCCGCTCAAGCCCGGTTTATGCACCATTTATACCCGCCCAGACCCGTCATTTTCAGCAGGGAAGTAATATCAAATAACGCCTTATGGTAAAATCACAAAATTTATTATTTTCTCTTGGTATTTTAATATTACAGGTCCAGAGAATCATGTTTATCGGCATTTAAAAGATTTTCATTGTGTCGTAATATTTGAGTGAGTTATTCGGCTTATCCGAGTTATCCGATATTTCTCTAAAAATTTGGTTGTTAGTGGAACCAAATTAAGCCGTTTTTAAGTGAATTGCGTTAAAATGATTAGATTTATCTTAATTATCCGGCTTACCCGGCATTATACGAGCGTCAAATTGAAACGGGACCACCTCATAAATGCCCTCTTTAAGTTGCAAAAAGTTTCATCAAATTCCGTTCATTCGTTCCAAAGTTATGCGGGAACAAACATAAAAAAAAACAAAGTCACACGCCGAATTGATAACCTTCTCCTTTTTGGAAGTCGGTTAAAAATAAATAATAAGAGATAATTTCATGTGATAATTTATTTTTTCTTCTGTCTGGAGTGCACACAAAATATTCTAGGGCACCATAAAATAAATATACATTGTTTTTAATTATATAAGAAACTTGTGATATTATATTGTACAAATATATAGATTATAAATTACACTACCCTAGTAGAAATTTAACGTTAGAATAACGTTTTTCTAACTATAACCTTTTTCTAACCTTATTCTAACTTTAAATATTTTTTAAATTTCCATTATTAATACGTAAGCTATAGTAGAAAATACTTATTTCAGACAGCTATGTGCCTAGGTTTGATAATTATTTTTTTTTCATGATAAGTTTAAAAAAAATATCCACCAAAAGGCAAAATTATAGTAAGTCTGGCAACGTTTTACTATAACTGAAAAAATATTTTAAGATTCTGAATGTATAAATAAATATTAACTAACTAAATATAAAGTTTTTCTGAGAGGTAAACGTATTTATCTAAGTATAACAGAATATTACACAAAAAATATTTAGGGCCACCTAAAAAGATGGCTATTTTATAAATAAATGTAACGAAATTATGTTTAAAAATATTATGATTGTTAAAATATATTAAGATTTCTTTATATGAATAAATTTGTCTCCAGCTGCCATTTTATGATGCAGGTAGAAATTTCCTAGTTGGCCACACCCCCTCCGAAAGTAAGAAATTAAACGTACTTATAACGTATTTCTAACTTAAAAATCTAACTTTAGATTAACGTTTGTAACTAACGTTTGAAAAAGTCCCAACGTTAAAAAGCGGGATATTTGCACATATTTTATAACGTACTTTTATACAGTTTTCTAACATTATAAAAACGTTATTCTAACGTAAAATTTCTACTAGGGTTGTGATATTTTTTTGGACTTATTTATTTGTATGTACGTAAAAATGCAGATTTTAAAATATGTGTGCTCAAATTTTATTCATTTATCTCACGAAATGTATATTTTAGAGGCATTTTGGTTAATGACTACAATATACCCGGACAACATTTGCTATTTCACGTGGAAGTCATTATGACATCATGTAATGATTTTCTGAGTTCATGAACGCATACAGATGACTCCTCATTGTAAAGTCATTACGAGATCATGTCATGAAGATCTAGCAGCGGTCTACGGAATGCGCAAATTTTAAATTAACCGCGAAATTTAAATTGACCGCGACACACATCCCCACATAAATCCATTTTCAACAATTTGAGGACACCGGGATTTTCCCACTGGGAACTTTCCAGTGGGAATGTTCTCCAAGGTGACTGGGGGCACTAATTCCTCTAGACTAAAGCCTCCAGATATCTACGGCTCACCATACCAATCCGATAATGTGTATCGAATTATCTGACCAGTAAGTTAATTACTAGTTATTACCAGTAGTATATCTTTATAAAGACGGCTGCATTTTAATACTAGTATTCCTTTATTCGTTTAAAAAGTTTAGTTAGTGGTAGAAAATAATATGTGGCGCCACCTATCGCATAACGCTGTCAAGTGCACTGAAATTGAAACATTACAGGAGCCTGTAGTATTCGGCAATCGTTCTCAATCGAGTCCCGGGCAACATTTGTTATTTCACGTGGAAATCATTATGACATCATTTAATGATTTAACGTTAAATGTATACACCTCATAACAAACTCACAACATGATCAGAAAATCATGAGATGTGCTCATCATGATGTTCGTATGAGTACAAAACGTTGAAATCATAACATGATGCTCTCATGAGGCCTATATGATTTTATGAATGTTGTCCGGGTAATAGATTATGTCAATTTCTTGACTGGACATAAAAAAAATCTCTACATTGGAATCATCATATTTCCCTGGGTAAAAATAGTCAATCATTATGAGGGAAAGTCCAATAATGATTACCTGAACATGTCTCAAATCTTAAAAAAGAAAAATAGGACTTTTGGACACTTATAACACATAGTGCGCCGCCTTACTGAATAAAAAATTTAAAAATATCCCTAATGAAAATGACGGGTCTGAGCGGGTATAAATGTTGCATAGACCGGACTTGAGCGGGTGAATTTCATCCGCTCAAGTCCGGTTTGTGCACCGTTTATACCCGCTCAGACCCGTCATTTTCAATAGGGATGACAAATGATAGTTTTTGTTGTGTGATATGGGTGTACCAGTTAAAAGAATAACCCTGTATATGTATATATTTGATTATATAAATATGTCTGTCTTAAACAATTACTATCCATTATTCCCAATACAATCAGTGTGAATACAAAATTTAGATAGAGAGACGTTATCTTCAATAAAAGTTTTAACACCGAAATCCCTTATGATAAACTGGCCTCAATATTGTGACCTATGTCAAGCTAGTATAAATGATATTTATATTTTCCGTGTAGTTTTATTGTATTAACTAATAATAATAAATACGTTTGAAAAATTATTTTTGTTTAAAAATATATGTAATCAACTATTTAATATTTTTTTATCAATCTTAATTTTCTACGAGCATAAGAAAGTTGGTATATAAAATTTTGTAATTTAAAAAATATCTATTAATGACATACTACAATACAGAGCGTGTCAAAAAGCCCCCCCCCTCCCCTTTAACTTTTGAAGATATCAACTTAAAAATTTAAATTTAAAACACATAAATAGCATACCCAATTATTTTTTCGGTGTATACCCAGTCAACACAAATACATAGCAGGAACATAGCAGGTACATAACCACTGTTCTTTGTGATGTTGCAGCCATGTAGTTTTTATAGTCCATGTATAGTCCTTGGACTTTAACAATTCCGCCTCAAGTTATGTATCAGTTACCTAACATGCTACATATCAGCTACATACTAGGTACATTACAATGAAAGTAGGCGTTTCCGAATTTTACTTGTTATGGAGTGCATCATAGATTTAGACATGGTGAAAATTTTTACGTCTTTTTGATAAACCTAATAATTAAAGTATATAAAAATCTTTATATGTAGCATCCATCAGGTAAAATTCTTATGCGATATGCATTTTTACTGTAAAAGCAAACTTTCTACCAGGCTTAAAAATCATGCGCCACATAAAAAACCATGTTTAGAGAAAAAATAGCAAATAATCATAATTAAAAAAAATATATATTTTAAATTTTTATCTAAAATTATCTAAAATCAGTTTAGTCCAGTCTAAAAATACATGCGTTTCTACTACTTAAGGGTAAAACTTTTATTATTAACAACAATTTTAAGAATATTAGTGATTCTAACCTATAAAAATTAAAATAATATAGACGCCATATTTAATATTGAATTCATAACATGTTATGTATCGTGTATGTTCTCATACCATATATATGATACATAACATGCAATATTGCATGTTATGTATCATACATATGTATGTTACATCTTATGTAATATGGCACATGTAACGTAAAAAATCTTTCTGTTATAGGGCATGTTATGTAGCATACATATGTATGTTATGTCTCATGTAATATGGCACATGTTACCTAAAAAATCTTTCTTTAACATGTTGCATCCATATATGTGCGGACTGGGTACTTGGAGACAGGGGGGCAAGGAGGACATTTTTTTTAAGGAAACCTTAACCTTTAAACAACCAAACCTACTGTTAAAATTTTACCAACTGGCACCTGGACGTAATTTTTGGACTTCAAGGTCACACAATATTTTACCTCATCTCTTCTCCTTGCCTCAGCTCACAGGTGCCAGTTAGTAAAATTTTAACAGTATCTGCCCTTAAGGAGGGATTACGCGGATGGGGGTAGGGGGACACCAGCCGCAAACCATGCTCGAAAGTCCACTGTCCCGTTAGTACAATTGCACTCAATATTGAGTGGCAGAAAATGGCAGCATAGTTAGGAAAATTGAGTGGTAGAGTTGGAAAATTTGTGGAGGTAAGGAAATTTTTTATCAAGGTTAAATTTTTTTCTCAGAGTAAAGAAGTTGGGAAAATCCCTAATATTTAGTTGGGAAATTTTTGACCGGCCTCCTGAAAATCTAGAACTGATACAATAATGTACATTGGACACATGGAAGTTGTTAAATGATGTAAATCGCCATTCAAAACTTAAATTAATTAAATTCATTTAACAATGCCCTTAATTAAAGATGCAACATTAAGGGCCACTTGCACCAATGATAAATAACTTTAAACTTGGATTAAATTGACGGCCTATCAATTAGAATGCAGCATTTTTAACTTAAACTCGGTTTAGCTAGAGATAATCCTGTACCAAAAGTTGGTGCAAGTGGCCCTAAAAGTGTAAAATATTTCTTATAGTGTACATAATATGTATACATATTATGTATACATGTAAGTATTAAAGAGTATCTGTAAAAAAAATATTTTTTATTCAATTGATTCTAAAAGCGACACTTTTCGTTCATGTTTTACGGGCGAAAAGTTGGACTTTGTGGCCCTAGGACCAAAAAGTTTTTTTCGCCCGATAACTAAAACTTGTTATTTTTAAGCTTTTTAAAAGAAGATGCTTTACTTTTACCGTAATATATATAAACAAATATGACCCTTTGGTCTTGAAATAACTGTTGTTTTTGACCAGATACAGTTATTACTATTACAATATATAGGTAAAGGGCAAAGAAAATTAATCCTATAAAGCCCCTAAAAAGTACTAAATTAAATAAGATAGAGATAATATAAAAAAAATAAACATTATAAAAATGAAACAAAAGCGTTATACATAAATAATAAATAATAGAAATTAATTAGCTTTAAAATTGTCGTAGAAGTTTTTAAAGGTGTTTACAGTGGTGGCAGATATGATGATTTCTGGTAGACTGTTCCATTCATGGAAAACTCTATTTCCTAAGACATTTTGGCGGGGCCTGGTTCTGAAGTTTATTTCATACAAAATATAAATTTCTTTTATAACATAACCTCAAAATATATGTTAACTGATTAATCTGTATTCATTCGCTAAAATAAATTAAAAACACAAAATTTCAATTGTAAAATCAATTTCAATATTTATAATATTCATAGAACGGTTTCAGAAGTATTATTATTTTCTTAACAGACACATTTTAACAGAAATTAATCACCAAGCTATAGCTTTTTTAATTTGAAAATGAAACCTCACGCAAAAGAAACGTTTCAATTGTTTTTAGCGATTTGATTGGATAGCAATTTGTCATGGATAACTAGATAAGTAATATGACAGTAAAAAGAAATATTTTTGCAATTTAAAATTAAGTATATTTTAATAATTTATTATAATTAGTAACAATCGAATAAAAAATATTGTATAATACACGGGCAAAAAGTTAAATTTTGATTTCGTAGGTTTATTACCCTCGGGCCGGCTCTATCGGCCGGCCC